>JAQMRL010000021.1:0-600000 GCA_035578175.1 Catonia carolina | reverse complement strand
GAATTTACGGTTCAATTATGGAGACATTTACATCGCTGTTATTTAACTGCCTACGGATTAACCCAATTACTAACTTATAACTGTAATTTATACTTAAATTGGGTGGCTGGTCCCCGTCTCTACCAGTGCAATTTACCTTCGCCCTCAGTTCGGGGCTTTCCCAAACGCTTGCAAACTGGGTTAGCGCTTCTCGAATGGGCTCGGTATCTGTTGGAGCTGTTAGACAACGGAGAGGATCGTGCAGCCAATCACTAAATCTAATTATTTATATACTACTCTTATCCTTCGCGGTTTTTTTTCATTACCAAATGTTTACATGTTAGTTTTTGTTTTGCAGTTAGTTGCATTTAATACATAAGATGTGATTAATTAATAAATCTTATTTCCATTTTCTGTGTGTTATTGGAAAAATCATATTTTTTTCCATTATTATAATTAATCTTATAAAACGCTTTAATTCACTAACAGGGAAATTTAACACGAAGAAAAATCTCTATTGCTGACGCTTGAGTAGATTACGAAATTGGGTGTGTTCTGTATTCCATTTAAGTGGGTCACGTATCGAAAAATTGTAAAAATTATGATAATTTTTGTTTTTTATGCACAATGTAGTTTGAAATTTCCAATAAAAAATGATGTAAATATTATACTTTAACGATATTAATAAATATTTTTAAATGTATTTTTCGTTGACCTCTACAGTTGGTGCAACTATTCAAACAAAAACAAAAAAAAGTATATATTTATTTATGTAAAATGGGTGTTTCCTGAAAATTAGGTTGTTTACCACATTTGTACCTTTTTCTCAGGACCTACTGATAAAATTTGAATGAATTTGTTTGTATAGTTTGAAAGATCCATTTTTCAGCCTAATCTGAGCGTTTAACAAGATAAATTTGTTAAAAATTAAATTTTAAAATTATCACCAAAATGGCTTTATAAAAAAAAAAATTGTAAAAAATTTTTACATCATTAATTTTAACTTTCTTCTGCTCAAATATGCAAAAAAAGAGTGATTTAAAAGATCAAAAAAATTTAAGTGTGTACCTTATTTAGTTCCGGAGAAAAAGGTCCAAACGTTAACATTGTGGAGTATAGGGATACGTGACCCCCTTAAGTAATACTACCATGCTATTTTGAATGGATTGTATAAAGGTTTTAAATCATTTGAACTTTTTGAGATGTCAGTAGCAGTCCATATCACTGTAGGTTGTTAATTTGATTTGTTCATTTAAAATGGGCTGCCTCCACTCATTTACTATGATTGGCAATTTTAACTGTGCTCATAAAATACCCTTGTCTTTTTTACATTCATATTATGTACTAAACACATTGTCCCCTCCTGTATTACTTAACAAATTTTGGTACAACTTTTTCTAAACTCTCCATTCACTTTGATTAATAGTTTAATAATATATTTTTTATATATTTCAAATGAAATTATTGTGTTAAATTAAAAAAAATTAGATGTAATAAATTTCAATAATGTATTATGTATTTAGTATTTAAAAAAGTAGAATATACGTATATTTGTTGACAAAAATATGTGTACTATTTAAATATTGAATTGTTACAATATACCCTAAATGAAATTTATCTTTATCTTACCCCCTTATCTTATCCCTTTACCCTTTATCTTATCCCTTGGTTACCTTTTAAGTTTAAAAAACTTTCGCCCGTTTCAGTGGTACCACCTTCTTCAGAGCAATATTAACTAAAATTAAAAATTAGTATTAGAGTTTTATTCGATGTGACTGAATGGAAACACTATTCTAAATATCTATTTTTAATTTAGTTAATATTTCTCTGAAGAAGGTGGTACAACCGAAAACGCACATACATTTGTTTAAACTAAAAAGGCAAGCAAAGGTAAAGAAAAGATAAATTTCATTTATAATGTAATTTCTGCCCCTAACGGACAGGTGGAGTGTCAAATTATTTATACTCACTCTGTTCGTTGCAGGGCTAAAATATATAGTTCTGTTTCTTGTCACATGATCAGCCCATTAAACGACTGAATCATTTAAGGACAGAAGAGGTAGACGTGTAAAAGACACTAATCAGAGTTATCTCCTCTGAAAGTAATGAATTTCATTATACTGCCAGATCGTGTGGTGAATAAAGTGAAGGTGTCATTTGCAGAGTGGAAAATATGTGCTTTTCAGATGGCCCGGCATGCTGATAAGCGTACTTTTCCACTCAGTGAGGAAGGCTATCGTAAACCACCTCACTCCTCGTTTTACTTAGTAAAACCTCTAGAGGTTCAAACCAGCCTTTTGGCTGATGACCTAAACAACAATGTAATTTATATTAATGGTTGGCAGGATGCATTTCAAAAATTTGTTTGTGAGTGAGGATTAATTGTTAGTTATAAATTGTAATTTTCTTTCGATGGCATATGGTAATTATCAAAGTTCTTCTCACCTGCTTAATGAACACTCCGACTTGTAGCTATCTGAGTCAGCGATTGTAATTATTATAAATGACTCTGTTATGTAGTTATATTCCTTGTGAAGTTCCATGACATGATTGCACTTACCATTTTAATTTTCTTTTCCCATAGATGCAATTTTTTCCATGTAAATCAACAGCTTCGACGATTTTAAAGGTCGTATTTTGATTTGCAATGAAATTTTTCAATTCATCGTAAATAAATTCTGTCAGGTTGAAATCTGGATGACACGGTGAGCGGTAGTACTTTGTGTAATGGTAACCAACTACGGGGGTGTGCGAGCCGCACGTGCGCAATAAGTAGATCCCCCTCCACGGCATCATAGCCTGATATAGGCTGCCTCTAAATGAGTACTGCTCGTTGTGTTGTGTTTGTGCGGTTATCGTTTTGACATTTGTGTTGCTATCAAAAGCCGATTAGTTGTACGTGCACTAAATTCGGGGAAAAATGTCTACGATTCAATTTTGGGTAATAGGCGAAAAGTGTTTTGTAAATGATAAACCATACATTTTGACAGGCCCGAAAGAAAGGGATATTATACTCTCTTTCTCTTATATCTACCAGAAAAAATATTCTGGGAACAGAGTGTGTATGTCGCATGTGATTCTCACTTAAGTCTACAATAGTAGTTAAAAAATAAACAGTATTATAAATATTTAAAAAAATTAATACATATAATCATTAATGAAGATTTACAATTATACAAATAGACATAACAACAATGTCAGTAGATTTAGTTGTTGTGTAGTACTAACTTAATTTTGCCACATGCAGATGGTGCTTGTGTAAATATCTAATTTATCCTAGTCTTAACAGGCCTGCTACAAATTCAATGTATTCTTAGCAGGCCTACAAAAGGTATGATGGTAGAATCACAATGGCGTCTGAGGAATCAGCATGGATTCTCATGACCTGTGCAAACAAACAAATTAGAATCGCCAGCGATCGTCACGGCCTGTATTGACTAACACCTAAGGATTGCATTCGCATCTCTCGGCATCCAACCTGTTTTTCTTCACTATCTTCTTTTTCCACGAACACGTTGTCTAATAATAAAGATAATTATTAAAATAAAAGAAGCATTTTGTGGGTTAAAAGGTTAACTTTTCTTCTGTTGTTATTGTTTGGGTCATCAGCCAAAAGGCTGGTTTGAACCCGTAGAAGTTTTACTGAGTAAAACGAAGAGTGATAAGTTTTACCTTGCCTTCCTCACTGAGTGGAAAAGTACGCTTATCATCATGCCGGGCCCTCTTAAAAGCACATACTTTCCACTCTGCAAATGACACCTTCACTTCATTCACCACAGGGTCTGGCTGTATAATGAAATTCATTACTTTCATAACTCTGATTAGTGTATTTTACACCTCTACCTCTTCTGTTCTTAAATGATTCAGTCATTTAATTGGCTGACCATGCGATAAGAAACAGAACTATATATTTTAGCCCTGCAACGAACAGAGTGAGTGTAAACAATTTGACACTCTACCTGTCTGTTATGGGCACTTTTCTTTTATATAACTTATGTAAGTTTCACTTGCTATTAAAATAAAAATTCAGTAATAATTTGTGTTGAAAATTTGTTGGGTTATTTATTGTGTCTTAAAGTCTGAAACTTATCATTGAAGTTTGTACATGCTGTTTTGTTTTTTCCTTTTACCTTCTCTTGTCGATATGTATATATAGAAAGGAAAGTATTGTTTTCATGTTGATTTTTCAAAATCAAGTTTACACCGGATCCTAAACCCAAAAAATATGTTTTTAGCGATTGGTCTGTGTGTGTATTTGTGAACAGAATATCTTCAGAACGGAACATTGTACGAACTTGAAACTTAAGTTAGGACCTACTAGGAGACCCGACATGAGCATTTTCATCAAAATTGGTAAAACAGAAGTAGTAGTTTATTCGTGTCATTTTTCACTTTTTTGCCTATTTTCTCAAAAATTGCTCTTACAATTTTTGTGAAAATCACCTCATTTACTACATTTTTTATGCTCTACAAGGTATGGTAGGCGCCAGGTCTGCTAAAACTCTTGGAGATGCTGTGTTCAAGTAGAAAAATTTGGTTTTTTATTAAGATTGCGGCTTTAATACAAAATTCAACGCAAAAATGTACAATAAAAGATGCTGAGAATTTAAAACTACAACATTTTTTCTATATTGCTTAGTTCAGCAGTAATAAGTGATTTTCTGTTAATTTTCATGAAAATCTGTAAAATAATAGATTTTTTAAAAGAGTCGTTAGTATGCATTTTATGACAAAAGTGTATAATCTAATATATGGGAAATTAAAAGATCTACAACTTTTATTTAAGCATTTTTCTCTACAGAGCCTACTTTAGCGTGAAAGAGTGATTTTTGGTATTTTTAAGCCAAACTGAGGTTGATGGTCATTTTCCATCATTCACTTATGATTAGAATTATAGTATGATTATTGAAGTTATTTCATTTATTTATTTCTAATGTTAGATTATATTGTTAATTATT
Source organism: Catonia carolina (assembly GCA_035578175.1). Lineage (NCBI taxonomy): Eukaryota > Metazoa > Arthropoda > Insecta > Hemiptera > Achilidae > Catonia > Catonia carolina. The sequence continues at coordinate 595,063 of JAQMRL010000021.1, read as the reverse complement.
TGCATTAGCAAGAGAAAGTGTGAGTGTTTCATACCAGATATTTTTGTAAAAAAATTATGAATTTTCTTAAGTCTTTTAGAACTTTGTTAATAGTTTGTTTAGTTTATTCATGTGAAATGAATTGTGTAAAATACAGTTTAAATTCCTTATCGACATAGTATAATTAAGTGTTTTATAGCTAAATCTAAAATTGAATAAAATTGATTATATGAGTTCATAAAAACCCATCGACGTTGTGACTGAAGTTTGTATCGCCCAAAGGTGCATTCGTAATGGCAGTAGGAATAAAATAATGTTGACTTATAGTTCTACCACGTTTTCAAGTAACCGACATTTGTGTTTATGGCAACAAACAGGTTATATTTGTACGGTTAACTTACAAAAGGTTCTGCAGAATACTGTATGTCATCTGGTTGTAGTTTACGTTGTTACGTTGGCAAATTGATACCAAAGCATTCACGGATGCACACTGATGCTTTCCTCCCTTTACCCCTTGTTAGAACCAGAGGGAAAGTCCTGACTCAAGCACTGTAACAAAATGTTATTACCCAGACTGTACTTTACATTACATTAGTATTATTATTTATACATCTATAACATCTAATGACCCCAATGTTTTCAACAGCACAACATAAAGAACGGAATCAAAGGCTTCACTTATATCAAAAAATCTGGTGTAAAACACACACACACTTTCTCTTGACAATGCAATTAATGAACAATGTGTAATGTTCATTGTAATTTTCTGACTCCAACAATTTGATCCATGCCATATTAATTTCATTAATGTTGGCCTTGTTATTGTGTCAAGATATGTGAGGATCTGGATAAGGGGATTTCCACTTTATTGTTTAATTGTACAATGCTTTGCCACTCTTCCCGAAAGATGTTCTTCCTGAACGTTAGTAGTTTTTAGGAAGTTATGATAAGAAAATGCCATAACCAAATCAAATGTCTACTTAAACACATTATGGAAATATTCATGACCGTTTGTGTTAAAACTGAGTGGCTTTCAATTTAACAGACTTGCACAACCAAGGATATCGGTATTCCCCAATTAGTCTATTAAACTGAGCATTGACTGTATTTCAAGAAATGGAACAGGGTCCTGTTCTTACTGAATGTGGAGGTTAACTCTGTACCGTATGCCTAGATAGGTCAGTTTTTTTTTACTTTTCTTACTAAAGTGGTTTTGACAAAGTTGTTAACTGTAGAAATGTTACCTCATTATGAAAGAAAATATCATTGAATGAAATATATATATATATATATATATATATATATATATATATATATACATTATACTATATATATTATATATTATAATCATACTATCTTAGTAGTATTGGTTTAGTATAAATGTAATTAAAGTGTAAACGTCCATTCAAAACTATTGATAGAAAGTCCCACCGTTTTAAGTTGGAATTGCCATAACGAAATCAATGTACTACATAGTTCGTCTCATCTGAAAATTGACGGGTTGTATATTAAATAAAAAACAATTTACAAAATATATTACAACGGCAAATTATTACTAATTTTATTTTGAACAGGAGTCTAGAAAATTAAATTGGTAGAACTCTGTATCTTATATAATTGAAAAACAATTGATATTTTGTAACAAAATGGTGAGATGATTATTATTACTTATTAAAATGTTATTTATTTTAAAAATTAAAATTTAGGTTTAAATGATTGTTTAAATGTAAAGGGAAATTTTTACACTGCTGGTTTCATCTACCCCTCGTTTTGATGTTTACCGTAGAATCCGTATAAACAATGTTTACGTTATAGCAGCCTAGCTGTCATTATTAGTGAAGACAAAGAAAAAAAATACTGTAGTTCCATAATTAAATTTAGAATACTGTATAATGGTTTAAAAGAATTGGGAATCGGCAAGATTTAACTACCAGGTAAAGTGAGTAAATTGCGTTTTCTTTTACTACATGGCGTTTGTTAGAATCTTTCGTTGAAAGGCATTGAGAAATTCAACAAGAGTGTTAAAAGTGAAGAGTGCAATGGTAATTATTTTAATTACACTGCAAAGTTAATGAGTAAATGGTTTATTTTCCATTTATAGTAAATATCGGTTAATAGATACATTAATATTGGATCGAGAGTTTTAATCTGGATCATGAAATGGCCTACATATTTAAACAGTTTGTCTACGTTTCTTTTTGTTCTAAGATAGCTTAAATGAATTGCACTTACTTATTATCTTGACATCTAGTAGTCTAGAACCTAGTCTTTTTTTTACCGAATATTACTAACACATTGGTGCGTTGTATAACTGAACGAATTGTCAAAGAAAAATGCCGGTACAGTGACGCCCCTAAACATTAAAAATCTATCTGACATTAATAACGAAATTTTCGTGAAGGTTATGAAAACATGATAATTACTTATGGAGTTATTGGGCTCCTAACAGATTTCAACAATTTTTTTCTCAAAACATTACATATTTTGGGGCAAAATGTGAATATGACCTTATTTTCCGCGCAAACAGGAATGGAGTGAACTGTAGTTGACCAAATTTATATACTGTATAGCGATATTACCTTACTTGAGCAGTTTTGTGAGAATATATGTGGTAGTTTAAATAAAATAAACAATCGGGTGAATCGTGTATAAGAAATTGTCATTTTTCTTGTTAAAATAATTGATGTAAGACTAACTGTGTATTAGCCATTTGATAGAGTGGTTTGTGCTGTTACAGATTACAGATGTGAATAGTTGGCTAGGTATAATGGAGATGTTTAGACCTGATGCTTGCCCCTTCATATATAGTCACTCAAGTCAAGAGTTTGCCCTTGTTTGCATCAAGGGGTAAAGGGGGAAAAGCATCAGTGCTCATGCGCGACTGCTTTAATTTTAGTAGGACAAACATTACAAATTATACTATACCCAGAGCATATATACAGTATATTGCGGAACCTTTTGCAGGTTAACTATATGATAATAACTGTGTGTTACCATAAACAGGAATGTTAGTTTCTTGAAAACATGGGCAGACTATTTACAGTGCTGATCAAAATTTAATATATGCAGTAATACTGTGAACTTAAAGCTAAATAAAAATCCTTTCCTTGCCTCTTAATAAATGCCATGAGCGAGTGGCTACGTACTGTGATGTTTCTCTTTGCACAATTTGCAAAATAAAGCAGGAATTTAATTTTTTTAAACCTGGTAAAAAAAGGAAATGGTTCCGTAGATACTAGTGAGACAGAGTTAGAAGCCACAGGTGACAGCAATTGTAAAGATGGCGATTCATTCGTAGAAAATTTTGTTCCAATGGAATAAGGTAGCTGGTAATTACAGTAAATCAAACATTTCTTGTCATGCAATTAAGCTATAGGCAATATTACAGGTCACATTTATTTCTTATAAGGTTTCTTTAGAAAACATTTTTTCAGAATAAACCACAGCTTACAAAATGTATCTAGAAAGTGCACAGTAGTAAAATGTATGAGCAGTGTCTGACTGTTGAGGTTGGCAGCACTGTCAAATTCTCACTTACTCTCTCACAGCTCATCCATACGCACATAAAAGACAATCTCCTGACTTCAGTATCTATAGAATGCCTGCGGTGGCATTTCTGCCACTGACGCTTTTAAAGTAACAGCTTAAACAACTGTTGAAATTATTGCTTTAAACAGAATAAGTTTTTTTTATTAACTTTATTAATGAAATTCACAACTGTTACAAAATAAACAACCAGTGAATATAGTGGTGGGTGAAAGAATGAATGAAAAGACATGGAGAGCACCATCCACTGAATGGTCTCCCACATCTAATTTTGTTACTTCATGCTGATTCATCAATTAATTAATTTATTAATAGCCCTTAACAATTTTTAAAACAGGAGATCCTTGCTCCACTTCCTCCCTCTTTGAAGGTTGTTTGGTAGGTGACAGATTAAGTAAACAATGAATAATAACAAAGATACGAGTACGGTTCTGTATTTCGTTGTTAGTTAGTGTTCAACTAATTGGCGTTAAAAGAATAAATAAACCAAGCCGAAATTACTTAAATTTAAGTTGAATACAATCATACACTAAGTCACGTGCTAGAATTTTGTTTATCCTTAAATCTTTATCTAGCTATTTAATAGTTAACACAGTTGGCTCAGTTGATATAAATTTATTTTGTGCAGTTTGTTAAAATAATAAGTGGGTTCGTGTAAGTGTTATTTCAATTCAATTCAATGGAAGAGTTATAAACTTGTGGTAAGTAAAAATGTTTTCAGATTTGCTAGTAGCATGTTGTAGCCTTTTGGTTGCCGGTTGGAAAGAGATAGCCAACTTCCCCTCACTTAGTAAGTTTCCGCTACTGTGAATCATTCCCCTTTGCAAGCTTCAGGTCTCAAAAAACCTGCTGTACATCCATAGGTGTAAGCTTGTCATTATAGGCCATGAGTCTACGTACATATTCAGTGATTGTACAGCATCTTCTTACAGTCATACTTAAGTTCCCTTTTTTGTTTTTGTGAACAGGTTGACTTGAGGTATATCTTTCTCATACTACCAGACATTCCTTCAGCTTCTCTCCTGAGCTGTGGCTGTATTTTGAAATATCATTGGAATAGATATTCTGCTTAGATTACCAACTAATCTGCAAGAGAAGTGGTTAATTTTATAAATTTGAATTGAAGGTATGTTCTATTTTAATATTGTTAAGTTTTTATTTGATAATGCTTCTGGGTTTGATATTATTGCTCCAATTGTACAATGACTTGTTGCTAGTTGTGGTTGTTTTTTCCAACTGTCAAAATATTAATACAATGTAGGCGACATTTTGTTTTCCCAGTTTTTATTCGATGCGGTGATCATGGCGTGCGTTGAGCAAATTTATTATTTTATCAGATGTATAAGTTACGTGTTGTTATTTAGTGAAAAGATTTTGTAACTCTCTGTAAATACTATTGCAGATTAAACATTGATTACAAAACGAGCTTGCCCAAATTAAGTTCGAGGTAATAATACATCACTGCACAGATGCAGCTTCGTTTTTTTATTTAATTTGAAAAATGTGAGTTGTTGATTAGTTTAAAAGTGGCAACACTGGACAAGTCAGCGGTTTGGTACATCAAACACACGAGTCAAGGTCTCATCACATTAATCGCGTTGAGGTCGTGTTTCACCGGTGTGAGCGCGGCCTAACAGTATGAAAATAAACCACAGCCTACAAAATGTATCTAGAAACTGCACGGTAGTAAATTGTACGAGCAGTGTCTCTCTGTTGAGGTTGGCAGCACTGTCAAATTTTCACTTACTCCCTCACAGCCTATTCCTATGCAAAAGGCAATCTCGTGACTTCAGTATCTATAGAGTGCCTGCTGTGGCATTTCTGCCACTGACGCTTTTAAAGTAACAGCTTAAACAACTGTTGAAATTATTGCTTTAAACAGAATACTTTTTTTTTATTAACTTCATTAATGAAATTCACAACTGTAACAAAATAAACAACCAGTGAACATGGTGGTGGGTGAAATAATGAATAATATGACATGGAGAGCACCATCCACTGACTGGTCTCCGACATCTTATTTTGTTACTTCGTACTGATTCATCAATTAATTAATTAATTTATTTATTAATAGCTCCTAACCATTTCTAAAACAGGAGATCCCTGCTCCACTTTCTCCCTCTTTGATGGTTGTTTGGTAGATGACAGAATAAGTAAACAATGAATAATAACAAAGATACAAATACGGTTCTGTATTTCGTTGTTAGATAGTGTTCAGCTAGTTGACATTAAAAGAATAAACAAACCAAGTCAAAAGTTTATCGTTTATTCAAGTTGAATACAATCATACACTAAGTCACGTAGCTACAATTTTGTTTATCCTTAAATCTTTATTTAGCTATTTAATAGTTAACGCAGTTGGCTCAGTTGATGTAACTTTATTTTGTGCAGTTTATTAAAATTGTGAGTGGGTTCGGGTAATGTTATTTCAATTCAATTCAATGGAAGAGTTATAAACTTGTGGTAAGTAAAATTGTTTTCAGATTTGCTAATAGTGTGTTGTATTCGTTGCCGGTTGGAAAGAGATAGCCAACTTCCCCTTACTTAGTAAGTTTCCGCTACTGTGAAGCATTCCCCTTTGCAAGCTTCAGGTCCCAACAAATCTGTTTTACATCCATAGGTGTAAGCTTGTCATTATAGGCCATGAGTCTACATACATATTCAGTGATTGTACAGTGTCTTCTTACAGTCATACTTAAGTTCCCTTTTTTGTTTTTGTGAACAGGTTGACTTGAGGTATATCTCTCTCATACTACAAGACATTCCTTCAGCTTCTCTCCTGAGCTGTGGCTGTATTTTGAAATATCATTGGAATAGTTATTCTGCTTAGATTACCAACTAATCTGCAAGAGAAGTGGTTAATTTTATAAATTTGAATTGAAGGTATGTTCTATTTTAATATTGTTAAGTTTTTATTTGATAATGCTTCTGGTTTTGATATTATTGCTCCAATTGTACAATGGCTCATTGCTATCTGTGGTTGTTTTTTCCAACTGTCAAAATATAAATACAATGTAGGCGTCATTTTGTTTTCCCAGTTTTTATTCAATGCGGTGATAATGGCGTGCATTGATCAAATTTATTATTTTATCAGATGTATAAGTTACGTGTTGTTATTTAGTGAAAAGATTTTGTAACTCTCTGTAAATACTATTGCAGATGAAAAACATTGGTTATAAAACGAGCTTGCCCACATTACGTTCGGGGTAATAATGCATCACTACACAGATGCAGTTTTGTTTTTTTTATTTAATTTGAAAAATGTGAGTTGTTGATTAGTTTAAAAGTGGCAACACTGGACAAGTCAGCGGTTTGGTACATGAAACCGCTGGTACATCAAACACATGAGTCAAGGTCTCGTCATTTTTATTGCGTCGAAGTCGTGTTTCACTGGTGTGAGCGCGGTCTAACTGTAAGAAAATCTGACTTGAGATTTATTGAAAGCATAGTGTTAGAATATGTGGATTCTAGTAACTGAAACTTGATTACTAAAAATTACAACTAACTCAACAGAAATTCACTAATTCACAGCATTTATACAATTTTTTTTTTTTTGCTTAGCAAACTCAGCATCACTGGTAGACTGCTTTCTGTAAATAAATAATTTTTATTTTGTCAGTCTCTCGTCTGGTATGATGCAGTTCTCCAAGTTGTTCAATTTTGCGCGAGTCGTTTCATATCTACATATCTGTAACACTCTACATCTTTTGTAATTTGCTTTATATATTCTAACCTTCCCCCCCTCTCCACCTACAATTTGCAGAACAGTCGGACGTTAAACAAAAAAAAAACACCTACAATTTACTCCCTCAATATTACCTTCCATTCTTGATAGACTATACCTGGATGTCTTAAGATATGTCCCACTAGCGTATTCCTTCTTTTGTGGTTAAATGTTTCCGTATACTTCTTTTTTCATCCATTCGTCTCAAAACCTCTGAATTACTTCTTTTGTCCACCCACCTAATTTTTAACATTTTCCTATAACACCACATTTCAAAAGCTTCTATCCTCATTCTATCTACAGCCCCTATCACCCTCGTTTCACTTCCGTATAATGGTAAACTCCAAACAGAGATTTTTAAGAAATTTTTCTCATAAATAGATGATAGTGAACTAAAATTATCATTAAGGATTTAGTTTCACTTATCGAAAGTACCTCTCCTATTTCCATGTGGATTAGGTTTTACTAACTATGATAAGTTCTCTGAACTTAACTTTTGTAAATAACCAAGGATTGCTGGGTAGTCTGTCATGGGGACTTGGCATGAAATTAAAACGATTAAGATTGATTGTCAAAACAGTAACTGTGGAATTTTCTGCAGGATTCTTGCAATACCACCTTGGTACATGTTGTGTTACAACTTCTAAGTTTAAAAAAAAATTGGCGTGATCAGTCACACGACACTCTCTTGCCAATGCAAATAATAAACAATACGACCTAACATTAGTAATAATACATTAGAAATAAACAAAAAGCTAACCTCAGAAAACAAAACTTTATTTTAATTGTGAGTGAATGATGCAAAATGAAAACCAACCTTAGTTTAGCATAATAATACGGAAAGTCACTCTTTCACACGCTAAAGTAGGCTCTGTAGAGAAAAGCTCTACATAAAAGTTATTGATCCTTTAATTTCCTATTAATGTAATTATATATACACTTTTGTCGTAAAATGCATACTTACGCTGAAATCTTAAAAGAATCAATTTTTTACACAATTTCATGAAAAAATAAACAGGAAAGCACTAACTACCGCTAAACTAAGCGTTACTTTTACAAAAAAATGTTTGAAATAAAAGTTGTAGAATTTTAAATGCTCAAACTTTATTATATACATTTTTGCGCTTAAATATGTATTAAAGTTGCAATCTTAAAAAAAATATTTTTTTTTACGAGAAAACAGCCTTCCCAAGAATTTCAGCAGACATGGTGTCTTGCGTATCTTGCAGAGCATAAAAATGTAGTATCTGAGGCGATTTAAAAAAATTGTAGGACCCATGTTTGAGAAAATCGCAAAAAAGTAAAAAAGTACACGAATAAATTACTACATCTGGTTGACCGATTTTGATGAAAAAGTTCTTGTCAGGTCCGTTAGTAGTATCTAACTTAAGTTTCGATTTTTAACTCTGTACGATGTTCCAATCTTGAAATATTCTGTTTACACGCAACCATACTCACACAGGCACACAGACCAAATGCTGAAAACATGTTTTTTGGGTTCAGGTGATCTGAAAATGTGCATATTTGGTGAAAACTTAATTTCGATAAATCGACATGCAACAGTACTTTTCTTCGTATGTATTCATATAGGCAAAAGAAAGTAAAAATGTGTATTTGTGATTAAAAAATTTTTTTGTGTTTATCGTTTTTAGATGGCTGATGAAACGACAGTTGTGGTAAACTCTTCAAGCAGAACAGTCAGACAAATGTGTATATCGTGTCAAAAGGGTACCGTTGAAGAAAGTGTGAATGAAATCAATCCACACTGTGGAACATGCAAAAAGAAATTACGTGAAAAAACACGCAAATTATGGATGAAGAAAATTTATCAGCTGTATGAATCGTGTTTGATATGCCTTAATATCTTTTACAATAATCTCTCATACGAACGCCACGATTGTACTTTGAATGATACATTCGTTTGTGACGGTTGTTGTCGTATATTCCTTGAGAAGGAGAATATAAGAGTACATGTAACTAAATGCCAACAAATCATTTCAAAACGAAATAATACTGAAATTAAAAATAGTGTCAGAAAAGAACTAAAATCTGAATTAAAGCTAGAAAATGATAAAACCGACTTTAAATTAAATACCAGTGGAAATGAACCCAAAATGTCGAAATCAGCTGACGATGTGATTACTGGGTCAAAAGTACCCATAAAGCGTAAACGTTTTAGTTGTAGTATTTGTAGGAAGTCATTTATTAGTAATCAGAATTTAACGGCACATTTGCGTGTGCATTCGGGTGATAAAGCTTTTAAATGTAAACTCTGCAGTAAAAAGTTTAGCACGTCTGCTCATTTGAATGAACATTTGCGTGTGCATACGGGAGAGAAACCGTTCAAGTGTAAAATGTGCAGTAAAATGTTTAGCCAGGCTGGTCATTTAAATCGGCATTTGCGTGTACATACAGGAGAGAAACCGTACCAGTGTAAAACGTGCAGTAAAAAGTTTGCAGACGCTTCTACTTTAAAGATTCATTTGCGTGTGCATACGGGAGAGAAACCGTTCAAGTGTAAAATGTGCAGTAAAAAGTTTAGCACGTCTGCTCATTTGAAAGGACATTTGCGTGTGCATACGGGAGAGAAACCGTTCAAGTGTAAAACGTGCAGTAAAAAGTTTGCACACACTTCTACTTTTAAGATTCATTTGCGTGTGCATTCGGGTGAGAAACCTTTTAAATGTAAACTCTGCAGTAAAAAGTTTAGCACGTCTGCTCATATGAATGGACATTTGCGTGTGCATACGGGAGAGAAACCGTTTAAGTGTAAAACGTGCAGTAAAAAGTTTGCAGACGCTTCTACTTTAAAGATTCATTTGCGTGTGCATACGGGAGAGAAACCGTACCAGTGTAAAACGTGCAGTAAAAAGTTTGCAAACTCTTCTACTTTAAAGATTCATTTGCGTGTGCATACGGGAGAGAAACCGTTTAAGTGTAAAACGTGCAGTAAAATGTTTGCAGACTCTTCTGCTTTTAAGATTCATTTGCGTGTGCATACGGGAGAGAAACCGTTTACGTGTAAAATGTGCAGTAAAAAGTTTAGCACGTCTGCTCAGTTGAATGAACATTTGCGTGTGCATACGGGAGAGAAACCGTTCATGTGTAAAATGTGCAGTAAAATGTTTAGCCAGGCTGGTAATTTAAATCGGCATTTGCGTTTACATACAGGAGAGAAACCGTACCAGTGTAAAACGTGCAGTAAAAAGTTTGCAGACGCTTCTACTTTAACGATTCATTTGCGTGTGCATACGGGAGAGAAACCGTTTAAGTGTAAAACGTGCAGTAAAAAGTTTGCAAACCCTTCTACTTTAAAGATTCATTTGCGTGTGCATACGGGAGAGAAACCGTTTAAGTGTAAAACGTGCAGTAAAAAGTTTGCAGACTCTTCTAATTTAAAGATTCATTTGCGTGTGCATACGGGAGAGAAACCGTACATTTGCAATATCTGCAATAAAAGGTTCACATGGTCTTCTAATCTACGTAGTCACATGCATGTGCATGCCAAATAGAATCCACAGTACATAAATTGTGCCGTAAAATGGTTCACATGTCTGTTGTTTTAACTAGACATAACCTGTTTGCATATAAATATTAACATTTTGTTTATTTATGTATATGTTATAAAAAAAAACTTTTTATGTTACCTTTTTCTTCTTTTTATACATTTTCCTTGCAAGCAATTTCACGGTGCGCCTTGGGAAATTTCATTTTCCTTGATTGTCAATGGTTTGAATCAAACCATTGACAGAGGAAGATGCAATCTAAGTAAATATTTTCTAGAAGCCATTTTTATTACCTGAAGAAGCGGTGCGTACCGCGAAAGTGCTTGTAAGGAAAAAGTATAAGAAGCAGAAAAAGGTAAATATAAAAAGTTTCTTTTTACATTTTATGTATAGATAAAAAACCAAAGCATCTCAGCAGGATCAGTAACAATAGATTGGTCAAACAGGTATTCGACTTTGTAAACCGGAAGAAGAAGAACTACACATGGGCCAAAGAAACTAAACTGGATCTGGAACTGATAGGATTAACACCGCGCGACACACAGGACAGAGAGCACTATAGAGCAGTGATAAGGGAATCTGGGGTGATCGAGAGCAGGAGGATGCGCCGAGGCGATGGCGGCGAATGGTCAGAGGAGAGGAGACTGCAACAAAGTGCGAGAATGAAGGCGTTACGGGCCAAATGCAAGGGAAGCTGGCAAATGCAGTAGGCCAGAGGAACACTTGGTAACGTGATCCATAGCAGGTCAATTCGTGAACAAAAAAAAAACCAAAACATTATTATTATGGATTCTGCTGTTAAGATGTTAACTAGTTGTTTAAGAAATTATAATTATTACATTTATAAATGTATTTAAAATTTTCAACAATGTTTTAAAGCTGATTTTATTGTTTGTTTTGTCTATGATTTTTAGTTTATAAACTTCCATGTTTCAGTGAATCCACAATCATCAGAGTGAACATAAAATCAAATTTTATTCCAATCAGTTGTACAGTCCATTCAAAATAGTGCGATAGTTAGTCTCTGAACAGTGGTAACATTTCAACGTAAGTCGAATTTCAAACGTAAAATTCAAGTCCATTCAAAATAGTGCGATAGTTAGTCTCTGAACAGTTGGATGTTAAACCAAAAAACAACAAAAGTCTCTGAACAGTGGTAACTTTTCAACGTAAGTCGCTTTTCGAACGTAAAATTTCCCTTTTAAGTATTCTTACAAAATTTATAATATAAATCTTTGTTTTGCAATTTTGAAAATCAAATGGAATTATTTATTTTGTTGGCATTTTTTATTGTTGTTTAAGGGGACGGTCGGGTGAAAGAACTTATTCTCGTTACTTAGGAATTTACGGTTCAATTATGGAGACATTTACATCGCTGTTATTTAACTGCCTACGGATTAACCCAATTACTAACTTATAACTGTAATTTATACTTAAATTGGGTGGCTGGTCCCCGTCTATACCAGTGCAATTTACCTTCGCCCTCAGTTCGGGGCTTTCCCAAACGCTTGCAAACTGGGTTAGCGCTTCTCGAATGGGCTCGGTATCTGTTGGAGCTGTTAGACAACGGAGAGGATCGTGCAGCCAATCACTAAATCTAATTATTTATATACTACTCTTATCCTTCGCGGTTTTTTTTCATTACCAAATGTTTACATGTTAGTTTTTGTTTTGCAGTTAGTTGCATTTAATACATAAGATGTGATTAATTAATAAATCTTATTTCCATTTTCTGTGTGTTATTGGAAAAATCATATTTTTTTCCATTATTATAATTAATCTTATAAAACGCTTTAATTCACTAACAGGGAAATTTAACACGAAGAAAAATCTCTATTGCTGACGCTTGAGTAGATTACGAAATTGGGTGTGTTCTGTATTCCATTTAAGTGGGTCACGTATCGAAAAATTGTAAAAATTATGATAATTTTTGTTTTTTATGCACAATGTTGTTTTAAATTTCCACTAAAAAATGGTGTAAATATTATATTTTTACGATAATAATAAATATTTTTAAATGTATTTTTCGTTGACCTCTACAGTTGGTGCAACTATTCACACAAAAACAAAAACAAAAAATAGATATTTATTTATGTAAAATGGGTGTTTCCTGAAAATTAGGTTGTTTACCACATTTGTACCTTTTTCTCAGGACCTACTGATAAAATTTGAATGAATTTGTTTGTATAGTTTGAAAGATCCATTATTTTTGCCTAATATGAGCGTTTAACAACATTAATTTGTTAAAAAAAATTTATTTAATTTTAAAATTATCACCAAAATGGCTTTATAAAAAAAAAATTGTAAAAAATTTTTACATCATTAATTTTAACTTTCTGTTGCTCAAATATGCAAAAAAGAGTGATTTAAAAGATCAAAAAAATTTAAGTGTGTACCTTATTTAGTTCCGGAGAAAAAGGTCCAAACGTTAACATTGTGGAGTATAGGGATACGTGACCCTCTTAAGTAATACTACCATGCTATTTTGAATGGATTGTATAAAGGTTTTAAATCATTTGAACTTTTTGAGATGTCAGTAGCAGTCCATATCACTGTAGGTTGTTAATTTGATTTGTTCATTTAAAATGGGCTGCCTCCACTCATTTACTATAATTGGCAATTTTAACTGTGCTCATAAAATACCCTTGTCTTTTTTTACATATATTATGTACTAAACACATTGTCCCCTCCTGTATTACTTAAAAAATTTGTTACAACTTTTTCTAAACTCTCCATTCACTTTGATTAATAGTTTAATAATATATTTTTTTATATATTTCAAATGAAATTATTTTGTTAAATTAAAAAAAATTAGATGTAATAAATTTCAATAATGTATTATGTATTTAGTATTAATAAAAGGTAGAATATACGGACATTTGTTGACAAAAATATGTGTACTATTTAAATATTGAATTGTTATAATATACCGTAAATTAAATTTATCTTTATCTTACCCCTTATCTTATCCCTTTAACCTTTATCTTATCCCTTGGTTACCTTTTAAGTTTAAAAAACTTTTGCCTGTTTCAGTGGTACCACCTTCTTCAGAGTAATATTAACTAAAATAAAAAATTAGAGAGTTTTATTCGATGTGACTGAATGGAAACACTATTCTAAATATTTTTTTTTAATTTTAGTTAATAGTTCTCTGAAGAAGGTGGTACAACCGAAAACGCGCATACATTTGTTTAAACTAAAAAGGCAAGCAAAGGATAAATTTCATTTATAATGTAATTTCTGCCCATAACGGACAGGTGGAGTGTCAAATTATTTACACTCACTCTGTTCGTTGCAGGGCTAAAATATATAGTTCTGTTTCTTGTCACATGATCAGCTAATTAAATGACTGAATCATTTAAGAACAGAAGAGGTAGTGTACTGTGACACTAATCAGAGTTATCTCCTCTGAAAGTAATGGATTTCATTATACAGCCAGATCCTGTGGTGAATAAAGTGAAGGTGTCATTTGCAGAGTGGAAAATATGTGCTTTTCAGAGGGCACGGCATGCTGATAAGCATACTTTTCTACTCAGTGAGTTGTGGCAATGGTAAATTACCTCACTCTTCGTTTTACTTAGTAAAACCTCTAGAGGTTCAAACCAGCCTTTTGGCTGATGACCTAAACAACAATGTAATTTATATTAATGGTTGGCAGGATGCATTTCAAAAATTTGTTTGTGAGTGAGGATTAATTGTTAGTTATAAATTGTAATTTTCTTTCGATGGCATATGGTAATTATCAAACTTCTTCTCACCTGCTTAATGAACACTCCGACTTGTAGCTATCTGAGTCAGCGATTGTAATTATTATAAATGACTGTTATTGATTAACATGTCTTGTTAGTTATATTCCTTGTGAAGTTCCATGACATGATTGCACTTACCATTTTAATTTTCTTTTCCCATAGATGCAATTTTTTCCATGTAAATCAACAGCTTCGACGATTTTAAAGGTCGTATTTTGATTTACAATGAAATTTTTCAATTCATCGTAAATAAATTCTGTCAGGTTTAAATCTGGATGACACGGTGAGCTTTTGTACTTGGTGTAAAGGTAACCAACTACGGGGGCATGCGAGCCGCACATGCGCAATAAGTAGATCCCCCACCACGGCATCATAGCCTGATATAGGCTGCCTCTAAATGAATACTACTCGTTGTGTTGTGTTTGTGCGGTTATCGTTTTGACATTTGTGTTGCTATCAAAAGCCGATTAGTTGTACGTGCACTAAATTCGGGGAAAAATGTCTACGATTCAATTTTGGGTAATAGGCGAAAAGTGTTTTGTAAATGATAAACCATACATTTTGACAGGCCGGAAAGAAAGGGATATTATACCCTCTTTCTCTTATATCTACCAGAAAAAATATTCTGGGAACAGAGTGTGTGTGTCGCATGTGATTCTCACTTAGGTCTACAATAGTAGTTAAAAAATAAACAGTATTATAAATAATTAAAAAAATTAATACATATAATCATTAATAAAGATTTACAATTATACAAATAGACATAACAAAAATGTCAGTAGATTTAGTTATTGTGTAGTACTAACTTAATTTTGCCACATGCAGATGGTGCTTGTGTAAATATCTAATTTATCCTAGTCTTAACAGGCCTGCTACAAATTCAGTGTATTCTTAGCAGGCCTACAAAAGTTATGATGGTAGAATCACAATGGCGTCTGAGGAATCAGCATGGATTCTCATGACCTGTGCAAACAAACACGTTAGAATCGCCAGCGATCGTCACGGCCTGTATTGACTAACACCTAAGGATTGCATTCGTATCTCGGCATCCAACTTGTTTTTCTTCACTATCTTCTTTTTCCACTAACACGTTGTCTAATAATAAAGATAATTATTACAATAAAAGAAGCATTTTGTCGGTTAAAAGGTTAACTTTTCTTCTGTTGTTATTGTTTAGGTCATCAGCCAAAAGGCTGGTTTGAACCCGTAGAAGTTTTACTGAGTAAAACGAAGAGTGATAAGTTTTACCTTGCCTTCCTCACTGAGTGGAAAAGTACGCTTATCATCATGCCGGGCCCTCTTAAAAGCACATACTTTCCACTCTGCAAATGACACCTTCACTTCATTCACCACAGGGTCTGGCTGTATAATGAAATTCATTACTTTCATAACTCTGATTAGTGTATTTTACACCTCTACCTCTTCTGTTCTTAAATGATTCAGTCATTTAATTGGCTGACCATGCGATAAGAAACAGAACTATATATTTTAGCCCTGCAACGAACAGAGTGAGTGTAAATAATTTGACACTCCACCTGTCTGTTATGGGCACTTTTCTTTTATGTAACTTCTTATGTAAGTTTCACTTACTATTAAAATAAAAATTCAGTAATAATTTGTGTTGAAAATTTTTTGGGTTATTTATTGTGTCTTAAAAGTCTGAAACTTATCATTGAAGTTTGTACATGCTGTTTTGTTTTTTCTTTTTACCTTCTCTTGTCGATATGTATATATAGAAAGGAAAGTATTGTTTTCATGTTGATTTTTCAAAATCGAGTTTACACCGGATCTACACGTTTTCAGACCCCCTAAACCCAAAAAATATGTTTTTAGCGATTGGTCTGTGTGTGTATTTGTGAACAGAATATCTTCAGAACGGAACATTGTACGAACTTGAAACTTAAGTTAGGACCTACTAGGAGACCCGACATGAGCATTTTCATCAAAATTGGTAAAACAGAAGTAGTAGTTTATTCGTGTCATTTTTCACTTTTTTGCCTATTTTCTCAAAAATTGCTCTTACAATTTTTGTGAAAATCACCTCATTTACTACATTTTTTATGCTCTACAAGGTATGGTAGGCGCCAGGTCTGCTAAAACTCTTGGAGATGCTGTGTTCAAGTAGAAAAATATGGTTTTTTATTAAGATTGCGGCTTTAATACAAAATTCAACGCAAAAATGTACAATAAAGGATGCTGAGAATTTAAAACTACAACATTTTTTCTATATTTCTTAGTTCAGCAGTAATAAGTGATTTTCTGTTAATTTTCATGAAAATCTGTAAAATAATAGATTGTTTAAAAGAGTCAGCGTTAGTATGCATTTTATGACTAAAGTGTATAATCTAATTTATGGGAAATTAAAAGATCTACAACTTTTATTTAAGCATTTTTCTCTACAGAGCCTACTTTAGCGTGAAAGAGTGATTTTTGGTATTTTTAAGCCAAACTGAGGTTGATAGTCATTTTCCATCATTCACTTATGATAAATATTAGAGTATGATTATTGAAGTTATTTCATTTATTTATTTCTAATGTTAGATTATATTGTTAATTATTTGCATTAGCAAGAGAAAGTGTGAGTGTTTCATACCAGATATTTTTGTAAAAAAATTATGAATTTTCTTAAGTCTTTTAGAACTTTGTTAATAGTTTGTTTAGTTTATTCATGTGAAATAAATTGTGTAAAATACAGTTTAAATTCCTTATCGACATAGTATAATTAAGTGTTTTATAGCTAAATCTAAAATTGAATAAAATTGATTATATGAGTTCATAAAAACCCATCAAAGTTGTGACTGAAGTTTGTATCGCCCAAAGGTGCATTCGTAATGGCAGTAGGAATAAAATAATGTTGACTTATAGTTCTACCACGTTTTCAAGTAACCGACATTTGTGTTTATGGTAACAAACAGGTTATATTTGTACGGTTAACTTACAAAAGGTTCCGCAGAATACTGTATGTCATCTGGTTGTAGTTTACGTTGTTACGTTGGCAAATTGATACCAAAGCATTCACGGATGCACACTGATGCTTTCCTCCCTTTACCCCTTGTTAGAACCAGAGGGAAAGTCCTGACTCAAGCACTGTAACAAAATGTTATTACCCAGACTGTACTTTACATTACATTAGTATTATTATTTATACATCTATAACATCTAATGACCCCAATGTTTTCAACAGCACAACATAAAGAACGGAATCAAAGGCTTCACTTATATAAAAAAATCTGGTGTAATACTCTCACACAACTTTCTCTTGACAATGCAATTAATGAACAATGTGTAATGTTCATTGTAATTTTCTGACTCCAACAATTTGATCCATGCCATATTAATTTCATTAATGTTGGCCTTTTTATTATGTCAAGATATGTGAGGATCTGGATAAGGGGATTTCCACTTTATTGTTTAATTGTACAATGCTTTGCCACTCTTCCTGAAAGTTAGTAGTTTTTAGGAAGTTATGATAAGAAAATGACATAACCAAATCCAATGTCTACTTAAACACATGGAAATATTCATGACCGTTTGTGTTAAAACTGAGTGGCTTTCAATTTAACAGACTTACACAACCAAGGATATCGGTATTCCCCAATTAGTCTATTAAACTGAGCATTGACTGTATTTCAAGAAATGGAACAGGGTCCTGCTATTACTGAATGTGGAGGTTAACTCTGTACCGTATGCCTAGATAGGTCAGTTTTTTTTTACTTTTCTTACTAAAGTGGTTTTGACAAAGTTGTTAACTGTAGAAATGTTACCTCTTTATGAAAGAAAATATCATTTTCTTATTTTCTTTTATTATCTTTCATTTTCTTATTATCATTTATCATTTATATATTTTATTATTATTATCATTTATATATTATCATTTTCTTATTATCTTTTTTATTAAAGATTGTTTAAATGTAAAGGGAAATTTTTACACTGCTGGTTTCATCTATCCCTCGTTTTGATGTTTACCGTAGATTCCGTATAAACAATGTTTACGTTATAGCAGCCTAGCTGTCATTTAGTGAAGACAAAGAAAACAAATACTGTAGTTCCATAATTAAATTTAGAATACTGTATAATGGTTTAAAAGAATTGGGAATCGGCAAGATTTAACTACCAGGTAAAGTGAGTAAATTGCGTTTTCTTTTACTACATGGCGTTTGTTAGAATCCGAATCTTTCGTTGAAAGGCGTTGAGAAATTCAACATGAGTGTTAAAAGTGAAGAGTGCAATGGTAATTATTTTAATTACACTGCAAAGTTAATGAGTAAATGGTTTATTTTCCATTTATAGTAAATATCGGTTAATAGATACATTAATATTGGATCGAGAGTTTTAATCTGGATCATGAAATGGCCTACATATTTAAACAGTTGGTCTACGTTTCTTTTTGTTCTAAGATAGCTTAAATGAATTGCACTTACTTATTATCTTGACATCTAGTAGTCTAGAACCTAGTCTTTTTTTACCGAATTTTACTAACACATTGGTGCGTTGTATAACTAAAGGAATTGTCAAAGAAAAATGCCGGTACAGTGACGCCGCTAAACATTAAAAATCTATCTGACATTAATAACGAAATTTTCGTGAAGGTTATGAAAACATGATAATTACTTATGGAGTTATTGGGCTGCTAACAGATTTCAACAATTTTTTTGTCAAAGCATTACATATTTTGGGGCAAAATGTGAATATGAACTTATTTTTCTGTGCAAACAGGAATGGAGTGAACTGTAGTTGACCAAATTTATATACTGTATAGCGATATTACCTTACTTGAGCAGTTTTGTGAGAATATATGTGGTAGTTTAAATAAAATAAGCAATCGGGTGAATCGTGTATAAGAAATTGTCATTTTTCTTGTTAAAATAATTGATGTAAGACTAACTGTGTATTGGCCATTTGATAGAGTGGTTTGTGCTGTTACAGATTGCAGATGTGAATAGTTGGCTAGGTATAATGGAGATGTTTAGACCTGATGCTTGCCCCTCCATATATAGTCACGCAAGTCAAGAGTCTGCCCTAGTTTGCATCGAGGGGTAAAGGGGGAAAAGCATCAGTGCTCATGCGCGACTGCTTTAATTTTAGTAGGACAAACATTACGAATTATACTATACCCAGAGCATATATACAGTATATTGCGGAACCTTTTGCAGGTTAACTATATGATAATAACTGTGTGTTACTATAAACAGGAATGTTAGTTTCTTGAAAACATGGGCAGACTATTTACAGTGCTGATCAAAATTTAATATATGGAGTAATACTGTGAAGTTAAAGCTAAATAAAAATCCTTTCCTTGCCTCTTAATAAATGCCATGAGCGAGTGGCTACGTACTGTGATGTTTTTCTTTGCACAATTTGCAAAATAAAGCAGGAATTTAATTTTTTTAAACCTGGTAAAAAAAAGGAAATGGTTCCGTAGATACTAGTGAGACAGAGTTAGAAGCCACAGGTGACAGCAATTGTAAAGAAGGCGATTCATTCGTAGAAAATTTTGTTCCAATGGAATAAGGTAGCTGGTAATTACAGTAAATCAAACATTTCTTGTCATGCAATTAAGCTATAGGCAATATTACAGGTCACATTTATTTCTTATAAGGTTTATTTAGAAAACATTTTTTCAGAATAAACCACAGCTTACAAAATGTATCTAGAAAGTGCACAGTAGTAAAATGTATGAGCAGTGTCTGACTGTTGAGGTTGGCAGCACTGTCAAATTCTCACTTACTCTCTCACAGCTCATCCATACGCACATAAAAGACAATCTCCTGACTTCAGTATCTATAGAATGCCTGCGGTGGCATTTCTGCCACTGACGCTTTTAAAGTAACGGCTTAAACAACTGTTGAAATTATTGCTTTAAACAGAATAAGTTTTTTTTATTAACTTTATTAATAAAATTCACAACTGTTACAAAATAAACAACCAGTGAATATAGTGGTGGGTGAAAGAATGAATGAAAAGACATGGAGAGCACCATCCACTGAATGGTCTCCCACATCTAATTTTGTTACTTCATACTGATTCATCAATTAATTAATTTATTAATAGCTCTCAACAATTTTTAAAACAGGAGATCCTTGCTCCACTTCCTCCCTCTTTGAAGGTTGTTTGGTAGGTGACAGTTTAAGTAAACAATGAATAATGACAAAGATACGAGTACGGTTCTGTATTTCGTTGTTAGTTACTGTTCAACTAATTGGCGTTAAAAGAATAAACAAACCAAGCCAAAATTACTTAAATTTAAGTTGAATACAATCATACACTAAGTCACGTGCTACAATTTTGTTTATCCTTAAATCTTTATCTAGCTATTTAATAGTTAACACAGTTGGCTCAGTTGATATAAATTTATTTTGTGCAGTTTGTTAAAATAATAAGTAAGTTCGTGTAAGTGTTATTTCAATTCAATTCAATTCAATGGAAGAGTTATAAACTTGTGGTAAGTAAAAATGTTTTCAGATTTGCTAGTAGCAAATTTTATTGTTGTATTGGTTGCCGGTTGGAAAGAGATAGCCAACTTTCCCTCACTTAGTAAGTTTCCGCTACTGTGAAGCATTCCCCTTTGCAAGCTTCAGGTCCCAACAAATCTGCTGTACATCCATAGGTGTAAGCTTGTCATTCTAGGCCATGAGTCTACGTACATATTCAATAATTGTACAGCATCTTCTTACAGTCATACTTAAGTTCCCTTTTTTGTTTTTGTGAACAGGTTGACTTGAGGTATATCTTTCTCATACTACCAGACATTCCTTCAGCTTCTCTCCTGAGCTGTGGCTGTATTTTGAAATATCATTGGAATAGATATTCTGCTTAGATGACCAACTAATCTGCAAGAGAAGTGGTTAATTTTATAAATTTGAATTGAAGGTATGTTCTATTTTAATATTGTTAAGTTTTTATTTGATAATGCTTCTGGTTTTGATATTATTGCTCCAATTGTACAATGACTCGTTGCTATCTGTGGTTGTTTTTTCCAACTGTCAAAATATTAATACAATGTAGGCCGCATTTTGTGTTCCCAGTTTTTATTCGATGCGGTCATCATGGCGTGCGTTGAGCAAATTTAGTATTTTATCAGATGTATAAGTTACGTGTTGTTATTTAGTGAAAAGATTTTGGAACTCTCTGTAAATACTATTGCAGATGAAACATTGGTTACAAAACG
The DNA here is from genome assembly GCA_035578175.1 of Catonia carolina. Classification (NCBI taxonomy): domain Eukaryota; kingdom Metazoa; phylum Arthropoda; class Insecta; order Hemiptera; family Achilidae; genus Catonia; species Catonia carolina. The sequence continues at coordinate 573,391 of JAQMRL010000021.1, read as the reverse complement.
AGCTTGCCCAAATTAAGTTCGGGGTAATAATACATCACTGCACAGATGCAGCTTCGTTTTTTTTATTTAATTTTTAAAATGTGAGTTAGTGATTAGTTTAAAAGTGGCAACACTGGACAAGTCAGCGGTTTGGTACATCAAACACACGAGTCAAGGTCTCATCACATTAATCGCGTTGAGGTTGTGTTTCACCGGTGTGAGCGCGGCCTAACAGTATGAAAATAAACCACAGCCTACAAAATGTATCTAGAAACTGCACGGTAGTAAATTGTACGAGCAGTGTCTCACTGTTGAGGTTGGCAGCACTGTCAAATTTTCACTTACTCCCTCACAGCCTATTCCTATGCAAAAGGCAATCTCGTGACTTCAGTATCTATAGAATGCCTGCTGTGGCATTTCTGCCACTGACGCTTTTGAAGTAACAGCTTAAACTGCTGTTGAAATTATTGCTTTAAACAGAATACTTTTTTTTTAATAACTTCATTAATGAAATTCACAACTGTAACAAAATAAACAACCAGTGAACATGGTGGTGGGTGAAATAATGAATAATATGACATGGAGAGCACCATCCACTGACTGGTCTCCGACATCTCATTTTGTTACTTCTTACTGATTCATCAATTAATTAATTAATTTATTTGTTAATAGCTCCTAACCATTTCTAAAACAGGAGATCCCTGCTCCACTTTCTCCCTCTTTGATGGTTGTTTGGTAGATGACAGAATAAGTAAACAATGAATAATAACAAAGATACAAATATGGTTCTGTATTTCGTTGTTAGATAGTGTTCAACTAGTTGACATTAAAAGAATAAACAAACCAAGTCAAAAGTTTATCGTTTATTCAAGTTGAATACAATCATACACTAAGTCACGTAGCTACAATTTTGTTTATCTTTAAATCTTTATCTAGCTATTTAATAGTTAACACAGTTGGCTCAGTTGATATAAATTTATTTTGTGCAGTTTATTAAAATTGTGAGTGGGTTCGGGTAATGTTATTTCAATTCAATTCAATGGAAGAGTTATAAACTTGTGGTAAGTAAAAATGTTTTCAGATTTGCTAATAGTGTGTTGTATTCGTTGCCGGTTGGAAAGAGATAGCCAACTTCCCCTCACTTAGTAAGTTTCCGCTACTGTGAAGCATTCCCCTTTGCAAGCTTCAGGTCCCAACAAATCTGCTGTACATCCATAGGTGTAAGCTTGTCATTATAGGCCATGAGTCTACATACATATTCAGTGATTGTACAGCATCTTCTTACAGTCATACTTAAGTTCCCTGTTTACTTTCTCTTGCCTATATGAATATATAGGAAGGAAAGTATTGTTTTCATGTTGATTTTTCAAAATTGAGTTTTCACCGGATCTATATGTTTTCAGACCCCCTGAACCCAAAAAACATGTTTTTAGCGATTGGTCTGTGTGTGTGTGAGCAGAATATCTCGAGAACGGAACATCGTATGAACTTGAAACTTAAGTTACGTACCACTACTGGACCCGACACGAATATTTTCATCAAAATCGGTCAACCGGAAGTAGTAGTTTATTCATGTAATTTTTCACTTTTTTGTGATTTTCTCAAACTGGTCCTACGATTTTTTTAAAAATCACCTGGTTTACTAAATTTTTTATTCTCTACAAGATAGGGTAGGTGTCATGTTTGCTGAAATTCTGTGCGAGGCTTTTTTCACGTAAAAACGTAGTTTTTTTAAGATTACGGCTTTAATATACAATTTAGCACAAAAATTTATACAATAAAAGTTGCAGATAATTTAAAATCCTATAACTTTTATTTCAAACATTTTTTTGTATAATGCTTAGTTTAGCAGTAATTAGCGATTTTCTGTTTTTTTCTCACGAAAACGTGTGAAAAATCGATTTTTTTAAGATTTCGGCCTTAGAATGCATTTTACGACAAAAGTGTATATAATAAAATTTATAGGAAATTAAACGTTCTACAACTTTTATTTATAGTATTTTTCTCTACAGAGCCTAGTTGAGCGTGAAAGATTGATTTTCCGTATTTTTAGGCCAAACAGGTTGATTTTCATTTTGCGTGTTTCTCTCATGATTGAAATAAGGTTATGTTTTTGAGGTTAGTTTTTTATTTATTTCTAATGTTTTATTACTATTGTAAGGTTTATTGTTAATTATTTGCATTGGCAAGAAAAAGTCGTGTGAGTGTTTCACACCAGATTTTTTTGTTTTGTGAACAGGTGTAATAGGAGACACTTATACACACAAACAATAACGCAGACGTACATACAAATGACAAACTAAATACGCTCACACATAACATAAACATACACATTCACACACTCAAAATAAACAACAGATGATTTACCACCCTCAGATGCGAGCAACGAGAATAATAAAAAAAAAAATTTAAACAAAAAAAAAAGAACATATTAATAAAATGGATTGTTACTTCATTCTATTTTAAAAGTTTTAAGGAGTGAGGTGCAATTTACAATCTTTTAAAAATAGAAAAAGTTTGCGAATTTAAAAAAATATTATTTAGAAATAATAAACCATTTTAGAAGATTTGCTGGAGCTCAATTTTAAAGGAGTTTTAATACATTTTAAAAGATTTTAAAAACTTTAATACTTTTAAGAATTTTATGATATTTATCAAGAAACTTTAATAAAGAGCTTTGGATTTTGAAGGGAATTTTATTTACGAACCTCTGGGACAAAAAATGGTGCCGTGACCAGGATAGGCCGCAATAAACCAGGATACTTAATGAAAAATTCCAATAAATAAATTCAGTAAAATAATATTTGGGGAAGAAATTAAAATAATAAACAAAAAGGAAGGCTTCATCAAACACACATAACAAGATTAGTCAAAGGCCAAGAAAAAGAAAAAGAGAAAGATCAAAAATAACAACAAATCAAATAACAACAACTCTTCTAAAATTTATAAAAAAAAACTAAATTATAAAGAACTCGCATCTGACAGGTATACCGACGTCGACTGGTAAGTCATCGATTACACATACATAAATAATCATCATCAACACACAAAACAAATAGAAACATGAATAGACAGGTAGCACCGATTCTTGATCCCACTAAACTAGACGAAACGAACCTTAACTTCCAACTAAGACTACGAAAAAGCACAACAACAGGAAACGTAAGACAAAAAAGGCAAAGATTACAAAAACTCTTAGATAACGGGCGACAAATCGATTTAACCACATTACATAGATTTGACATGGACAAACAACTGACAGAGTGTCAAAACTATTTAGTAAAGTTAAGAAACGTAGAAAATTTAAATGAATTAGAAAAGTATAATGCCGAAATTTTTGATGATCGGCTTAACAAAATATTAACATTCATATTACCCAACAAACCAGATAAAGTCGTAGGCTTTCAAAATTTAAGAGAGGGATTTGATATTTGGAAGGCTAATGAGTTGCATAATTTCGAAGTTGGACCTAATTTCGAGCAAAACTTAAATCCTGAAGAGGCACATTTAGGGAATAATTTCTTGCCCGATCAACAACAAGGAAATCTTAATTATGATCAAATTCATCTTATGCATCACCCAGAAACGCAAAATCCTGTTCTTAGAAACGAAATCCCTGACATATTAATACCAAATGCCGTAGGTAACAATAATCCCGTGTGTTTACAACGCGAATTGAACTTTAATTGGACAAAAATTGCAAATCCAATAGAAAACGAATTAAAACAATTGACTATTACTGATGGACGTGACATTGACACGTTAGTACGAAATATCAAAATTATTAAACAGATACAGAAACGTTATGCAGTTGATTTACCCTTGGTGTTGTTAACTCCGTTTATGACCGGTTTCACCGAACAAATTTTTGAAAATTCTATTAGAAATAATCATAATTTCGATCAATTTCATAGAGATTTAGTAAACAAATTAATCACACCAAAAATGAAAGAAATATTAAAATTAAAATTATTATACCGAAACCAGTCACAAACAGAGACCCTTGCGGAATACATGAGAAAAATTTTAGAAAACCACGATGTATTAAGATTAGATTTAACAGAAGGTGAGTTAATTAATATAATTTTAACGGGTTTAAATGAAATATATGCCACACACATAGGTATAATCGGCAAACCCAATAACTTACAAGATTTTAATAAATTAGATGCCTATGTCTATGAAAGAGTTTATGCTAGAACTCTTAATGACATCGGTTTATCAAAAATGAATAATACAAGCGTCATAAACAATGTAAATAACACAGTACCTACCCAAGGTAAACAAAACATATTAAAAGATACAGCATGCAATAAAATCAGATCACAAATGTCTGCAACAACTTTGAAGTGTTTTTATTGTCATAAATTAGGTCATATCAAAAGAAATTGTAAACTTTTGCAGCAAAAAGGAAATAACCATGTTCCAAAAAACTGAATGTTCACAAATGCGCACAACATAGTCATATGATGCGTGTTTGTAAACATGACGCATGTAAACATTTAAAGATAAAAGAACAAAGGTTAAACAGTAATTATACTTTGAAAGCTTTATTAATAAAAATCAAAAATAATATATTTAATGCCCTTATTGATTCTGGTTCCACGCATAACATTATTAACCAACAAATGTATAAACTTTTAAAAGTTAAGAAGGCGATTATAAAAGAGGAACATTGTTAGCGTTTGTAAGACGCTGGATAAAAGACAATGAAACGAATTTAAACTGAATAATTTTATAGAACTTAGTAAACGATTAATTGACTTAATTCGGAGGACCAGGTCAGTTTTAAGCGGCTGCTGACCACAGCAAAAACGATTTAAAGAATAAACAAAATGAATTAGTAACAGGAGGAATAAAATAACGAAAGGTAACGGACATAATTGGTAGGGAAAAAACATAGGGAGACACACTATTGAATAACTAACCGTAATAATGGAAAAACGTTCTTACCTGGAATCCATTAACAACTTGAAACTTGTAGATAAGCACGTGGAAGCACACTGGTAACATTGCAATGAACACACTACGACAGTTTACAATAAAAAACACATGAGCAATTGCATACAGTTCACATTAAGCATAGAATAACGAACAGTTTAGGTTTGTAGAAAACCAACGAGAAACGAAACGAACTGATTGTAAACGAAGAGATTGGCAGGGCATCACCAACCCACGCCACACGCTAAGCGCAAGAGACAAGAGCGCAACCATACATCACGGCAGCTAAGACAAGAGTGTGTAAGGGAGAAGCCGGATATACATAAGGAAGAGGGGATACGGATGACGTGACTTGATGATGTCACGCGGAAACGGAGACAGGAACAAATTGTTATTAGCGGGGAAAACAGTTTGAATTAACCCCGGTAAGACTGGCGCTAACATACCGCCCGCCTAAATCGAAGCAAGCGATTTACAGAGAACTGTTCGAAGAACGAAGCCGCCCGCCCTGAAGCAATAGGGAGCGGAAAACGCAGGAAGAAGACGAAGAACGAAGCCGCCCGCCCTGAAGCAACAGGGAGCGGAAAACGTAGCAAAACGATGAACAAAGCATCGACGACGATTGAAGACGTAGAGCGAACGAGGTGAAGAACGGACACATCTTGATGTGGCGTGACAAACGCACGGGTTTGCCCGGCCAACGACAAACGGAGCATCTTCCACGGCTTGCGCGGAAGCCAACGAGTAACGGAACGATCTTGAGGTGATTGCCAACAAGGGTTGACAACCAGAAGCGACGAAGAGACGAAGAAAACGACGAACGAAGAAAACAAACGAAGAGGCGAAAACGAAGGTAGATGAAGTTAAGCGGGAAACGTAGTGAAACGACGGAGAAAAGTTAGTTGCCCAAAGGCGAAGCTAACTGGTAAGCGGGTTGCGAAACGAACTGGCGAGTAGGCGAACAAAAGCGACAAGAATTCTGAATTGCGGTACGGCGAACTTCACTAACTAGTGGAGAGTGAATCCGTGATTGAGGTTGAGGCGACTTGCAAGATTTGCGAAGATTACACCAGGCGTTGAACGAAGGACGAGAATTGAAATTACAATTATTCACCGGTTGTGAAAATTGTGTACGACGATTGGGGCCCCGCTCGCCAAGAGGGGCACAAGGCGCGCGAAGAGCGTTAGCAGAACATGAAGCGACTGAGGAGGGCCGATTGCCCTTTAGCGAAGCGATTAGCAGCGGTTTGTTAACAGAGTGTGCGAGAGACGACGAGAAGCGATTTGACGAGGAATTAGTTGAAGACAACTCGGAGGGAGCCTTCAGCGTAGACTTGAAGCGACGAATGGACGAAGTACCAGCAGCAAGATCGGTCGAGATACTGGCGGAGTCAGTAGGCGAAGCGAGACGAGAATCAACAGCGATGATCTCGGATGAAGCGGCGAATCGATTTGAAGGCGAAGAGACTGAAGTTTTACGAAGACGATTTGTTAGAACAGTAGGGCGAAAAGAATCGTTGTCAGATGCAGGCGAAACAAGAAGGCAATTAGGCGAATTAACAGTAGACGGTGCGAGCTCAACAGCAGTAGCAGGCGACGAGAATTCAGCGTTATCAGGGAAAACATATGATAAAAGCGAATCGTTATTTGTGACAGAACTAGGTGGCTGGATGTCGGGCACTTTGCCAAACACAACATAACCAAATACGGTTGATAAAGCAGATGGAGTGCCTTTTATTAAAGGCGTTTTACTAAAATCGAGTATTTCAGAAAAGTAATCAGCACCAAGCAGTAGGTCTACTGAATTTGGGCTGCGAAAACGAAAATCAGCTAGCAGATGTTGAGAAAACTGTTCACCGACGGACTTGTGAATTCGAGAAGTAGGCAGGCGGTCTGATATTTTTTGAATAACAGTAGCCTGAAGCGGAAGGCGAAAATTAGAATTTTGCGGCGACTGAATGGTAAGGTTTGTAGTGCCCTTAACGGAGGTAACTTGAGACGAAATACCTTGTAGGCGTTTAGTAGTAGGCGCTATGTCGAGTTGAAGCGAACGAGCAGCGCTATAGGTTAAAAGACTTGATTGAGAGCCATTGTCAATGACAGCGCGAAGTGGAACAATTTTACCGGATGAATTTATAGCGTGAACAATAGCAGTGCCTAACAGCGCTGTTTGGCCGTCAAGGCGACAAGAAAGCGAATAATCGGTAGATTTTTCAGCGACGACTGACGAAGGCGAATTTACAGTAGTTACCGGCTTATTAGCAGAGCAGGTAGCGCAGGAATTAATTGGCGGAGTTGCGATAGCAGTAGCATGAATCGACGGCGAAGAATTAGAAAGTAGACACTCGGGAGATTGAGAATTGTTGACTGGGCGCTCGATTAGTGGAGGCGAATTAGCGATTAGCGAATTATGCGATTTAACAACGGAAGAGGCAGATGAATTCGACTGCTGAATGTTACGGTCAGAATGTAACAGCGTATTATGAGATTTAGAATGACAGATACGACAATGTTTAGTTGAGTTGCAGTTGCGACGGTCATGGTGTCCAAAACAGGCGAAACAGAGTTTGAGACGAGAAATAATTTTGTAACGATTATCGACAGTTTGCGACAAAAATTCACTGCAGTTGTGAAGCGAGTGAAGGTTAGATTCGCACGAAAGACATTTGATTGAGTTTGATTTAACGAAAAACGAAGGTATGTTGTCAGAACGAGTAGGCGGCGATGTAGAATTACGATTATTTTGTACAAAACGGCGTTTAGCGGATGCCGGACATGATGAGTCCGGTTTATCGAGGTTAGAACTACTTGAATACGGAGAACGAACATTATCGATAGATTGAGAAGGGTTAACTAATTCACAAGAATGCATTTTAGCAGTAACAAACGAGATTAAGTCTTCGTACGAAGGCACGGAAGACGCAGTATTGTGATCTTCAAAGCTGAGTTTAGTAGCAGAATCTAAATTTGAATAAGCGATTTCAAATAAAAGATACTCGAGTAGATTAATATTGAGTATTCGCAAAGCACCTATAGCAGCTTCGTGAACATTTAAGAAATGTTTTAACGATTGATAGCTTGGAGAATCAGATTTGACGAAATTAAAAACTTGATTTAGATGTACATTTGCAATTCTACGTGGATTTGAATAACGGTCAAGAATTAAATTATACGCCAATAGGTAATTATCAGCAGACAATGGTAAATGTTCAATTAAGCGAAAAGGTTCGTTATTTAACGAGCATCGCAGGTAGTGCAATTTTTGCACTTGAGACAAATCAGAATTATGATGGATTAAGTCATTAAACAGACTTATGAAGTTCTGGAATTTCGTTATGTCACCATCATAGGATGGTAAGCGAATATTAGGTAACTGGACCAATGGCGAATTATGGATTTTGTGTTGACTTGAAATAATCACAGTGTTATCTAACGATTGAATTAGTTGTTGCGCTGAACCGATTAATTGAAAATATTTGTTTTCAAAATTGGTGCGCTCGACTTCGAAGTTGTTATCAGGTTTAAGTAATTCAAGTTTGGTTTGAATCAATTCAAAGTCAGACCATAGATCAATGAATTTTTCTAACCGCAATTTGACTTGAGTTATTTCGACGTCAGATTTGAGAAATTTGTCAAAACGAGTTAAGTGGTTATTAATAACCTCGCGTTTTTTAAGTAGAGACAGATAATCATCCATGTCGAAAGAGATAAAACGAATAAATTAATTAACAAATGCAGATTGACAAAACGTAAACAGAGATCAGCTGATCGAAATAGGTTAGTAAGTAACAGAGTGACGTCAACAGCACACCGCAGCGAACAGATCGGTTGGATCAGTTTGGAAATGAACTTGATTGTCTAGTCAAGAGAGAGAGGCGTGGCCTAGGCGGAGAGATTGTGCGCACTGAAACGTAGCGATTGAATGAAGACGGAGCAGAAAAACAATGGCGACGACCGGTGGCTGGTGTTCAGATCGGAGAGCGAGCTACAAGACTGGTTTATGTGTGACGTCACGAATAGAAATAGCGTTGTTGTTCCCTACAACACGGTACAGTTAACCGCGCGAAACGAAACAGGCAAGCCTAACCGCATGTAACACAATGAACAAGATGATTACACAATGTGTAATTAACGAATTTAATGAAATAATAAAACAGTATATGCAATTGACTGTATCCATAAATCACTGATAGATATCCGATGCCCGGAACAGGACCAATAATGTTAGCGTTTGTAAGACGCTGGATAAAAGACAATGAAACGAATTTAAACTGAATAATTTTATAGAACTTAGTAAACGATTAATTGACTTAATTCGGAGGACCAGGTCAGTTTTAAGCGGCTGCCGACCACAGCAAAAACGATTTAAAGAATAAACAAAATGAATTAGTAACAGGAGGAATAAAATAACGAAAGGTAACGGACATAATTGGTAGGGAAAAAACATAGGGAGACACACTATTGAATAACTAACCGTAATAATGGAAAAACGTTCTTACCTGGAATCCATTAACAACTTGAAACTTGTAGATAAGCACGTGGAAGCACACTGGTAACATTGCAATGAACACACTACGACAGTTTACAATAAAAAACACATGAGCAATTGCATACAGTTCACATTAAGCATAGAATAACGAACAGTTTAGGTTTGTAGAAAACCAACGAGAAACGAAACGAACTGATTGTAAACGAAGAGATTGGCAGGGCATCACCAACCCACGCCACACGCTAAGCGCAAGAGACAAGAGCGCAACCATACATCACGGCAGCTAAGACAAGAGTGTGTAAGGGAGAAGCCGGATATACATAAGGAAGAGGGGATACGGATGACGTGACTTGATGATGTCACGCGGAAACGGAGACAGGAACAAATTGTTATTAGCGGGGAAAACAGTTTGAATTAACCCCGGTAAGACTGGCGCTAACAAACATATTAAAGCAATTTGTCTTACAGCTGATAGATTTCCTCTAGAAATTAATAAACAGGTCTGGATTAACATTAACCTACAAAATATATCATGGAAAATAAATTTTAAAGTATTAACAAAAATACAGCACGAAATAATACTTGGAATGAATTTCCTACAAAAAACACGTGCAATATTTAACGCCACAAGGTCTGTGATAACTTTTGACTGGTTGAAAAATCAACAATTTCATCTAATAAATCTATACCCAGATCAGATTAATAATGTGGAACAAAGTGAATATATTAAAAATAAAATTAATAATTTATGTAAGGAATTTCCTGACGTACTCACTACTAAATTAGGTTGTACCCACGTATTAAAATATGATATTAAACTTAAAAATAGTGAAATTATAAAATCTCTAGACCCTATCCCTTAAATCCAATAAAAACACTTCAAATGAAACAACAAATTGATAAATTATTAAAAGATAAAGTAATTAGAGAAAGTGTTTCGCCTTATTCATCTCCAGCGTTTTTGATTCCAAAACCAAATGGCACGAGTCGTTTAGTCGTAGACTATCGCCAAGTCAACTTAATAATTGACTCAGAGGCCCAACCTTTACCGAATATAAATCATGCTTTTCAATGGTTTTCCAATGCACGATGGTTCAGTACATTAGATTTAGCGCAAGCGTACCATCAAATACCATTGACAGAAAAATCTCGTCAAATTACCGCGTTTTGTACCCCGGATGGCTTATACGAATATGAGAGATTACCTTTTGGTTTGTCGACTGGCGCACAAGTTTTAACACGTCTTATGAATACAATATTCAAAAACATTAAATATAAATTTGTATTTAATTACATGGATGATATATTAATATATTCCAAAAGTTTTCCAGAACATGTGAAACACATTAAAATAGTATTGTCAATTCTGCGGAAGGCTGGCATTACAGTTAATCCTGATAAGGTAACATTTGCCGTAAATGAAATACCGTTTCTTGGACACACATTATCATACAAAGGAGTCTCTATAGACTCAACTAGGACACAAAAAATATTGGAGTACCCGCAACCTACGTCAGTGAAACAAGTACATCGATACTGTGGTATGATTAATTATTTTTCTAAATTTATCAAAAATTATGCTGATAGAATCGAACCCCTGAATAAATTGCGTCGTAAAAATACTCAGTTTATCTGGGGAGACTCACAAAAAATCGCGTTTGAAGATCTTAAACAGGCAATTGCTAATCCCCCGGTATTGGCAATACCAGACTTCTCCAAAACTTTCATTTTACAGACGGATGCGTCTGATACAGGTCTAGGCGCTGTACTGCTTCAGGAACAAGAAGGGTCTAGACGACCCATAGCGTACGCTTCCAAAACATTAACAGAGGCAGAAAGGAAGTTTTCTGCATATGAGCGAGAGTGTCTTGCAGTTGTTTTTGCAACAGATCATTTCAGGACCTATTTAGCACATCGTGAATTTCTTTTAGAAACCGATAATCAAGCTTTAACCTGGCTTCTTTCCAGACCAAAACAGTTGGGTAGATTGGCTAGATGGTTACTTCGGTTATCTGTTTTTAAATTTAAAATTAATCACATCCGTGGTTCGGATAATAATGTGGCGGACGCATTATCGAGGATGTATGATTTAAATAATGAAGATATCTCAAAAGATATATTTTATATTAATACTTTATTATCGCAGTTCCCCCTATCTTTTACAGACATAAGACAACATCAGGAACAGGATACCTTTATCCTTCGACAAAAACAACAAATGGATAATAAATTTTGTTCATCCAAAGGAGTCCTATGTCTAAAAGATAAAAACAATAATCCAACCAAAATCGTTCTCCCCAATTCCTTAAAAGATTTAGTATTTAAATACTTCCATCATTCGGAAATCGGTGGACATTTAGGTGTCGATAAAACTATACACAAAATTACACGGTATTTTTATTGGCCGGCTATATATCGAGAAATTCCTTTAAAAGTGAATGCTTGTACAACCTGCCAACGCAGCAAACCTGGAATAAATTATAAATGGGGAAATCTCAGTTCCAGAGTTCCAACAGCACCATTTGATACACTGTTTATCGATACGGTAGGCAGCCTACCAAAAACCAACCAAGGATATAAATATATTCTAGTGGTGGTAGACAGTTTTTCAAAATTTACATGGTTAGCTCCATTAAAAAACACTAATACATCCTCCATTATAGAAGAATTAAAACGTATTTTTCAAAATTACTCCATCCCGAGGTTAATCGTCACAGATAATGCTAAAAATTTTAATTCAATAATGTTTAAAAACTTTTGTTTCAATCTAGGCATAAAACGAGCCACTCTCTCCCCCTACCATCCACAACCATCTCACGCCGAACGATTAAACAGAAATCTTAGGTCTATTCTTATTGCATACCATGCAACTACTCAAACAACCTGGGATAAATCTCTATTTTGGTTTCAATTAGCCTTCAATATGGCTCAACATAACGCGCATGGGAAATGTCCATTTGATATATTGCATACTTTTCCAGCTCAAACACCGTTGGATAGAGCATGGAATATCCAAGATATCCTTCATAGAAATCCTGTATGTTCCAGTAACATGATGTGTGACATTAGAAGAAAACTAATTAAATCTCATCATGATATGGCGCGCCGATATAATGCTATGCGCCACCCCAATCCGTTTTCGGTGGGAGATAAAGTTTTGCTTAAAACTCACCCCGTAAGTTCGAAACGGAAAAATATTTGTGCAAAAATGGCATACCGATGGTCTGAACCATTTTATATCATTGGCTTCTCCACTCCAGTTACAGCCTTCCTCCGTAAGACTATTGGAGGGGAAATAACTAAAGAACACATTTCTAACCTTAAAAAGGTTACATAATTTGCTCAAAAAAAAAAAAAAAAAAAAAAAATAAACTACTTTTTCGGTGATGTATGTCGCGATACTCGAGCTTGAGATGATTGTAACAAAAAACCAAATGCTGTTTGCATGCTGTATGAATGTATTATTGAAAGGGGCCCCGAATGAACGAATTTTACCGTCTCAGGCCGACAACTGCTACGTACTCACCTTCTTTTTTAACATTTAAGCACCCACCCCTTATCCTTTTTGCTTATGCATACTCTCCGGGGGGGGGGGGGAAGATTGTAATAGGAGACACTTATACACACAAACAATAACGCAGACGTACATACAAATGACAAACTAAATACGCTCACACATAACATAAACATACACATTCACACACTCAAAATAAACAACAGATGATTTACCACCCTCAGATGCGAGCAACGAGAATAATAAAAAAAAAAATTTAAACAAAAAAAAAAGAACATATTAATAAAATGGATTGTTACTTCATTCTATTTTAAAAGTTTTAAGGAGTGAGGTGCAATTTGCAATCTTTTAAAAATAGAAAAAGTTTGCGAATTTAAAAAAATATTATTTAGAAATAATAAACCATTTTAGAAGATTTGCTGGAGCTCAATTTTAAAGGAGTTTTAATACATTTTAAAAGATTTTAAAAACTTTAATACTTTTAAGAATTTTATGATATTTATCAAGAAACTTTAATAAAGAGCTTTGGATTTTGAAGGGAATTTTATTTACGAACCTCTGGGACACAGGTTGACGTGAGGTATATCTTTCTCATACTACCAGACATTCCTTCAGCTTCTCTCCTGAGCTGTGGCTGTGTCTTGAAATATCATTGGAATAGATATTCTGCTTAGATAACCAACTAATCTGCAAGAGAAGTGGTTAATTTTATACATTTGAATTGAAGGTATGTTCTATTTTAATATTGTTAAGTTTTTATTTGATAATGCTTCTGGTTTTGATATTATTGCTCCAATTGTACAATGACTCGTTGCCAGTTGTGGTTGTTTTTTCCAACTGTCAAAATATTAATACAATGTAGGCGACATTTTGTTTGCCCAGTTTTTGTTCAATGGGGTGATAATGGCGTGCATTGAGCAAATTTATTATTTTATCAGATGTATAAGTTACGTGTTGTTATTTAGTGAAAAGATTTTGTAACTCTCTGTAAATACTATTGCAGATGAAACATTGGTTATAAAACGAGCTTGCCCACATTACGTTCGGGGTAATAATGCATCACTACACAGATGCAGTTTTGTTTTTTTTATTTAATTTGAAAAATGTGAGTTGTTGATTAGTTTAAAAGTGGCAACACTGGACAAGTCAGCGGTTTGGTACATGAAACTGCTGGTACATCAAACACATGAGTCAAGGTCTCGTCATTTTTATTGCGTCGAAGTCGTGTTTCACTGGTGTGAGCGCGGTCTAACTGTAAGAAAATCTGACTTGAGATTTATTGAAAGCATAGTGTTAGAATATGTGGATTCTAGTAACTGAAACTGGATTACTAAAAATTACAACTAACTCAACAGAAATTCACTAATTCACAGAATTATACAATTTTTTTTTTTTGCTTAGCAAACTCAGCATCACTGGTAGACTGCTTTCTGTAAATAAATAATTTTTATTTTGTCAGTCTCTCGTCTGGTATGATGCAGTTTTCGAAGTTGTTCAATTTTGCGCGAGTCGTTTCATATCTACATATCTGTAACACTCTACATCTTTTGTAATTTGCCTTATATATTCTAACCTTTGCCCCCCCCCCACCTACAATTTGCAGAACAGCCGGACGTTAAACAAAAAAAAAACACCTACAATTTACTCCCTCAATATTACCTTCCATTATTGATAGACTATACCTGGATGTCTTAAGATATGTCCCACTAGCGTATTCCTTCTTTTGTGGTTAAATGTTTCCGTATACTTCTTTTTTCATCCATTCGTCTCAAAACCTCTGAATTACTTCTTTTGTCCACCCACCTAATTTTTAACATTTTCCTATAACACCACATTTCAAAAGCTTCTATCCTCATTCTATCTACAGCCCCTATCACCCTCGTTTCACTTCCGTATAATGGTAAACTCCAAACAGAGATTTTTAAGAAATTTTCCTCATAAATAAATGATAGTGAACTAAAATTATCATTAAGGATTTAGTTTCTCCTATCGAAAGTACCTCTCCTATTTCCACGTGGATTAGGTTTTACTAACTATGATAAGTTCTCTGAACTTAACTTTTGTAAATAACCAAGGATTGCTGGGTAGTCTGTCATGGGGACTTGGCATGAAATTAAAACGATTAAGATTGATTGTCAAAACAGTAACTGTGGAATTTTCTGCAGGATTCTTGCAATACCACCTTGGTACATGTTGTGTTACAACTTCTAAGTTTAAAAAAAAATTGGCGTGTTCAGTCACACGACATTCTCTTGCCAATGCAAATAATAAATAATACGACCTAACATTAGTAATAATACATTAGAAATAAACAAAAAGCTAACCTCAGAAAACAAAACTTTATTTTAATTGTGAGTGAATGATGCAAAATGAAAACCAACCTTAGTTTAGCATAATAATACAAAAAGTCACTCTTTCACACGCTAAAGTAGGCTCTGTAGAGAAAAGCTCTACATAAAAGTTATTGATCCTTTAATTTCCTATAAATGTAATTATATATACACTTTTGTCGTAAAATGCATACTTACGCTGAAATCTTAAAAGAATCAATTTTTTACACAATTTCATGAAAAATTAAACAGAAAAGCACTAACTACCGCTAAACTAAGCGTTACTTTTACAAAAAAATGTTTGAAATAAAAGTTGTAGAATTTTAAATTCTCAAACTTTATTATATACATTTTTGCGCTTAAATATGTATTAAAGTTGCAATCTTAAAAAAAATAATTTTTTTACGAGAAAACAGCCTTCCCAAGAATTTCAGCAGACATGGTGTCTTGCGTATCTTGCAGAGCATAAAAATGTAGTATCTGAGGCGATTTAAAAAAATTGTAGGACCCATGTTTGAGAAAATCGCAAAAAAGTAAAAAAGTACACGAATAAATTACTACATCTGGTTGACCGATTTTGATGAAAAAGTTCTTGTCAGGTCCGTTAGTAGTATCTAACTTAAGTTTCGATTTTTAACTCTGTACGATGTTCCAATCTTGAGATATTCTGTTTACATGCAACCATACTCACACAGGCACACAGACCAAATGCTGAAAACAGGTTTTTTGGGTTCAGGTGATCTGAAAATGTGCATATTTGGTGAAAACTTAATTTCGATAAATCGACATGCAACAGTACTTTTCTTCGTATGTATTCATATAGGCAAAAGAAAGTAAAAATGTGTATTTGTGATTAAAAACATTTTTTTGTGTTTATCGTTTCTAGATGGCTGATGAAACAACAGTTGTGGTAAACTCTTCAAGCAGAACAATCAGACAAATGTGTATATCGTGTCAAAAGGGTACCGTTGAAGAAAGTGTGAATGAAATCAATCCACACTGTGGAACATGCAAAAAGAAATTACGTGAAAAAACACGCAAATTATGGATGAAGAAAATTTATCAGCTGTATGAATCGTGTTTGATATGCCTTAACATCTTTTACAATAATTTCTCATACGAACGCCACGATTGTACTTTGAAAGATACATTCGTTTGTGACGGTTGTTGTCGTATATTCCTTGAGAAGGAGAATATAAGAGTACATGTAACTAAATGCCAACAAATCATTTCAAAACGAAATAATACAGAAATTGAAAATAGTGTCAGAAAAGAACTAAAATCTGAATTAAAGCTAGAAAATGATGAAACCGACTGTAAATTGAATAAAAGTGGAAATGAACCCAAAATGTCGAAATCAGCTGACGATGTGGTTACTGGGTCAAAATTACCCAAAAAGCGTAAACGTTTTAGTTGTAATAATTGTGGGAAGTCATTTATTAGTAATCAGAAATTAACGGCACATTTGCGTGTGCATTCGGGTGAGAAACCTTTTAAATGTAAACTCTGCAGTAAAAAGTTTAGCCAGTTTGCTCATTTGAATGCACATTTGCGTGTGCATACGGGAGAGAAACCGTTTAAGTGTAAAATGTGCAGTAAAATGTTTAGCCAATCTACTAATTTAAATCAACATTTGCGTGCCCATACAGGAGAGAAACCGTACCAGTGTAAAACGTGCAGTAAAAAGTTTGCACACTCTTCTCCTTTTAAAATTCATTTGCGTGTGCATACGGGAGAGAAACCGTTCAAGTGTAAAACGTGCAGTAAAAAGTTTGCAAACTCTTCTACTTTAAAGATTCATTTGCGTGTGCATACGGGAGAGAAACCGTTTAAGTGTAAAACGTGCAGTAAAAAGTTTGCAGACTCTTCTGCTTTTAAAATTCATTTGCGTGTGCATACGGGAGAGAAACCGTACCAGTGTAAAACGTGCAGTAAAAAGTTTGCACACTCTTCTACTTTAAAGATTCATTTGCGTGTGCATACGGGAGAGAAACCGTTTAAGTGTAAAATGTGCAGTAAAATGTTTAGCCAATCTACTCATTTAAATCAACATTTGCGTGTCCATACAGGAGAGAAACCGTACCAGTGTAAAACGTGCAGTAAAAAGTTTGCACACTCTTCTGCTTTTAAAATTCATTTGCGTGTGCATACGGGAGAGAAACCGTTCAAGTGTAAAACGTGCAGTAAAAAGTTTGCAAACTCTTCTACTTTAAAGATTCATTTGCGTGTGCATACGGGAGAGAAACCGTTTAAGTGTAAAACGTGCAGTAAAAAGTTTGCAGACTCTTCTGCTTTTAAAATTCATTTGCGTGTGCATACGGGAGAGAAACCGTACCAGTGTAAAACGTGCAGTAAAAAGTTTGCAAAATCTTCTACTTTAAAGATTCATTTGCGTGTGCATACGGGAGAGAAACCGTTTAAGTGTAAAACGTGCAGTAAAAAGTTTGCAGACTCTTCTGCTCTTAAGATTCATTTGCGTGTGCATACGGGTGAGAAACCGTACATTTGCAATATCTGCAATAAAAGGTACACATGGTCTTCTAATCTATGTAGGCACATGCGTGTGCATGCCAAATAGAATCCACAGTACGTAAATTGTGCCGAAAAATGGTTCACACGTCTGTTGTTTTAACTAGACACAACCTGTTTGCATATAAATATTAACGTTTTGTTTATTTATGTATATGTTATAAAAAAAAACTTTTTATGTTACCTTTTTCTTCTTTTTATACATTTTCCTTGCAAGCAATTTCACGGTACGCCCTGCAAAATTGCATTTTCCTTGATTGTCAATGGTTTGAATCAAACCATTGACAGAGGAAGATGCAATCTTAAGTAAATATTTTCTAGAAGCCATTTTTATTACCTGAAGAAGCGGTGCGCACCGCGAA
Organism: Catonia carolina; assembly: GCA_035578175.1. Lineage (NCBI taxonomy): Eukaryota > Metazoa > Arthropoda > Insecta > Hemiptera > Achilidae > Catonia > Catonia carolina. Next base: position 555,247 of record JAQMRL010000021.1, on the reverse strand, counting down.
AGTGCTTGTAAGGAAAAAAGTATTAGAAGCAGAAAAAGGTAAATATAAAAAGTTTCTTTTTTACATTTTATGTATAGATAAAAAACCAAAGCATCTCAGCAAGATCAGTAACAATAGATTGGTCAAACAGGTATTCGACTTTGTAAACCGGGGAAAGAAGAACTACACATGGGCCAAAGAAACTAAACTGGATCTGGAACAGATAGGATTAACACCGCGGGACACACAGGACAGAGAGCACTATAGAGCAGTGATAAGGGAATCTGGGGTGATCGAGAGCAGGAGGATGCGCCGGGGCGATGGCGGCGAATGGTTAGAGGAGAGGAGACAGCAACAAAGCGCGAGAATGAAGGCGTTATGGGCCAAACGCAAGGGAAGCTGGCAAATGCAGTAGGCCAGAGGAACAACTTGGTAACATGATCCATAGCAGGTCAATTCGTGAACAAAAAAAAAACCAAAACATTAATATCATGGATTCTGCTGTTAAGATGCTAACTAGTTGTTTAAGGAATTATAATTATTACATTTATAAATGTATTTAAAATTTTCAACAATGTTTTAAAGCTGATTTTATTGTTTGTTTTGTCTATGATTTTTAGTTTATAAACTTCCATGTTTCAGTGAATCCACAATCATCAGAGTAAACATAAAATCAAATTTTATTCCAATCAGTTGTACAGTCCATTCAAAATAGTGCGATAGTTAGTCTCTGAACAGTGGTAACATTTCAACGTAAGTCGAATTTCAAACGTAAAATTCAAGTCCATTCAAAATAGTGCGATAGTTAGTCTCTGAACAGTCGGACGTTAAACCAAAAAACAACAACAGTCTCTGAACAGTGGTAACTTTTCAACGTAAGTCGCTTTTCGAACGTAAAATTTCCCTTTTAAGTATTCTTACGAAATTTATAATATAAATTTTTGTTTTGCAATTTTGAAAATCAAATGGAATTATTTATTTTGTTGGCATTTTTTATTGTTGTTTAAGGGGACGGTCGGGTGAAAGAACTTATTCTCGTTACTTAGGAATTTACGGTTCAATTATGGAGACATTTACATCGCTGTTATTTAACTGCCTACGGATTAACCTAATTACTAACTTATAACTGTAATTTATACTTAAATTGGTTGGCTGGTCCCCGTCTATACCAGTGCAATTTACCTTCGCCCTCAGTTCGGGGCTTTCTTTAACGCTTGCAAACTGGGTTAGCGCTTCTCGAATGGGCTCGGTATCTGTTGGAGCTGTTAGACCACGGAGATGAACGTGCAGCCAATCACTAAATCTAATTATTTATATACTACTCTTATCCTACGCGGTTTCTGTTCATTACCAAATGTTTACATGTACGTTACCTCGATACGTTCCTGTCACCGGTCTATACTTACCCAGTACACACTTAATTAATCTAAACCGTACCGGTAAAAAAGTCTCAAACCAGTATGCACAACTGTTCTAAAACTACCAAGTATCCCTTCTGCACACTTGATTGTTCCACGCTTGTTCGCTACCGTCTTATTCAACTCTCTGTTTCCCACTGTCCACTCGGTAATTCCTATGTGCAAGGGTTGAATAGCAGTCTCGTTATAATTGTTCTTGATTGCCTGCTATCAACCCTCACCACAATCCAGAGAGTCCAGTTCAAAACAAGGTCACTGCTCACTTCACTTATATTGTTAGAGTAAACCTGTATAATCTACAACTATAACTAACCTAATGTACCCTATTAATCGGTACCTTACTGTTGCATTTAATACATTTTTTTTTTTTTTTTTTTTGTCATCAGTCTCTCGACTGGTTTGATGCAGTTCTCCAAGCTGTTCTATCTTGCGCAATTCGTTTCATATCTACATACCTGTAACACCCTACATCTTTCGTAACATTCCATGTTCCAACTCGCAGAATTTCAGAAACTTTTATTTTTTTGATGAAGATTTAATTTTTTTTAATACATAAGATGTGATTAATTAATAAATCTTATTTCCATTTTCTGTGTGTTATTGGAAAAATCATATTTTTTTCCATTATTATAATTAATCTTATAAAACGCTTTCATTCACTAACAGGGAAATTTAACACGAAGAAAAATCTCTATTGCTGACGCTTGAGTAGATTACGAAATTGGATGTGTTCTGTATTCCATTTAAGTGGGTCACGTATCGAAAAATTGTAAAAATTATGATATTTTTGTTTCTTTATGCACAATGTAGTTTGAAATTTCCACTAAAAAATGGTGTAAATATTATATTTTTACGATGATAATAAATATTTTTAAATGTATTTTTCGTTGACCTCTACAGTTGGTGCAACTATTCACACAAAACAAAAAAAAAATAGATATTTATTTATGTAAAATGGGTGTTTCCTGAAAATTAGGTTGTTTACCACATTTGTACCTTTTTCTCAGGACCTACTGAAGAAATTTGAGTGAATTTGTTTGTATAGTTTGAAACATCCATTATTTCAGCCTAATCTGAGCATTTAACAAGATAAATTTGTTAAAAATTAAATTTTAAAATTATCACCAAAATGGCTTTTTAAAAAAAAAATTGTAAAAAATTTTTACATCATTAATTTTAACTTTTCTTCTGCTCAAATATGCAAAAAAAGAGTGATTTAAAAGATCAAAAAAATTTAAGTGTGTACCTTATGTAGTTCCGGAGAAAAAGGACCAAACGTTAACATTGTGGAGTATAGGGATATGTGACCTCTTTAAGTAATACTACCATGCTATTTTGAATGAATTGTATGAAGGTTTTAAATCATTTGAATTCATCCTTTTTTGTATTCGGCTGAGATGGCAGTAGCAGTCCATATCACTGTAGGTTGTTAATTTGATTTGTTCATTTAAAATAGGCTGCCTCCACTCATTTACTATAATTGGCAATTTTAACTGCTCATAAAATACCCTTGTCTTTTTTACATTTATATTATGTACTAAGCACATTGTCCCTTCCTGTATTACTTAAAAAATTTAGGTAAAACTTTTTCTAAACTCTCCATTCACTATGATTAATAGCTTAATAATATATTTTTTTATATATTTCAGTAATGTATTATGTATTTAGTATTATAAAATAGTAGAATATACGTATGTTTGTTGACAAAAATATGTGTATTATTTAAATATTGTTACAATATACCCTAAATTAAATTTATCGTTATCTTACCCTTGGTTACCTTTTAAGTTTAAAAAACTTTCGCACATTTCAGTGGTACCACCTTCTTCAGAGCAATATTAACTAAAATTAAAAATTAGATTAGAGTTTTATTCGATGTAACTAAATGGAAACACTATTCTAAAATTTAATTTTTAATTTTAGTTAATATTGCTCTGAAGAAGGTGGTACCACCGAAAACGCTCATACATTTGTTTAAACTAAAAAGGCAAGCAAAGGTAAGGAAAAAATAAATTTAATTTGTAATGTAATTTATATTAATGGTTGGCAGGATGCATTTCAAAAATTTTTTTGTGAGTGAGGATTAATTGTTAGTTATAAATTGTAATTTTCTTTCGATGGCGTATGGTAATTATCAAAGTTCTTCTCACCCGCTTAATGAACGCTCCGACTCGTAGCTATCATCTAATTGACTCTGTTATTGATTAACATGTCTTGTTAGTTATGTTCCTTGTGAAGTTCCATGACATGTTTGCACTTACAAACTTAATTTTCTTTTTCCATAGAAGCAATTTTTGCCATGTAAATCAACAGCTTCGACGATTTTAAAAGTCGTATTTTGATTTGCAATGAAATTTTTCAATTCATCGTAAATAAATTCTGTCAGGTTTAAATCTGGATGACACGGTGAGCTTTTGTACTTGGTGTAAAGGTAACCAACTACGGGGGCATGCGAGCTGCACATGCGCAATAAGTAGATCCCCCACCACGGCATCATAGCCTGATATAGGCTGCCTCTAAATAAGTACTACTCGTTGTGTTGTGTTTGTACGGTTATCAATTTGACATTTGTGCTGCTGTCAAAAGCGGATTAGTTGTACGCGCTAGTGAAGAGCGTTCAACGTTTCAACCAGTCACCGTGATCTTGGTGACAATGATTTTGCATTCACCGTTACTTTTAATATTTACTAGTGATTTATCAATCACTGTGTATTTTCTTAGTACATTTTTCACCTGTTATGCAATAATAGTAATGTTTTCAGTTATTTCATGATAACTGAAGTTTTGATAAAAAAGAAGTAAAAAAAGAATGGACGTGCTGGTTATCAAAGGAGAGGCGACAAAGAGAGCACTAAGCCCAGTGAACAGACCAACATATCTTACGTAGCTATCATAGGGGCCTTGAAAAAGAGTAAGCATATTATGTCGTTTTGTCTATTAACTGTGAGCAGTGCATGAGTGAGTGAATTTGTTCACTAGTTCCTAAGGTAAAGAATTTGTTCTCTCTTAAAAGTGACAGTGAACAGTGAATGAGTAACTGATTTTTGTAAAAGTGATTGAAGGAACAAGGGGTCTGTTACTCTTTTATCTGTAGAATTACGGTCGCCGTGTCGTCCTGCCTTAAACAGTGAACAGAGAATGAGTAAGTGATCTTTGTAACAGTGACTGGGGAACAAGAGGCTGTGCTATATTGTAGAATAGTACGGTGAACATTCGCCGTGTTGTCCTGTCTTCCAGTGACAGAAGAGTAAGCGATCTATGTAACAGTGACTGGGGAACCGTTGCTCGCCTATCTGAATAACTGTGGTCACGGTGAATTATAAGTAACCGTGACTCGTTCACAGTGACAGTTCTTTTATCTCTTCCCTAGTACGCGCACAAAATTCAGGGAAAATTGTCTGCGATTCAATTTTGGGTAATAGGTGAAAAGTTTTTTGTAAATGATAAACCATACATTTTGACAGGCCCAAAGACAGGGATATTTTACTCTTTTTCTCTTATATCTACCAGAAAAAATATTCTCGGAACTGGGTGCGTGTATTGCATGTGCTTCTCACTTAGGCCTACAATAGTAGTTAAAAAATAAGCAGTATTATAAATAATTAAAAATATTATTACATACATTAATTAACACATATAATCACTAATGAAGATTTACAATTATACAAACAGACATAACAAAAATGTCAGTAGATTTAATTATGTAGTACTAACTTAATTTTGCCGCATGTAGATGGTGCTTGTGTAAATATGTAATTTATCATAGTCCTAACAGGCCTGCTGCAAATTCAATGTATTCTTAGAAGCCTACAAAAGTTATGATGGAAGAATCACAATGGCATCTGAGGAATCAGCATGGATTCTCATGACCTGTACAAACAAACACGTTAGAATCGCCAGCGATCTTCACGGCCTGTATTGACTAACACCTAAGGATTGCATTCGCATCTCTCGGCATCCAACCTGTTTTTCTTCACTGTCTTCTTTTCCACTAACACGTCTAATAATAAAGATAATTATTACAATAAAAGAAGCATTTTGTAGGTTAAAAGGTTAACTTTTCTTCTGTTGTTGTTGTTTAGGTTATCAGCCAAAAGGCTGGTTTGAACCTGTAGAAGTTTTACTGAGTAAAACGAAGAGTGATAAGGTTTACTATGCCTTCCTCACTGAGTGGAAAAGTACGCTTGTCATCATGCCGGGCCCTCTGAAAAGCACATATTTTCCACTCTGCAAACAACACCTTCACACCATTCACCACAGGGTCTGGCTGTATAATGAAATCCATTACTTTCAGAGGAGATAACTTTGATTAGTGTCTTTTGCACCTCTAACTCTTCTGTTCTTAAATGATTCAGTCATTTAATTGGCTGACCATGCAATAAGAAACAGAACTATTTATTTTAGCCCTGCAACGAACAGAGTGAGTGTAAATAATTTGACACTCCACCTGTCCGTTATGGGCACTTTTCTTTTATGTAACTTCTTATGTAAGTTTCACTTGCTATTAAAATAAAAATTCAGTAATAACTTGTGTTGAAAATTTGTTGGGTTATTTATTGTGTCTTAAAGTCTGAAACTTATCATTAAAGTTTGTACATGCTGTTTTGCTTTTTCTTTTTACCCTTTCTTGCCGATATGTATATATAGAAAGGAAAGTATTGTTGTCATGTTGATTTTTCAAAATCGAGTTTACACCGGATCTACACGTTTTCAGACCCCCTAAACCCAATAAATATGTTTTTAGCGATTGGTCTGTGTGTGTATTTGTGAACAGAATATCCCAAGAACGGAACATCGTACGAACTTGAAACTTAAGTTAGGGCCTACTAGAGGACCCGACATGAGCATTTTCATCAAAATTGGTCAACCGGAAGTAGTAGTTTATTCGTGCCATTTTCTCAAAAATGGCTAATACAATTTTTGTGAAAATCACCTCATTTACTACATTTTTTATGCTCTACAAGGTATGGTAGGCGCCAGGTCTGCTAAAACTCTTGGGAGATGCTGTGTTCAAGTAGAAAAATATGGTTTTTTATTAAGATTGCGGCTTTAATACAAAATTCAACGCAAAAATGTACAATAAAAGATGCTGAGAATTTAAAACTACAACATTTTTTCTATATTGCTTAGTTCAGCAGTAATAAGTGAATTTCTGTTAATTTTCATGAAAATCTGTAAAATAATAGATTGTTTAAAAGAGTTTGCGTTAGTATGCATTTTATGACAAAAGTGTATAATCTAATTTATGGGAAATTAAAAGATCTACAACTTTTATTTAAGCATTTTTCTCTACAGAGCCTACTTTAGCGTGAAAGAGTGATTTTTGGTATTTTTAAGCCAAACTGAAGTTGATAGTCATTTTCCATCATTCACTTATGATTAAAATTAGAGTATGATTATTGAAGTTATTTCATTTATTTATTTCTAATGTTAGATTATATTGTTAATTATTTGCATTAGCAAGAGAAAGTGTGAGTGTTTCAAACCAGATATTTTTGTAAAAAAATTATGAATTTTCTTAAGTCTTTTAGAACTTTGTTAATAGTTTGTTTAGTTTATTCATGTGAAATAAATTGTGTAAAATACAGTTTAAATTCCTTATCGACATAGTATAATTAAGTGTTTTATAGCTAAATCTAAAATTGAATAAAATTGATTATATAAGTTCATAAAAACCCATCGAAGTTGTGACTGAAGTTTGTATCGCCCAAAGGTTCATTCGTAATGGCAGTAGGAATAAAATAATGTTGACTTATAGTTCGACCAAGTTTTCAAGTAACCGACATTTCTCTTTATGGCAACAAACAGGTTATATTTATACGGTTAACTTACAAAAGGTTCTGCAGAATACTGTATGTGAGGGGTATAGAAGCAAAACTCACAATCTCCAAGCTAAGCTATTTTTGGGAAACGATTAAAATCAGTTACATTATATTGAAAAGTAATGTAATAATTTTATTTTTGTTGTAATGTATGGTCTTTATTGAGGTTTATTACCGTACAAATTTAAAAGCTATTTAGATCAATAATTATTAAGAAAATTAAATTTGAATTATGGAGATTGTGAGTTTTGGTTTCCACCAAAGGAGATTGCTGGTTTTGCACCCAACTATTTTTTTCATTATAATTATACAGAATGTGATAATCATTGATCATTCATAAGCATTATACAGACTTATTAACAAATAAAAACATTGGTTTAACTACATTTATTATTAAATTAAACAAAAATTTTACATTTTTTAACTTGGACAATAAAAATTAATATTTTTAAAATCGGACAAGTCATTACGCAATAAAAAAAATGCCCTCCTTTTTGGATTTTGGCACTCCTCCTGTGGTTCACAAATGTTTTCTTCGCCATCATAAACAATTTCTTTCTCAGTTAAGGCAATACTATAATAATTTAATTCAGGATGCACATTTCAGTCTTCCCCATAATGCTTAATTAATAGATTTTTAACATCTTTAATTATTTTTTGTTTCAAGGACACACCACATCTCTCGATTGTGTCAGGTATCATAGTAACATAAAAATTTGTTTTTACATATACTCTTCCCTAAAGTAATTCGATTTCTATATGAAACGTCCCCACTAACATGTATATGTTGAAGTTTCTTTTCCAAATAGAAACGGTTGGTTGGTTGAAAAGAGAAGTGCCACGAGCTAGGGGGTTTAATTACTTCAGTTACCTTCTTATTCCAATCATAAATATTCACCCCATTTTGTCAAAGCCTATGAACTGTACTAAATTCTTTTACTATTTCTAAGTATTCACTTGGATTAGCAATAACTTCCCTTGTGCGAATGCGTTTCTCAATTTGGCCAAAAACCTGTCGGGGGGGGGGGGGGTATGAATGAGTTGCTAACTACAGGAAATACAAGCTCAACACAGGTTATTTGAGGTGGAGCTGTTTTCAGTCAGGCACATAGCATTCCTATGACAGTAGAATTTTTATTCTGGCCGCTGCAACCATCAGCGACCAGACGTACTATGTTTATGCCTTCACCAAATTTCAGATTAAAGCATAAGCTATCTCGTTCAAGCCCTTCTTATATTCATCTTCAGTCCAATTTATCATCTGGTTATAGTTTACATTGTTGTGTTGGCGAATTAATACCAAAGCATTTACGCATGCACACTGATGCTTTCCTCCCTTTACCCCTTGTTAGAACCAGAGGGAAAGTCATGACTCAAGCACTGTAACAAGATGTTATTACATTAGTAAGACTGAATCCATCTGAGTTTATACATCTATAACATCTAATGACTCCAATGTTTTCAACAGGCACTACATAAAGAACGGAATCAAAACCTTCACTTGTATCTAAAAATTTGGTTTGAAACACTCACACGACTTTCTCTTGTCAATGTAATTAATTAACAATATATAATGTTCATTGTAATTTTCTTACTCCAACAATTTGATCCATTCTATATTAATTTCATTAATGTAGGCCTTTTTATTGTGTCAAGATATGCGAGGATCTGGATAAGGGGATTTTCACTTTATTGTTTAATTGTACAACGCTTTGCCACTCTTCCCGAAAGGTGTTCTTCCTGAAAGTTAGTAGTTTTTAGGAAGTATGATAAGAAAAATGCCATAAACAAATCCAGTGTCTACTTAAACACATTATGGAAATATTCATGACCGTTTGTGTTAAAACTGAGTGGCTTTTAATTTAAAGGACTTTTACATCAAAGGATGTTGGTACCCTCCAATTAGTCTATTAAACTGAGCATTGACTGTATTTCAAGGAATGGAACAGTGTCCTGCTATTACTGAATGTGAAGTTTAACTCTGTACATGGTTAGATAGGTCAGTGCCTTTTAATCTTGCTTGAATTTTTTACTTCACTGTTTCTTACTGAAGTGGTTTTGACAAAGTTGTTAACTGTAGATATGTTACCTCATTATGAAAGAAAATATCATTGAATGATATATATATACATACATACATACATTTACAAATCATACTATCTTAGTAGTATTGGTTTGGTATAAAAGAAATTAAAGTGTAAACGTCCATTCAAAACGATTGATAGAAAGTCCCGCCGTTCTAAGTTAGAATTGCCATAACGAAATCAATGTACTACATAGTTCGTCTCATCGGAAAATTGATGAGTTTTATATTAAATAAAAAACAAGTTAAAAAATATATTACAACGGCAAATTATTACCTACTAATTTTATTTTGAACAGGAGTCTAGGAAATTAAATTGGTAGAACTTTGTATCATATATAATTGAGAACAATTGATTTTTTGTAAGAAAATGTTGAGATTTTTATTATTACTAATTTGAAGTGTTATTTATTTAAAAAATTAAGATTTAGGTTTAAATGATTGTTTATATGTAAAGGGAAATTTTTACACTGCTGGTTTCATCTATCCCTCGTTTTGATGTTTACCGTAGATTCCGTATAAACAATGTTTACGTTATAGCAGCCTAGCTGTCATTATTAGTGAAGACAAAGAAAACAAATACTGTAGCTCCATAATTAAATTTAGAATACTGTATAATGGTTTAAAAGAATTGGGAATCGGCAAGATTTAACTACCAGGTAAAGTGAGTAAATTGCGTTTTCTTTTACTACATGGCGTTTGTTAGAATCTTTGGTTACCGAATCTTTCGTTGAAAGGCGTTGAGAAATTCAACAAGAGTGTTAAAAGTGAAGAGTGCAATGGTAATTGCAGTCTTTTTTTACCGAATATTACTAACACATTGGTGCGTTGTATAACTGAACGAATTGTCAAAGAAAAATGCCGGTACAGTGACGCCGCTAAACATTAAAAATCTATCCGACATTAATAACGAAATTTTCGTAAAGGTTATATTATTAAGGTTATGAAAAGGTTTTTTTTTTGTTAACGTCTGACTCTTCTACAATTACTGCTAATGTAGACGGTGAAGGATGAAATGATTTATTTTTGTAATGTTTGAAAATATGCCATGCCTGAATGGGATTCGAACCCAAGATCGCATGTAAACGTGGTATTTATCTATAGAGTTATAGGGCTCCTAACAGTTTTTAACAATTTTTTTTGTTGGCAGAATCCGAATATGATCTTATTTTTCCGCGCACACGGGAGTAGAATGAACTGTAGTTGACCAAATTTATATGCTGTATAGCGATATTACCTTACTTGAGCAGTTTTGTGAGAATATATGTGGTAGTTTAAATAAAATAAACAATCGGGTGAATCGTGTATAAGAAATTGTCATTTTTCTTGTTAAAATAATTGATGTAAGACTAACTGTGTATTGGCCATTTGATAGAGTGGTTTGTGCTGTTACAGATTGCAGATGTGAATAGTTGGCTAGGTATAATGGAGATGTTTAGACCTGATGCTTGCCCCTCCACATATAGTCATGCAAGTCACGAGTTTGCCCTTGTTTGCATCGAGGGGAAAAGGGGGAAAAGCATCAGTGTTCATGCGCGATTGCTTTAATTTCAGTACGACAAACATTACAAATTATACTATACCCAGAGCATATATACAGTATATTGCGGAACCTTTTGCAGGTTAACTATATGATAATAACTGTGTGTTACCATAAACAGGTATGTTAGTTTCTTGAAAACATGGGCAGACTATTTACAGTGCTGATCAAAATTTAATATATGGAGTAATACTGTGAAGTTAAAGCTAAATAAAAATCCTTTCCTTGCCTCTTAATAAATGCCATGAGCGAGTGGCTACGTACTGTGATGTTTTTCTTTGCACAATTTGCAAAATAAAGCAGGAATTTAATTTTTTTAAACCTGGTAAAAAAAGGAAATGGTTCCGTAGATACTAGTGAGACAGAGTTAGAAGGCACAGGTGACAGCAATTGTAAAGAAGGCGATTCATTCGTAGAAAATTTTGTTCCAATGGAATAAGGTAGCTGGTAATTACAGTAAATCAAACATTTCTTGTCATGCAATTAAGCTATAGGCAATATTACAGGTCACATTTATTTCTTATAAGGTTTATTTAGAAAACATTTTTTCAGAATAAACCACAGCTTACAAAATGTATCTAGAAACTGCACGGTAGTGAAATGTACGAGTAGTGTCTGACTGTTGAGGTTGGCAGCACTGTCATATTTTCACTTACTCCCTCACAGCTCATCCATACGCACATAAAAGGCAATCTTGTGACTTCAGTATCTATAGAATGCCTGCGGTGGCATTTCTGCCACTGACGCTTTTGAAGTAACAGCTTAAACTGCTGTTGAAATTTTTTTACTTTTTTTTATTAACTTTATTAATGAAATTCATAACTGTAACAAAATAAACAACCAGTGAACATGGTAGTGGGTGAAAGAATGAATAATATGACATGGAGAGCACCATCCACTGACTGGTCTCTGACTTGTTATTTTGTTACTTCTTACTGATTCATCAATTAATTAATTAATTAATTAATTAATACCTCTTAACCATTTCTAAAACAGGAGATCCCTGCTCCACTTCCTCCCTGATTGAAGGTTGTTTGGTAGATGACAGAATAAGTAAACAATGAATATTAACAAAGATACGAGTACAGTTCTGTATTTCGTTGTTAGTTAGTGTTCAACTAATTGGCGTTAAAAAATAAACAAACCAAGTCAAATGTTTATCGTTTATTCTCAAGTTGAATACAATCATACACTAAGTCACGTAGCTACAATTTTGTTTATCCTTGAATCTTTACCTAGCTATTTAATAGTTGGCTCAGTTGATATAACTTTATTTTGTGCAGTTTGTTAAAATAATAAGTGGGTTCGTGTAAGTGTTATTTCAATTCAATTCAATGGAAGAGTTATAAGCTTGTGGTAAGTAAAAATGTTTTCAGATTTGCTATTAGCAAATTTTATTGTTGTATTGGTTGCCGGTTGGAAAGAGATAGCCAACTTCCCCTCACTTAGTAAGTTTCCGCTACTGTGAAGCATTCCCCTTTGCAAGCTTCATGTCCCAACAAATCTGCTGTACATCCATAGGTGTAAGCTTGTCATTATAGGCCATGAGTCTACGTACATATTCAGTGATTGTACAGCATCTTCTTACAGTCATACTTAAGTTCCCTTTTTTGTTTTTGTGAACAGGTTGACTTGAGGTATATCTTTCTCATACTACCAGACATTCCTTCAGCTTCTCTCCTGAGCTGTGGCTGTATTTTGAAATATCATTGGAATAGATATTCTGCTTAGATGACCAACTAATCTGCAAGAGAAGTGGTTAATTTTATAAATTTGAATTGAAGGTATGTTCTATTTTAATATTGTTAAGTTTTTATTTGATAATGCTTCTGGTTTTGATATTATTGCTCCAATTGTACAATGACTCGTTGCTATCTGTGGTTGTTTTTTCCAACTGTCAAAATATTAATACAATGTAGGCCGCATTTTGTGTTCCCAGTTTTTATTCGATGCGGTCATCATGGCGTGCGTTGAGCAAATTTAGTATTTTATCAGATGTATAAGTTACGTGTTGTTATTTAGTGAAAAGATTTTGTAACTCTCTGTAAATACTATTGCAGATGAAACATTGGTTACAAAACGAGCTTGCCCAAATTAAGTTCGGGGTAATAATACATCACTGCACAGTTGCAGCTTCGTTTTTTTTATTTAATTTGAAAAATGTGAGTTGTTGATTAGTTTAAAAGTAGCAACACTGGACAAGTAATAATGTTAAAGAAAGTAGAGAAGTGGATGTATTTATTCATAATAATAGTTTAGAGCATGTAGAAACAGTGAAGTTCCTGGGCGTATCTCTAGATAGATCTTTGTCTTGGGACTTCTATACCAATCAAGTTTGTAGTAAAATATCATCTGGGGTATTTGCACTAAAACAAATCGCCAGATTAAATGATAAAAAATTACTAACGGCAGCTTATCATGGCCTCATTCTGTCTCATATCCGTTATGGTATTTTAGTATGGGGTAATTCTAGCATGGGTAATATAAATAGGGTTTTTAAAATTCAAAAGAAAGCTATTAGGTGTATGGTGGGAGCTAACCAGCTAACCTCATGCAGGCCACTATTTAAGGAGCTTAAATTGCTTACAGTTCCCTGTCTCTACATTTTTAAGGTGATTATGTATGTTAGGCAAAATAATTTTATGCAGAATTTCAATGTTCACAATCATAACACGAGAAACAGGAATGATTATTATGTGGCTAATCACTGCACAAAATTGTTTGAACAAAAACCTACTTATGCAGGGAGAAAATTCATGAATAAATTACCCCAATCTTTAAAGTGTTGTGAGGATTTGAATTCCTTTAAAAAAATTTAAAAAATTACTTGATCGGTGAAACTTTTTATAGCATACAAGAATTTCTTTCTTGATAGTAGTGATACATAGTGTGTTTCTTATACGTATTTCAGGTGTTATATCTGGCGACATGTCCTATACTCCTCCTGGAGTCTCCAGGGCGCAAAAAAAAAAAAAAAAAAAAAAAAAAAAAAAAAAAAAAAAAAAGTCAGCGGTTTGGTACATCAAACACACGAGTCAAGGTCTCATCACATTAATCGTGTTTAGGTCGTGTTTCACCGGTGTGAGCGCGGCCTAACTGTATGAAAATAAACCACAGCCTACAAAATGTATCTAGAAACTGCACGGTAGTAAATTGTACGAGCAGTGTCTCACTGTTGAGGTTGGCAGCACTGTCAAATTTTCACTTACTCCCTCACAGCCTATTCCTATGCAAAAGGCAATCTCGTGACTTCAGTATCTATAGAATGCGTGCTGTGGCATTTCTGCCACTGATGCTTTTGAAGTAACAGCTTAAACTGCTGTTGAAATTATTGCTTTAAACAGAATACTTTTTTTTTGTTTTTAGGTCATCAGCCGAAAGGCTGGTTTGAACCTCTAGAGGTTTTACTAAGTAAAACGAAGAGTGAGGTGGCTTACAATTGCCTTCCTCACTGAATGGAAAAGTCACTTATCAGCATGCCGAGCCCTCTGAAAAGCACATATTTTCCACTCTGCAAATGACACCTTCACTTCATTCACCACAGGGTCTGGCTGTATAATAAAATTCATAACTTACAGAGGAGATAACTCTGATTAGTGTCTTTTACACCTCTACCTCTTCTGTTCTTAAATGATTCAGTCATTTAATTGGCTGACCATGTGATAAGAAACAGAACTATTTATTTTAGCCGTACAACGAACAGATTGAGTGTAAATAATCTGACACTCCACCTGTCTGTTACGGGCACTTTTTTTTTTTTTATTAACTTCATTAATGAAATTCACAACTGTAACAAAATAAACAACCAGTGAACATGGTGGTGGGTGAAATAATGAATAATATGACATGGAGAGCACCATCCACTGACTGGTCTCCGACATCTCATTTTGTTACTTCTTACTGATTCATCAATTAATTAATTTATTTATTTATTAATAGGTCCTAACCATTTCTAAAACAGGAGATCCCTGCTCCACTTTCTCCCTCTTTGATGGTTGTTTGGTAGATGACACAATAAGTAAACAATGAATAATAACAAAGATACAAATACGGTTCTGTATTTCGTTGTTAGATAGTGTTCAACTAGTTGACATTAAAAGAATAAACAAACCAAGTCAAAAGTTTATCGTTTATTCAAGTTGAATACAATCATACACTAAGTCACGTAGCTACAATTTTGTTTATCCTTAAATCTTTATTTAGCTATTTAATAGTTAACGCAGTTGGCTTAGTTGATGTAACTTTATTTTGTGCAGTTTATTAAAATTGTGAGTGGGTTCGGGTAATGTTATTTCAATTCAATTCAATGGAAGAGGTATAAACTTGTGGTAAGTAAAAATGTTTTCAGATTTGCTAATAGTGTGTTGTATTCGTTGCCGGTTGGAAAGAGATAGCCAACTTCCCCTCACTTAGTAAGTTTCCGCTACTGTGAAGCATTCCCCTTTGCAAGCTTCAGGTCCCAACAAATCTGCTGTACATCCATAGGTGTAAGCTTGTCATTATAGGCCATGAGTCTACATACATATTCAGTGATTGTACAGTGTCTTCTTACAGTCATAATTAAGTTCCCTGTTTACTTTCTCTTGCCTATATGAATATATAGGAAGGAAAGTATTGTTTTCATGTTGATTTTTCAAAATTGAGTTTTCACCGGATCTATATGTTTTCAGACCCCCTGAACCCAAAAAACATGTTTTTAGCGATTGGTCTGTGTGTGTGTGAGCAGAATATCTCGAGAACGGAACATCGTATGAACTTGAAACTTAAGTTACGTACCACTACCGGACCCGACACGAATATTTTCATCAAAATCGGTCAACCGGAAGTAGTAGTTTATTCATGTAATTTTTCACATTGTTGTGATTTTCTCAAAAACTGGTCCTACGATTTTTTTAAAATCGCCTGGTTTACTAAATTTTTTATTCTCTACAAGATAGGGTAGGCGTCATGTTTGCTGAAATTCTGGGTGAGGCTGTTTTCACGTAAAAACGTAGTTTTTTTAAGATTACGGCTTTAATATACAATTTAGCACAAAAATTAATACAATAAAAGTTGCAGATAATTTAAAATCCTATAACTTTTATTTCAAACATTTTTTTGTATAATGCTTAGTTTAGCAGTAATTAGCGATTTTCTGTTTTTTTCTCACGAAAACGTGTGAAAAATCGATCTTTTTAAGATTTCGGCCTTAGAATGCATTTTACGACAAAAGTGTATATAATAAAATTTATAGGAAATTAAACGTTCTACAACTTTTATTTAAAGCATTTTTCTCTACAGAGCCTAGTTGAGCGTGAAAGATTGATTTTCCGTATTTTTAGGCCAAACAGGTTGATTTTCATTTTGCGTGTTTCTCTCATGATTGAAATAAGGTTATGGTTTTGAGGTTAGTTTTTTATTTATTTCTAATGTTTTATTACTATTGTAAGGTTTATTGTTAATTATTTGCATTGGCAAGAAAAAGTCGTGTGAGTGTTTCACACCAGATTTTTTTGTTTTGTGAACAGGTTGACTTGAGGTATATCTTTCTCATACTACCAGACATTCCTTCAGCTTCTCTCCTGAGCTGCGGCTGTGTCTTGAAATATCATTGGAATAGATATTCTGCTTAGATAACCAACTAATCTGCAAGAGAAGTGGTTAATTTTATGCATTTGAATTGAAGGTATGTTCTATTTTAATATTGTTAAGTTTTTATTTGATAATGCTTCTGGTTTTGATATTATTGCTCCAATTGTACAATGACTTGTTGCTAGTTGTGGTTGTTTTTTCCAACTAAAACGTGCTACAGTACTGGATCTCCCAGGGCGATTCTGATAGTGTGATTTTAAAGTTGTAAATAGTATAATGTTAGTGTTTTGTAGATGACTGTCGTGTTTGAGTGTGAATGTTGTAAATTACTGAATGAACGTTTCGAATTATTTTCGGAAAAGTTAGGTGTACATATATTCGGAATCATGTGCTTATTATTTATTACTTCTTATTTGTTTTTCGTTTTAAAGGAAGTTTTGGTTATTTTTTATTTTATATTTATTTATTTATTTATTTTTTTTGTTTATTTATTTAAAAATCACTATAAAATTTTGATTGTAAATATTAATTAAGAACAGTATGAAATATTTTCATGTTATAATTTGTTAATTACACCAGTGGGTTGTTATTTTTTCATGAGTTGCGTCTAATTGATAAGTTGCATTTATTGTTATTTATAACAGATTATGCATTGAATAAAAAGTTATATGAAAAAAAAAAAATGTAGACGACATTTTGTTTGCCCAGTTTTTATTCAATGCGGTGATAATGGCGTGCATTGAGCAAATTTATTATTTTATCAGATGTATAAGTTACGTGTTGTTATTTAGTGAAAAGATTTTGTAACTCTCTGTAAATACTATTGCAGATGAAACATTTGTTATAAAACGAGCTCGCCCACATTACGTTCGGGGTAATAATGCATCACTACACAGATGCAGTTTTGTTTTTTTTATTTAATTTGAAAAATGTGAGTTGTTGATTAGTTTAAAAGTGGCAACACTGGACAAGTCAGCGGTTTGGTACATGAAACTGCTGGTACATCAAACACATGAGTCAAGGTCTCGTCATTTTAATTGCGTCGAAGTCGTGTTTCACGGGTGTGAGCGCGGTCTAACTGTAAGAAAATCTGACTTAGCATAGTGTTAGAATATGTGGATTCTAGTAACTGAAACTGGATTACTAAAAATTACAACTAACTCAACAGCTATTCACTAATTCACAGCATTTATACAATTTTTTTTTTGCTTAGCAAACTCAGCATCACTGGTAGACTGCTTTCTGTAAATAAATAATTTTTATTTTGTCAGTCTCTCGTCTGGTATGATGCAGTTCTCCAAGTTGTTCAATTTTGCGCGAGTCGTTTCATATCTACATATCTGTAACACTCTACATCTTTTGTAATTTGCTTTATATATTCTAACCTTTGCCCCCCCCTCACCTACAATTTGCAGAACAGTCGGACGTTAAACAAAAAAAAAACACCTACAATTTACTCCCTCAATATTACCTTCCATTATTGATAGACTATACCTGGATGTCTTAAGATATGTCCCACTAGCGTATTCCTTCTTTTGTGGTTAAATGTTTCCGTATACTTCTTTTTTCATCCATTCGTCTCCAAACCTCTGAATTACTTCTTTTGTCCACCCACCTAATTTTTAACATTTTCCTATAACACCACATTTCAAAAGCTTCTATCCTCATTCTATCTACAGCCCCTATCACCCTCGTTTCACTTCCGTATAATGGTAAACTCCAAACAGAGATTTTTAAGAAATTTTCCTCATAAATAAATGATAGTGAACTAAAATTATCATTAAGGATTTAGTTTCTCCTATCGAAAGTACCTCTCCTATTTCCACGTGGATTAGGTTTTACTAACTATGATAAGTTCTCTGAACTTAACTTTTGTAAATAACCAAGGATTGCTGGGAAGTCTGTCATGGGGACTTGGCATGAAATTAAAACGATTAAGATTGATTGTCAAAACAGTAACTGTGGAATTTTCTGCAGGATTCTTGCAATACCACCTTGGTACATGTTGTGTTACAACTTCTAAGTTTAAAAAAAAATTGGCGTGATCAGTCACACGACATTCTCTTGCCAATGCAAATAATAAACAATACGACCTAACATTAGTAATAATACATTAGAAATAAACAAAAAGCTAACCTCAGAAAAGAAAACTTTATTTTAATTGTGAGTGAATGATGCAAAATGAAAACCAACCTTAGTTTAGCATAATAATACGGAAAGTCACTCTTTCACACACTACAGTAGGCTCTGTAGAGAAAAGCTCTACATAAAAGTTATTGATCCTTTAATTTCCTATAAATGTAATTATATATACACTTTTGTCGTAAAATGCATACTTACGCTGAAATCTTAAAAGAATCAATTTTTTACACAATTTCATGAAAAAATAAACAGGAAAGCACTAACTACCGCTAAACTAAGCGTTACTTTTACAAAAAAATGTTTGAAATAAAAGTTGTAGAATTTTAAATGCTCAAACTTTATTATATACATTTTTGCGCTTAAATATGTATTAAAGTTGCAATCTTAAAAAAAATAATTTTTTTACGAGAAAACAGCCTTCCCAAGAATTTCAGCAGACATGGTGTCTTGCGTATCTTGCAGAGCATAAAAATGTAGTATCTGAGGCGATTTAAAAAAATTGTAGGAGCCATGTTTGAGAAAATCGCAAAAAAGTAAAAAGTACACGAATAAATTACTACATCTGGTTGACCGATTTTGATGAAAAAGTTCTTGTCAGGTCCGTTAGTAGTATCTAACTTAAGTTTCGATTTTTAACTCTGTACGATGTTCCAATCTTGAGATATTCTGTTTACACGCAACCATACTCACACAGGCACACAGACCAAATGCTGAAAACATGTTTTTTGGGTTCAGGTGATCTGAAAATGTGCATATTTGGTGAAAACTTAATTTCGATAAATCGACATGCAACAGTACTTTTCTTCATATGTATTCATATAGGCAAAAGAAAGTAAAAAAAATGTGTATTTGTGATTAAAAATAATTTTTTTGTGTTTATCGTTTTTAGATGGCTGATGAAACGATAGTTGTAAACTCTTCAAGCAGAACAGTCAGACAAATGTGTATATCGTGTCAAAAGGGTACCGTTGAAGAAAGTGTGAATGAAATCAATCCACACTGTGGAACATGCAAAAAGAAATTACGTGAAAAAACACGCAAATTATGGATGAAGAAAATTTATCAGCTGTATGAATCGTGTTTGATATGCCTTAATATCTTTTACAATAATCTCTCATACGAACGCCACGATTGTACTTTGAATGATACATTCGTTTGTGACGGTTGTTGTCGTATATTCCTTGAGAAGGAGAATATAAGAGTACATGTAACTAAATGCCAACAAATCATTTCAAAACGAAATAATACAGAAATTGAAAATAGTGTCAGAAAAGAACTAAAATCTGAATTAAAGCTAGAAAATGATGAAACCGACTGTAAATTGAATAAAAGTGGAAATGAACCCAAAATGTCGAAATCAGCTGACGATGTGGTTACTGGGTCAAAATTACCCAAAAAGCGTAAACGTTTTAGTTGTAATAATTGTGGGAAGTCATTTATTAGTAATCAGAATTTAACGGCACATTTGCGTGTGCATTCGGGTGAGAAACCTTTTAAATGTAAACTCTGCAGTAAAAAGTTTAGCCAGTTTGCTCATTTGAATGCACATTTGCGTGTGCATACACGAGAGAAACCGTACCAGTGTAAAACGTGCAGTAAAAAGTTTGCACACTGTTCTACTTTAAAAATTCATTTGCGTGTGCATTCGGGAGAGAAACCGTTTAAGTGTAAAACGTGCAGTAAAAAGTTTGCAGACTCTTCTGCTTTTAAAATTCATTTGCGAGTGCATACGGGAGAGAAACCGTTTAAGTGTAAAATGTGCAGTAAAATGTTTAGCCAATCTACTCATTTAAAACAACATTTGCGTGTCCATACAGGAGAGAAACCGTACCAGTGTAAAACGTGCAGTAAAAAGTTTGCACACTCTTCTGCTTTTAAAATTCATTTGCGTGTGCATACGGGAGAGAAACCGTTTAAGTGTAAAACGTGCAGTAAAAAGTTTGCACACTCTTATACTTTAAAGATTCATTTGCGTGTGCATACGGGAGAGAAACCGTTTAAGTGTAAAACGTGCAGTAAAAAGTTTGCAGTTTCTTCTGCTTTTAAAATTCATTTGCGTGTGCATACGGGAGAGAAACCGTACCAGTGTAAAACGTGCAGTAAAAAGTTTGCAAAATCTTCTACTTTAAAGATTCATTTGCGTGTGCATACGGGAGAGAAACCGTTTAAGTGTAAAACGTGCAATAAAAAGTTTGCAGACTCTTCTGCTCTTAAGATTCATTTGCGTGTGCATACGGGAGAGAAACCGTTTAAGTGTAAAACGTGCAGTAAAAAGTTTGCACACTCTTCTACTTTAAAGATTCATTTGCGTGTGCATACGGGTGAGAAACCGTACATTTGCAATATCTGCAATAAAAGGTACACATGGTCTTCTAATCTATGTAGGCACATGCGTGTGCATGCCAAATAGAATCCACAGTACGTAAATTGTGCCGAAAAATGGTTCACACGTCTGTTGCTTTAACTAGACACAACCTGTTTGCATATAAATATTAACGTTTTGTTTATTTATGTATATGTTATAAAAAAAACTTTTTATGTTACCTTTTTCTTCTTTTTATACATTTTCCTTGCAAGCAATTTCACGGTACGCCCTGCAAAATTGCATTTTCCTTGATTGTCAATGGTTTGAATCAAACCATTGACAGAGGAAGATGCAATCTTAAGTAAATATTTTCTAGAAGCCATTTTTATTACCTGAAGAAGTGGTACGCACCGCGAAAGTGCTTGTAAGGAAAAAAGTATTAGAAGCAGAAAAAGGTAAATATAAAAAGTTTCTTTTTTACATTTTATGTATAGATAAAAAACCAAAGCATCTTAGCAAGATCAGTAACAATAGATTGGTCAAACAGGTATTCGACTTTGTAAACCGGGGAAAGAAGAACTACACATGGGCCAAAGAAACTAAACTGGATCTGGAACAGATAGGATTAACACCGCGGGACACACAGGACAGAGAGCACTATAGAGCAGTGATAAGGGAATCTGGGGTGATCGAGAGCAGGAGGATGCGCCGGGCCGATGGCGGCGAATGGTTAGAGGAGAGGAGACAGCAACAAAGCGCGAGAATGAAGGCGTTATGGGCCAAACGCAAGGGAAGCTGGCAAATGCAGTAGGCCAGAGGAACAACTTGGTAACATGATCCATAGCAGGTCAATTCGTGAACAAAAATAAACCAAAACATTATTATTATGGATTCTGCTGTTAAGATGTTAACTAGTTGTTTAAGAAATTATAATTATTACATTTATAAATCTATTTAAAATTTTCAACAATGTTTTAAAGCTGATTTTATTGTTTGTTTTGTCTATGATTTTTAGTTTATAAACTTCCATGTTTCAGTGAATCCACAATCATCAGAGTGAACATAAAATCAAATTTTATTCCAATCTGTTGTACAGTCCATTCAAAATAGTGCGATAGTTAGTCTCTGAACAGTGGTAACATTTCAACGTAAGTCGAATTTCAAACGTAAAATTCAAGTCCATTCAAAATAGTGCGATAGTTAGTCTCTGAACAGTCGGATGTTAAACCAAAAAACAACAACAGTCTCTGAACAGTGGTAACTTTTCAACGTAAGTCGCTTTTCGAACGTAAAATTTCCCTTTTAAGTATTCTTACAAAATTTATAATATAAATCTTTGTTTTGCAATTTTGAAAATCAAATGGAATTATTTATTTTGTTGGCATTTTTTATTGTTGTTTAAGGGGACGGTCGGGTGAAAGAACTTATTCTCGTTACTTAGGAATTTACGGTTCAATTATGGAGACATTTACATCGCTGTTATTTAACTGCCTACGGATTAACCCAATTACTAACTTATAACTGTAATTTATACTTAAATTGGTTGGCTGGTCCCCGTCTATACCAGTGCAATTTACCTTCGCCCTCAGTTCGGGGCTTTCCCAAACGCTTGCAAACTGGGTTAGCGCTTCTCGAATGGGCTCGGTATCTGTTGGAGCTGTTAGACAACGGAGAGGATCGTGCAGCCAATCACTAAATCTAATTATTTATATACTACTCTTATCCTTCGCGGTTTTTTTTCATTACCAAATGTTTACATGTTAGTTTTTGTTTTGCAGTTAGTTGCATTTAATACATAAGATGTGATTAATTAATAAATCTTATTTCCATTTTCTGTGTGTTATTGGAAAAATCATATTTTTTTCCATTATTATAATTAATCTTATAAAACGCTTTAATTCACTAACAGGGAAATTTAACACGAAGAAAAATCTCTATTGCTGACGCTTGAGTAGATTACGAAATTGGGTGTGTTCTGTATTCCATTTAAGTGGGTCACGTATCGAAAAATTGTAAAAATTATGATAATTTTTGTTTTTTATGCACAATGTTGTTTTAAATTTCCACTAAAAAATGGTGTAAATATTACATTTTTACGATAATAATAAATATTTTTAAATGTATTTTTCGTTGACCTCTACAGTTGGTGCAACTATTCACACAAAAACAAAAAAAAAATAGATATTTATTTATGTAAAATGGGTGTTTCCTGAAAATTAGGTTGTTTACCACATTTGTACCTTTTTCTCAGGACCTACTGATAAAATTTGAATGAATTTGTTTGTATAGTTTGAAAGATCCATTATTTTAGCCTAATATGAGCGTTTAACAACATTAATTTGTTAAAAAAATTTTATTTAATTTTAAAATTATCACCAAAATGGCTTTATAAAAAAAAAAATTGTAAAAAATTTTTACATCATTAATTTTAACTTTCTGTTGCTCAAATATGCAAAAAAGAGTGATTTAAAAGATCAAAAAAATTTAAGTGTGTACCTTATTTAGTTCCGGAGAAAAAGGTCCAAACGTTAACATTGTGGAGTATAGGGATACGTGACCCTCTTAAGTAATACTACCATGCTATTTTGAATGGATTGTATAAAGGTTTTAAATCATTTGAACTTTTTGAGATGTCAGTAGCAGTCCATATCACTGTAGGTTGTTAATTTGATTTGTTCATTTAAAATGGGCTGCCTCCACTCATTTACTATAATTGGCAATTTTAACTGTGCTCATAAAATACCCTTGTCTTTTTTTACATATATTATGTACTAAACACATTGTCCCCTCCTGTATTACCTAAAAAATTTGTTACAACTTTTTCTAAACTCTCCATTCACTTTGATTAATAGTTTAATAATATATTTTTTTATATATTTCAAATGAAATTATTTTGTTAAATTAAAAAAAATTAGATGTAATAAATTTCAATAATGTATTATGTATTTAGTATTAATAAAAGGTAGAATATACGGACATTTGTTGACAAAAATATGTGTACTATTTAAATATTGAATTGTTATAATATACCGTAAATTAAATTTATCTTTATCTTACCCCTTATCTTATCCCTTTAACCTTTATCTTATCCCTTGGTTACCTTTTAAGTTTAAAAAACTTTTGCCTGTTTCAGTGGTACCACCTTCTTCAGAGTAATATTAACTAAAATAAAAAATTAGAGAGTTTTATTCGATGTGACTGAATGGAAACACTATTCTAAATATTTTTTTTTAATTTTAGTTAATAGTTCTCTGAAGAAGGTGGTACAACCGAAAACGCGCATACATTTGTTTAAACTAAAAAGGCAAGCAAAGGATAAATTTCATTTATAATGTAATTTCTGCCCATAACGGACAGATGGAGTGTCAAATTATTTACACTCACTCTGTTCGTTGCAGGGCTAAAATATATAGTTCTGTTTCTTGTCACATGATCAGCTAATTAAATGACTGAATCATTTAAGAACAGAAGAGGTAGTGTACTGTGACACTAATCAGAGTTATCTCCTCTGAAAGTAATGGATTTCATTATACAGCCAGATCCTGTGGTGAATAAAGTGAAGGTGTCATTTGCAGAGTGGAAAATATGTGCTTTTCAGAGGGCCCGGCATGCTGATAAGCATACTTTTCTACTCAGTGAGTTGTGGCAATGGTAAACCACCTCACTCCTCGTTTTACTTAGTAAAACCTCTAGAGGTTCAAACCAGCCTTTTGGCTGATGATCTAAACAACAATGTAATTTATATAAATGGTTGGCAGGATGCATTTCAAAAATTTGTTTGTGAGTGAGAATTAATTGTTAGTTATAAATTGTAATTTTCTTTCGATGGCATATGGTAATTATCAAACTTCTTCTCACCTGCTTAATGAACACTCCGACTTGTAGCTATCTGAGTCAGCGATTGTAATTATTATAAATGACTCTGTTATTGATTAACATGTCTTGTTAGTTATATTCCTTGTGAAGTTCCATGACATGATTGCACTTACCATTTTAATTTTCTTTTCCCATAGATGCAATTTTTTTCCATGTAAATCAACAGCTTCGACGATTTTAAAGGTCGTATTTTGATTTGCAATGAAATTTTTCAATTCATCGTAAATAAATTCTGTCAGGTTTAAATCTGGATGACACGGTGAGCTTTTGTACTTGGTGTAAAGGTAACCAACTACGGGGGCATGCGAGCCGCACTTGCGCAATAAGTAGATCCCCCACCTCGGCATCATAGCCTGATATAGGCTGCCTCTAAATGAATACTACTCGTTGTGTTGTGCTTGTGCGGTTATCGTTTTGACATTTGTGTTGCTATCAAAAGCCGATTAGTTGTACGTGCACTAAATTCGGGGAAAAATGTCTACGATTCAATTTTGGGTAATAGGCGAAAAGTGTTTTGTAAATGATAAACCATACATTTTGACAGGCCGGAAAGAAAGGGATATTATACCTTCTTTCTCTTATATCTACCAGGAAAAATATTCTGGGAACAGAGTGTGTGTGTCGCATGTGATTCTCACTTAGGTCTACAATAGTAGTTAAAAAATAAACAGTATTATAAATAATTAAAAAAATTAATACATATAATCATTAATAAAGATTTACAATTATACAAATAGACATAACAAAAATGTCAGTAGATTTAGTTATTGTGTAGTACTAACTTCATTTTGCCACATGCAGATGGTGCTTGTGTAAATATCTAATTTATCCTAGTCTTAACAGGCCTGCTACAAATTCAATGTATTCTTAGCAGGCCTACAAAAGGTATGATGGTAGAATCACAATGGCGTTTAAGGAATCAGCATGGATTCTCATGACCTGTGCAAACAAACACATTAGAATCGCCAGCGATCGTCACGGCCTGTATTGACTAACACCTAAGGATTGCATTCGCATCTCTCGGCATCCAACCTGTTTTTCTTCACTATCTTCTTTTTCCACTAACACGTTGTCTAATAATAAAGATAATTATTACAATAAAAGAAGCATTTTGTGGGTTAAAAGGTTAACTTTTCTTCTGTTGTTATTGTTTAGGTCATCAGCCAAAAGGCTGGTTTGAACCCGTAGAAGTTTTACTGAGTAAAACGAAGAGTGATAAGTTGTACCTTGCCTTCCTCACTCAGTGAAAAAGTACGCTTATCATCATACCGGGCCCTCTTAAAAGCACATATTTTCCACTCTGCAAATGACACCTTCACTTCATTCACCACAAGGTCGTGCTGTATAATGAAATTCGATACTTTCAGAGGAGATAACTCTGATTAGTGTCTTTTGCACGTCTAACTCTTCTGTTCTTAAATGATTCAGTCATTTAATTGGCTGATCATGCGATAAGTAACGGAACTATTTATTTTAGTCCTGCAACGAACAGAGTGAGTGTAAATAATTTGACACTCCACCTGTCCGTTATGGGCACTTTTCTTTTATGTAAGTTTTACTTACTATTTAAATAAAAATTCTGTTATAATTTGTGTTGAAAATTTGTTGGGTTATTTATTGTGTCTTAAAGTCTGAAACTTATCATTAAAGTTTGTACATGCTGTTTTGTTTTTTCTTTTTACCTTCTCTTGCCGATATGTATATATAGAAAGGAAAGTATTGTTTTCATGTTGATTTTTCGAAATCAAGTTTACACCGGATCTACACCTTTTCAGACCCCCTAAACCCAAAAAATATGTTTGTAGCGATTGGTCTGTGTGAGTATTTGTGAACAGAATATCTCAAGAATGGAACATCGTATGAACTTGAAACTTAAGTTAGGACCTACTAGAGGACCCGACATGAGCATTTTCATCAAAATTGGTCAAACGGAAGTAGTAGTTTATTCGTGTCAATTTTCACTTTTTTGCCATTTTCTCAAAAATGGCTCTTACAATTTTTGTGAAAATCACCTCAATTACTACATTTTTTATGCTCTACAAGGTATGGTAGGCGCCAGGTCTGCTAAAATTCTTGAAGATTCTGTGTTCAAGTAGAAAAAATGGTTTTTTTAAAGATAGCGGCTTAAATACACATATTAACGGAAAAATGTACAATAAAAGGTGTTGATAATTTAAAACTACAACATTTTTTGTATATTGCTTAGTTCAGCAGTAATAAGTGATTTTCTGTTAATTTTCATGAAAATCTGTAAAATAATAGATTTTTTTAAAGAGTCAGCGTTAGTATGGATTTTATGACAAAAGTGTATAATCTAATTTATGGGAAATTAAAAGATCTATAACTTTTATTTTAAGCATTTTCTCTACAGAGCCTACTTTAGCGTGAAAGAGTGATTTTCTGTATTTTTAAACCAAACTGAGGTTGATTGTCATTTTGCATCATTCACTTATGATTAGAATTAGGTTATGTTTATTGAAGTTAGTTTTTGTTTATTTCTAATCTTACGTTATATTGTTAATTATTTGCATTGGCAAGAGAAAGTCGTGTGAGTGTTTCATATCAGATATTTTTGTAAAAACATTATGAATTTTCTTAAGTCTTTTAGAACTTTGTTAATAGTTTGTTTAGTTTATTCATGTGAAATGAATTGTGTAAAATACAGTTTAAATTCCTTATCGACATAGTATAATTAAGTGTTTTATAGCTAAATCTAAAATTGAATAAAATTGATTATATGAGTTCATAAAAACCCATCGAAGTTGTGACTGAAGTTTGTATCACCCAAAGGTTCATTCGTAATGGCAGTAGGAATAAAATAATGTTGACTTACAGTTTGACCACGTTTTCAAGTAACCGACATTTGTGTTTATGGTAACAAACAGGTTATATTTGTACGGTTAACTTACAAAAGGTTCCGCAATATTCTGTATGTCATCTGGTTATAGTTTACATGGTTGTGTTGGCGAATTGATAGCAAAGCAGTCGCGCATGCGCACTGATGGTTTCCTCCCTTTACCCATTGTTAGAACCAGAGGGAAACTTGTGACTCAAGTACTATAACAAGATGTTATGACCCAGACTGTACTTTACATTAGTAAGACTGAAACCATCTGAGTTTATACATCTATAACACCTAATGACTTCAATGTTTTCATCAGCACTACATAAAGAACGGAATCAAAGGCTTCCCTTATATCTAAAAATCTGGTGTGAAACACTCACATGACTTTCTCGTGTCAATGCAAATAATGAACAATATGTAATGTTCATTATAATTTTCAGACTCCAACATTTGATCCATATCATATTAATTTCATTAATGTAGGCTTTTTTTATTGTGTAAAGAAATGTGAGGATCTGGATAAGGGGATTTCCACTGTATTGTTTAATTGTATAACGCTTTGCCACTTTTCCCGCAAGGTGTTCTTCCTGAAAGTTAGTAGTTTTTAGGAAGTATGATAAGAAAAATGCCATAAACAAATCCAGTGTCTACTTAAACACATTATGGAAATATTCATGACCGTTTGTGTTAAAATTGAGTGGCTTTTAATTTAAAGGACTTTTACATCATAGGATGTTGGTACCCTCCAATTAGTCTATTAAACTGAGCATTGACTGTATTTCAAGGAATGGAACAGTGTCCTGCTATTACTGAATGTGAAGTTTAACTCTGTACATGGTTAGATAGGTCAGTGCCTTTTAATCTTGCTTGAATTTTTTACTTCACGTTTCTTACTGAAGTGGTTTTGACAAAGTTGTTAACTCTAGATATGTTACCTCATTATGAAAGAAAATATCATTGAATGATATATATATATATATATATATATATACATACATACATACATACATTTACAAATCATACTATCTTAGTAGTATTGGTTTGGTATAAAAGAAATTAAAGTGTAAACGTCCGTTCAAAACGATTGATAGAAAGTCCCGCCGTTCTAAGTTAGAATTGCCATAACGAAATCAATGTACTACATAGTTCGTCTCATCTGAAAATTGATGAGTTTTATATTAAATAAAAAACAAGTTAAAAAATATATTACAACGGCAAATTATTACCTACTAATTTTATTTTGAACAGGAGTCTAGGAAATTAAAATGGTAGAACTCTGTATCATATATAATTAGAAACAATTTATCTTTTGCAAGAAAATGGTGAGATTATGATTATTACTCATTTAAAGTGTTATTTATTTAAAAAATTAAGCATTAGGTTTAAATGATTGTTTAAATGTAAAGGTAAATTTTTACACTGCTGGTTTCATCTATCCCTCGTTTTGATGTTTACCGCAGATTCCGTATAAACAATGTTTACGTTATAGCATGTCATTATTAGTTAAGAGAAAGAAAACAAATACTGTAGTTCCATAATTAAATTTAGAATACTGTATAATGGTTTAAAAGAATTGCAGGTACGAATTGGGAATCGGCAAGATTTAACTACCAGGTAAAGTGAGTAAATTGTGTTTTCTTTTACTACATGGCGTTTGTTTGAATTTTTCGTTGAAAGGCGTTGAAAAATTCAATAAGAGTGTTAAAAGTGAAGAGTGGAATGGTAATTATTTTAATTACACTGCAAAGTTAATGAGTAAATGGTTTATTTTCCAGTTATAGTAAAAATTGGTTAATAGATACATTGGATCTAGAGTTTAAATCTCGATCATGAAATGGCCTACATATTTAAACACTTTGTCTACGTTTCTTTTTGTTCTAAGATAGCTTAAATGAATTGCATGTACTTATTATTATGACATCTAGTAGTCCAGAACAGAGTCTTTTTTTACCGAATATTACTAACACATTGGTGCGTTGTATAACTGAACGAATTGTCAAAGAAAAATGCCGGTCCAGTGACGCCGCTAAACATCTATCTGACATTAATAACGAAATTTTCGTGAAGGTTATGAAAATATGGTAATTACCTATGGAATTATAAGGCTCCTAACTGATTTCAACAATTTTTTTTTCAAATCATTACATATTTTGGGGCAAAATGTGAATATGAACTTATTTTTCCGCGCTAACAGGAATGGAGTGAACTGTAGTTGACCAAATTTATATGCTGTATAGCGATATTACCTTACTTGAGCAGTTTTGTGAGAATATATGTGGTAGTATAAATAAAATAAACAATCAGGTGAATCGTGTATAAGAAATTGTCATTTTTGTTGTTAAATTAATTGATGTAAGTAAGACTAACTGTGTATTAGCCATTTGATAGAGTGGTTTGTGCTGTTACAGATTACAGATGTGAATAGTTGGCTAAATATAATTGAGATGTTTAGACCTGATGCTTGCCCCTCCACATATAGTCACGCAAGTCACGAGTTTGTGTTTGTTTGCAACGAGGGGTAAAGGGGGAAAAGCATCAGTGTTCATGCGCGACTGCTTAAATTTTAGTAGGACAAACATTACAACTTATACTATACCCAGAGCATATATACAGTATATTGCGGAACCTTTTGCAGGTTAACTATGTGATAATAACTGTGTGTTTCTATAAACAGGAATGTTAGTTTCTTGAAAACATGGGCAGACTATTTACAGTGCTGATCAATATTTAATATATGGAGTAATACTGTGAAGTTAAAGCTAAACAAAAAATCCTTTCCTTGCCTCTTAATAAATGCCATGAGCGAGTGGCTACATACTGTGATGTTTTTCTTTGCACAATTTGCAAAATAAAGCAGGAATTTAATTTTTTTAAACCTGGTAAAAAAAGGAAATGGTTCCGTAGATACTAGTGAGACAGAGTTAGAAGCCACAGGTGACAGCAATTGTAAAGAAGGCGATTCATTCGTAGAAAATTTTGTTCCAATGGAATAAGGTAGCTGGTAATTACAGTAAATCAAACATTTCTTGTCATGCAATTAAGCTATATGCAATATTACAGGTCACATTTATTTCTTATAAGGTTTATTTAGAATCAATTCGTGAACATAAAATCAAATTTTATTCCAATCAGTTGTACAGTCTATTAAAAATAGTGCGATAGTTAGTCTCTGAACAGTGGGAACATTTCAACGTAAGTCGAATTTCAAACGTAAAATTCAAGTCCATTCAAAATAGTGCGATAGTTAGTCTCTGAACAGTCGGACGTTAAACCAAAAAACAACAACAGTCTCTGAACAGTGGTAACTTTTCAACGTAAGTCGCTTTTCGAACGTAAAATTTCCCTTTTAAGTATTCTTACGAAATTTATAATATAAATCTTTGTTTTGCAATTTTGAAAATCAAATGGAATTATTTATTTTGTTGGCATTTTTTATTGTTGTTTAAGGGGACGGTCGGGTGAAAGAACTTATTCTCGTGACTTAGGAATTTACGGTTCAATTATGGAGACATTTACATCGCTGTTATTTAACTGCCTACGGATTAACCTAATTACTAACTTATAACTGTAATTTATACTTAAATTGGTTGGCTGGTCCCCGTCTATACCAGTGCAATTTACCTTCGCCCTCAGTTCGGGGCTTTCCCAAACGCTTGCAAACTGGGTTAGCGCTTCTCGAATGGGCTCGGTATCTGTTGGAGCTGTTAGACCACGGAGATGAACGTGCAGCCAATCACTAAATCTAATTATTTATATACTACTCTTATCCTACGCGGTTTCTGTGCATTACCAAATGTTTACATGTACGTTACCTCGATACGTTCCTGTCACCGGTCTATACTTACCCAGTACACACTTAATTAATCTAAACCGTACCGGTAAAAAAGTCTCAAACCAGTATGCACAACTGTTCTAAAACTACCAAGTATCCCTTCTGCACACTTGATTGTTCCACACTTGTTCGCTACCGTCTTATTCAACTCTCTGTTTCCCACTGTCCACTTGGTAATTTCTATGTGCAAGGGTTGAATAGCAGTCTCGTTATAATCGTTCTTGATTGCCTGCTATCAACCCTCACCACAATCCAGAGAGTCCAGTTCAAAACAAGGTCACTGCTCACTTCACTTATATTGTTAGAGTAAACCTGTATAATCTACAACTATAACTAACCTAATGTACCCTATTAATCGGCACCTTTACAGTTGCATTTAATACATAAGATGTGATTAATTAATAAATCTTATTTCCATTTTCTGTGTGTTATTGGAAAAATCATATTTTTTCCATTCTTATAATTAATCTTATAAAACGCTTTAATTTACTAACAGGGAAATTTAACACGAAGAAAAATCTCTATTGCTGACGCTTGAGTAGATTACGAAATTGGGTGTGTTCTGTATTCCATTTAAGTGGGTCACGTATCGAAAAATTGTAAAAATTATGATATTTTTTGTTTTTTATGCACAATGTAGTTTGAAATTTCCACTAAAAAATGATGTAAATATTATACTTTAACGATATTAATAAATATTTTTAAATGTATTTTTCGTTGACCTCTACAGTTGGTGCAACTATTCAAACAAAAACAAAAAAAAGTATATATTTATTTATGTAAAATGGGTGTTTCCTGAAAATTAGGTTGTTTACCACATTTGTACCTTTTTCTCAGGACCTACTGATAAAATTTGAATGAATTTGTTTGTATAGTTTGAAAGATCCATTATTTTAGCCTAATATGAGCGTTTAACAACATTAATTTGTTAAAAAATTTTTATTTAATTTTAAAATTATCACCAAAATAGCTTTTTAAAAAAAAGTTGTAAAAAATTTTTACATCATTAATTTTAACTGTCTTCTGCTCAAATTTGCAAAAAAAGAGTGATTTAAAAGATCAAAAAAATTTAAGTGTGTACCTTATTTAGTTCCGGAGAAAAAGGTCCAAACGTTAACATTGTGGAGTATAGGGATACGTGACCCCCTTAAGTAATACTACCATGCTATTTTGAATGGATTGTATAAAGGTTTTAAATCATTTGAACTTTTTGAGATGTCAGTAGCAGTTCATATCACTGTAGGTTGTTAATTTGATTTGTTCATTTAAAATGGGCTGCCTCCACTCATTTACTATAATTGGCAATTTTAACTGTGCTCATAAAATACCCTTGTCTTTTTTTACATATGAGGAGCATAATTTCAAAACGTATAATGTCCACCAGGAGAGATTTTACAGGAATCAAAAAAAACTTCTCACTATTGTTGTGTGCTGTTAAGTTAATTTCTTTATCAACTAAAAATAGTAAAAAAATATGCAGAATTTGATACATGAAAGAATGAAATACATTTAATTATTGTTACCATAAAATTTCAAATTTTCTGTTGGACATAATACAGTTTGTTGTGATGGACTGGACAAAATATGTTTAGATGTGATACAAAATACACTGCTATATTGTTTAATGTTTTTATTATTTATATGAAAAAGTATAAAATATTAAAAATGAATTATTACAACAATAACACATAAAATGCATTTAAAAAATGTATAAAAAAGTTCATAATAAATAAAAGTTCAATTAAATCAAAGGTCCTGGGTTCGACTCCCGGCCAGGGTCTGGTAAAAAGCCAACGTTCAAAAACCACTGTAGTCGCTAATAATCTAGCTGTTGATGCAACTTAAAATAAAAAAATTAAATAATTAATTTTTAAAAAATAATAATATTTTTTACTATGATGAAAGCACATTTTCCACTAGGTAGCGTCCTCATTTTTGTTCTGATTTGCAAACAACTTTTTTAAATCAACAAATTAATTAAATATTTAGTTTTATGTCCGAAAAAATATAAATTTGTAAATTAAATTAATAAGACAAAAAACATTATTCATGACCTATATTCGTTCCAACCCAGGTTCCTCTTCTATGCAATCACATTCCTCAATTTCTTCGGATTCACAACTGTCTGTGGTTAGTGCATTGATATAATATTGCAGATTTTCCTCCTGTTTCCAGTCATCACCAAATCTGATCTTCAATAAATTATTAACATCTTTCATCTTCAGTTCTGTTATTCGACTACCCTGCTTCGTAAGACGAGGGACAGAAATATTTTCAAATGACTTACCCCTTTTAAGTATTGATTTATAAGCTTTTGATTCATCATCACAACGATATGTTGGTTCCATCTTCATTGTAATAAATTCTTTTGTACTTCTTTCCCGCCTGTTAATGTACATACATCTTTTAATAAGGATCCTTTTCATATTACTAATTCCTTCAATTTTTTTTAGTGAACTACATAAACTCTTAATATCTCGAGTAAACCAGTCAATGCCTAATGCACGAACAGTTCCAACTGATTTATATATTTCTATATAATTATCTGGGTGTATTATTTCCGGCATTCTGCGTAGTTTCTGCTCCACTGTTCCGAAAAGTCGATCAGCAGGCAGGTAAGAGTGACCACGAACAGGAAAGACTAGCAGGATTTCTTTGATATGTTTTGGAGCCTTTTGGTATAACCATGTACTAAGGGTGTGAATGACATGACAATTTTTATTTTGGCCACCACAGCCATCTGCGAACAGCCGGACTGTGGTAACAGAAATGTCAAACTTAAATTTTTTAAGAAAGTCCCACAACGCTGAAGAAACTTCCACCGCACCTCTACCACTTTGCTCTTCGGTCCACACATAAAAGTGTGGATTTTTTGTATCAATATCCGTAATACAAAATGAATAAAAAGATATTTGTCGAGAATAATAAGCCTCGCCTATTGACAACTTAGGCAGAGGTTGTACTTGCTGCAAATCAAAACAAAATGAGATAGTACCAGTTTTATTCTCTTTCATTAACTTATAAAACGCTTTAGCACGCAATTTATGAGCCCCTAACTCTGCCAAAATCTTATTTTTATCTTTTTTGTTTTCAAGTCTCAAGAAGTGAGACATTCGTAAACAATAACTACAGACATCAGTAGCAGGTGTACCGAAACCCAGATTAAACTTTACACAAAAAATTTTCTGAAAGAATGTTTTTTTAACTTTCAAACTGTCTGTTACACTGGAATTATACATTTTAAAAAGCTTTGTTATGTTTAAATTTGAAGACAAATAAAGACGCCGGCTTTTATTTCGAGCATAGTGACTCTCACAGGCCTTAAGTTCTTTAATAAATGCCTCAACTTTAGCCCGTTTATCTGCAAATTTGATTTTCTTTCGATCTCCTCCTCGTTTTTCTTGGCACACATTTCCCGACTGTACACATTTGGCAATATTATTCATACGGGTTTGTGCTACTCCAAACAGTTTTCTCATAAATTTTGCACAAACTGGTACTTGCTCTTTGCCCACTGGTATCTAAAAATAATTAAAACATTTTGTTGTAATACATGAGTGTGTATTTGCAACTAAATTTTCTTTAAAATATGATACATATTTTCTTAAAAACAAGTTATTTTACTTACATGATAAGAAACAACCAGTGAATTTGGTTTGGCTTTACTCTCTTGATTCCTTCTTCGACGTCGTTTTGGATGAGAAACCTTCAGCATTAAAGCAAGGCGTTGATCTTGTTCACTTTTATTGTGCGTTAGAAACACCTTCTTTTTAGCCTTTAATAAAAAATGGACCGGTATAGAACAGCATCCAAAACGTCCATTTCTGTGTTCACATGGTGGTTCATATTTAGTTAAATCAGGATCTTTGTCACAGTTCCTGCAAAAGAAAACCAATAAAAATAGGTAATTAATTTTATAGTAACTTAGGCTTACATAAACCTAAAGGCTTACTAATAAAGCTTAAAATTTATAAACAATACTATTTTAGGCATAATTTGTTTTTAAATTAATAAGATACAATTTAATGTAATTTTAATAATTTTGAATAGAATACTATCAATTACCGTGATCAGAAGCAATGTTGGTAAGACATAAATAAAGCGTTAAGTATTTGTTAGGAATATTGTAGTGTTTTAT
Organism: Catonia carolina; assembly: GCA_035578175.1. Classification (NCBI taxonomy): domain Eukaryota; kingdom Metazoa; phylum Arthropoda; class Insecta; order Hemiptera; family Achilidae; genus Catonia; species Catonia carolina. Next base: position 519,696 of record JAQMRL010000021.1, on the reverse strand, counting down.
GTAAAAACCTAACCTACCGCTTGCAAATAGGTAACTAATATAATTATGTTGGGACACAACCAAATACTACTGTACATGAAATTGTTCTTCATAAGCCTACATTTTATGAAAAGTTATTAATCAACGAAATCTTAAATCTTTCTTATAACTCACTTCTACATTGTCAGAAGAGTGTTTAGTTGTACTTGAATCAGATTTTAATTTTTGTAAAGATGTTCAGCATTTAAAGACAAAAAGGTAGGCCTAACAAAATATCAGCTTTTTTTGTTTTTGTTTAATGTCCGATTGTTTTGGAAATACTGTAGTCTTGTAGGCCAAAAAGGTTTTATGAATAAATTGATTAGTAAAATTATTGATTGTTTATCTTACAGATCTAACCTACAAATAGGTTACTTCGTCTTCAAACACAAACAAACAACGTTTTTCAACCAACTATTGAAATACTTGTAATCATAATAAAAATAATAATGGTATGGTAACTCTGTTTAAACACATTAGTTGGATAACATTTCAATTTAAATTAGTCTGAATTTGGCCTAAACAGAACTAAAGTTATGTTATTTCAATAACAAGAATATTGCTTACCTTTGTTCTTTAAGAAGTTGTTTCTTAGTAGTCGTTTTTATTCTTTTTCTTGAACCACTCGATTCTTTCATTAAATTTCCTACGGATAAATCCATTACAACACAAACACTAAACGAAAAACATTACCTTAAAAACACGTTGTAATTCTAATGTTTACAATGCAAAAGTAAGGTTAACATCGCTTGTCAGCTGATTTTTCTCAATGATACCAACATAGCATTTTACTGTAATGGACAAAATATACTTTGAAGTGGTAGGTCTTGTGGACATTATACGTTTCGATCCATCACCCTGTTTTTAACACCACATAACTACAGAACAAAATACATTTAGAAAAAAACCAATTACACTATTCGAAAGAGCGTTACAAAAATATATAGAAATCATATCAAACTCAATTTTGTCCAGAAGTGGACAATATACGTTTTGAAATGATGCTCCTCATATATTATGTACTAAACACATTGTCCCCTCCTGTATTACTTAAAAAATTTGGTACAACTTTTTCTAAACTCTCCATTCACTTTGATTAATAGTTTAATAATATATTTTTTTATATATTTCAAATGAAATTATTTTGTTAAATTAAAAAAAATTAGATGTAATAAATTTCAATAATGTATTATGTATTTAGTATTAATAAAAGGTAGAATATACGTATATTTGTTGACAAAAATATGTGTACTATTTAAATATTGAATTGTTATAATATACCCTAAATTAAATTTATCTTTATTTTACACCTTATCTTATCCCTTTACCCTTTATCTTATCCCTTGGTTACCTTTTAAGTTTAAAAAACTTTTGCCCGTTTCAGTGGTACCACCTTCTTCAGAGTAATATTAACTAAAATAAAAAATTAGAGAGTTTTATTCGATGTGACTGAATGGAAACACTATTCTAAATATCTATTTTTAATTTTAGTTAATAGTTCTCTGAAGAAGGTGGTACGTACAACCGAAAACGCGCATACATTTGTTTAAACTAAAAAGGCAAGCAGAGGGAAGGAACGATAAATTTCATTTATAATGTAATTTCTGCCCATAACGGACAGGTGGAGTGTCAAATTATTTATACTCACTCTGTTCGTTGCAGGGCTAAAATATATAGTTCTGTTTCTTGTCACATGATCAGCTAATTAAATGACTGAATCATTTAAGAACAGAAGAGGTAGTGTACTGTGACACTAATCCAGAGTTATCTCCTCTGAAAGTAATGGATTTCATTATACAGCCAGATCCTGTGGTGAATAAAGTGAAGGTGTCATTTGCAGAGTGGAAAATATGTGCTTTTCAGAGGGCCCGGCATGCTGATAAGCGTACTTTTTCACTCAGTGAGGAAGGCTATCGTAAACCACCTCACTCCTCGTTTTACTTAGTAAAACCTCTACAGGTTCAAACCAGCCTTTCGGCTGATGACCTAAACAACAATGTAATTTATATTAATGGTTGGCAGGATGCATTTCAAAAATTTGTTTGTGTGTGAGGATTAATTGTTAGTTATAAATTGTAATTTTCTTTCGATGGCATGTGGTAATTATCAAAGTTCTTCTCACCTGCTTAATGAACACTCCGACTTGTAGCTATCTGAGTCAGCGATTGTAATTATTATAAATGACTCTGTTATTGATTAACATGTCTTGTTAGTTATATTCCTTGTGAAGTTCCATGACATGATTGCACTTACCATTTTAATTTTCTTTTCCCATAGATGCAATTTTTTCCATGTAAATCAACAGCTTCGACGATTTTAAAGGTCGTATTTTGATTTGTAATGAAATTTTTCAATTCATCGTAAATAAATTCTGTCAGGTTTAAATCTGGATGACACGGTAAGCTTTTGTACTTGGTGTAAAGGTAACCAACTACGGGGGCATGCGAGCCGCAAATGCGCAATAAGTAGATCCCCCACCACGGCATCATAGCCTGATATAGGCTGCCTCTAAATGAGTACTACTCGTTGTGTTGTGTTTGTGCGGTTATCGTTTTGACATTTGTGTTGCTATCAAAAGCCGATTAGTTGTACGTGCACTAAATTCGGGGAAAAATGTCTACGATTCAATTTTGGGTAATAGGCGAAAAGTGTTTTGTAAATGATAAACCATACATTTTGACAGGCCCGAAAGAAAGGGATATTATACCCTCTTTCTCTTATATCTACCAGAAAAAATATTCTGGGAACAGAGTGTGTGTGTCGCATGTGATTCTCACTTAGGTCTACAATAGTAGTTAAAAAATAAACAGTATTATAAATAATTAAAAAAATTAATACATATAATCATTAATGAAGATTTACAATTATACAAATAGACATAACAAAAATATCAGTAGATTTAGTTCTTGTGTAGTACTAACTTAATTTTGCCACATGCAGATGGTGCTTGTGTAAATATCTAATTTATCCTAGTCTTAACAGGCCTGCTACAAATTCAATGTATTCTTAGCAGGCCTACAAAAGGTATGATGGTAGAATCACAATGGCGTCTGAGGAATCAGCATGGATTCTCATGACCTGTGCAAACAAACACATTAGAATCACCAGCGATCGTCACGGCCTGTATTGACTAACACCTAAGGATTGCATTCGCATCTCTCGGCATCCAACCTGTTTTTCTTCACTATCTTCTTTTTCCACTAACACGTTGTCTAATAATAAAGATAATTATTACAATAAAAGAAGCATTTTGTGGGTTAAAAGGTTAACTTTTCTTCTGTTGTTATTGTTTAGGTCATCAGCCAATAGGCTGGTTTGAACCCGTAGAAGTTTTACTGAGTAAAACGAAGAGTGATAAGTTTTACCTTGCCTTCCTCACTGAGTGGAAAAGTACGCTTATCATCATGCCGGGCCCTCTTAAAAGCACATACTTTCCACTCTGCAAATGACACCTTCACTTCATTCACCACAAGGGTCTGGCTGTATAATGAAATTCATTACTTTCATAACTCTGATTAGTGTATTTTACACCTCTACCTCTTCTGTTCTTAAATGATTCAGTCATTTAATTGGCTGACCATGCGATAAGAAACAGAACTATATATTTTAGCCCTGCAACGAACAGAGTGAGTGTAAATAATTTGACACTCCACCTGTCTGTTATGGGCACTTTTCTTTTATGTAACTTCTTATGTAAGTTTCACTTGCTATTAAAATAAAAATTCAGTAATAATTTGTGTTGAAAATTTGTTGGGTTATTTATTGTGTCTTAAAGTCTGAAACTTATCATTGAAGTTTGTACATGCTGTTTTGTTTTTTCTTTTTACCTTCTCTTGTCGATATGTATATATAGAAAGGAAAGTATTGTTTTCATGTTGATTTTTCAAAATCGAGTTTACACTGGATCTACACGTTTTCAGACCCCCTAAACCCAAAAAATATGTTTTTAGCGATTGGTCTGTGTGTGTATTTGTGAACAGAATATCTCAAGAACGGAACATTGTACGAACTTGAAACTTAAGTTAGGACCTACTAGGAGACCCGACATGAGCATTTTCATCAAAATTGGTAAAACAGAAGTAGTAGTTTATTCGTGTCATTTTTCACTTTTTTGCCTATTTTCTCAAAAATTGCTCTTACAATTTTTGTGAAAATCACCTCATTTACTACATTTTTTATGCTCTACAAGGTATGGTAGGCGCCAGGTCTGCTAAAACTCTTGGAGATGCTGTGTTCAAGTAGAAAAATATGGTTTTTTATTAAGATTGCGGCTTTAATACAAAATTCAACGCAAAAATGTACAATAAAAGATGCTGAGAATTTAAAACTACAACATTTTTTCTATATTGCTTAGTTCAGCAGTAATAAGTGATTTTCTGTTAATTTTCATGAAAATCTGTAAAATAATAGATTTTTTAAAAGAGTCGGCGTTAGTATGCATTTTATGACAAAAGTGTATAATCTAATTTATGGGAAATTAAAAGATCTACAACTTTTATTTAAGCATTTTTCTCTACAGAGCCTACTTTAGCGTGAAAGAGTGATTTTTGGTATTTTTAAGCCAAACTGAGGTTGATGGTCATTTTCCATCATTCACTTATGATTAAAATTAGAGTATGATTATTGAAGTTATTTCATTTATTTATTTCTAATGTTAGATTATATTGTTAATTATTTGCATTAGCAAGAGAAAGTGTGAGTGTTTCATACCAGATATTGTTGTAAAAAAATTATGAATTTTCTTAAGTCTTTTAGAACTTTGTTAATAGTTTGTTTAGTTTATTCATGTGAAATAAATTGTGTAAAATACAGTTTAAATTCCTTATCAACGTAGTATAATTAAATTTTTTATAGCTAAATATAAAATTGATAATATGAGTTCATAAAAACCCGTCGTAGTTGTGACTGAAGTTCGTATTGCCCAAAGGTTCATTCGTAATGGCAGTAGGAATAAAATAATGTTGACTTATAGTTCTACCACGTTTTCAAGTAGCCGACATTTGTGTTTATGGTAACAAACAGGTTATATTTGTACGGTTAACTTACAAAAGGTTCCGCAGAATACTGTATGTCATCTGGTTATAGTTTACGTTGTTACGTTGGCAAATTGATACCAAAGCATTCACGGATGCACACTGATGCTTTCCTCCCTTTACCCCTTGTTAGAACCAGAGGGAAAGTCTGACTCATGCACTGTAACAAAATGTTATTACCCAGACTGTACTTTACATTACATTAGTATTATTATTTATACATCTATAACATCTAATGACCCCAATGTTTTCAATAGCACAACATAAAGAACGGAATCAAAGGCTTCACTTATATAAAAAAATCTGGTGTAAAACACTCACACTACTTTCTCTTGACAATGCAATTAATGAACACTGTGTAATGTTCATTGTAATTTTCTGACTCCAACAATTTGATCCATGCCATATTATTTTCATTAATGTTGGCCTTTTTATTGTGTCAAGATATGTGAGGATCTGGATAAGGGGATTTCCACTTTATTGTTTAATTGTACAATGCTTTGCCACTCTTCCCGAAAGGTGTTCTTCCTGAAAGTTAGTAGTTTTTAGGAAGTTATGATAAGAAAATGCCATAAGCAAATCCAATGTCTACTTAAACACATTATGGAAATATTCATGACCGTTTGTGTTAAAACTGAGTGGCTTTCAATTTAACAGACTTGCACAACCAAGGATATCGGTATTCCCCAATTAGTCTATTAAATTGAGCATTGACTGTATTTCAAGAAATGGAACAGGGTCCTGCTATTACTGAATGTGAAGGTTAACTCTGTACCGTATGCCTAGATAGCTCAGTTTTTTTTTACTTTTCTTACTAAAGTGGTTTTGACAAAGTTGTTAACTGTAGAAATGTTACCTCTTTATGAAAGAAAATATCATTGAATGAAATATATATATATATACATTAACAAATCATACTATCTTAGTAGTATTGGTTTAGTATAAAGGTAATTAAAGTGTAAACGTCCATTCAAAACTATTGATAGAAAGTCCCACCGTTTTAAGTTGGAATTGCCATAACGAAATCAATGTAGTACATAGTTCGTCTCATCTGAAAATTGATGAGTTGTATAATATAAAAAACTATTATTAAATAAAAAATAATTTATTATTTAATAAAATAAAAAATAATAATATTATTTATTAATAATATAATTATTATTAAATAAAAAACAATTTACAAAATATATTACAACGGCAAATTATTACTAATTTTATTTTGAACAGGAGTCTAGAAAATTAAATTGGTAGAACTCTGTATCATATATAATTGAGAAACAATTGATTTTTTTGTAAGAAAATGGTGAGATTATTATTATTACTAATTTAAAATGTTATTTATTTAAAAAATTAAAATTTAGGTTTAAATGTAAAGGGAAATTTTTACACTGCTGGTTTCATCTATCCCTCGTTTTGATGTTTACCGTAGATTCCGTATAAACAATGTTTACGTTATAGCAGCCTAGCTGTCATTATTAGTGAAGACAAAGAAAACAAATACTGTAGTTCCATAATTAAATTTAGAATACTGTATAATGGTTTAAAAGAATTAGGAATCGGCAAGATTTAACTACCAGGTAAAGTGAGTAAATTGCGTTTTCTGTTACTACATGGCGTTTGTTAGAATCTTTCGTTGAAAGGCGTTGAGAAATTCAACAAGAGTGTTAAAAGTGAAGAGTGCAATGGTAATTATTTTAATTACACTGCAAAGTTAATGAGTAAATGGTTTATTTTCCATTTATAGTAAATATCGGTTAATAGATACATTAATATTGGATCGAGAGTTTTAATCTGGATCATGAAATGGCCTACATATTTAAACAGTTGGTCTACGTTTCTTTTTGTTCTAAGATAGCTTAAAAGCTTTTTTTACCGAATATTACTAACACATTGGTGCGTTGTATAACTGAACGAATTGTCAAAGAAAAATGCCGGTACAGTGACGCCGCTAAACATTAAAAATCTATCTGACATTAATAACGAAATTTTCGTAAAGGTTATGAAAACATGATAATTACTTATGGAGTTATTGGGCTCCTAACAGATTTCAACAATTTTTTTCTCAAATCATTACATATTTTGGGGCAAAATGTGAATATGACCTTATTTTTCCGCGCAAACAAGAATGGAGTGAACTGTAGTTGAGCAAATTTATATACTGTATAGCGATATTACCTTACTTGAGCAGTTTTGTGAGAATATATGTGGTAGTTTAAATAAAATAAACAAATCGGGTGAATCGTGTATAAGAAATTGTCATTTTTCTTGTTAAAATAATTGATGTAAGACTAACTGTGTATTGGCCATTTGATAGAGTGGTTTGTGCTGTTACAGATTGCAGATGTGAATAGTTGGCTAAATATAATTGAGATGTTTAGACCTGATGCTTGCCCCTCCACATATAGTCACGCAAGTCACGAGTTTGTGCTTGTTTGCAACAAGGGGTAAAGGGGGAAAAGCATCAGTGCTCATGCGCGACTGCTTTAATTTTAGTAGGACAAACATTACGAATTATACTATACCCAGAGCATATATACAGTATATTGCGGAACCTTTTGCAGGTTAACTATATGATAATAATTGTGTGTTTCTATAAACAGGAATGTTAGTTTCTTGAAAACATGGGCAGACTATTTACAGTGCTGATCAAAATTTAATATATGCAGTAATACTGTGAACCTAAAGCTAAATAAAAATCCTTTCCTTGCCTCTTAATAAATGCCATGAGCGAGTGGCTACGTACTGTGATGTTTTTCTTTGCACAATTTGCAAAATAAAGCAGGAATTTAATTTTTTTAAACCTGGTAAAAAAAGGAAATGGTTCCGTAGATACTAGTGAGACAGAGTTAGAAGCCACAGGTGACAGCAATTGTAAAGAAGGCGATTCATTCGTAGAAAATTTTGTTCCAATGGAATAAGGTAGCTGGTAATTACAGTAAATCAAACATTTCTTGTCATGCAATTAAGCTATAGGCAATATTACAGGTCACATTTATTTCTTATAAGGTTTCTTTAGAAAACATTTTTTCAGAATAAACCACAGCTTACAAAATGTATCTAGAAAGTGCACAGTAGTAAAATGTATGAGCAGTGTCTGACTGTTGAGGTTGGCAGCACTGTCAAATTCTCACTTACTCTCTCACAGCTCATCCATACGCACATAAAAGACAATCTCCTGACTTCAGTATCTATAGAATGCCTGCGGTGGCATTTCTGCCACTGACGCTTTTAAAGTAACAGCTTAAACAACTGTTGAAATTATTGCTTTAAACAGAATAAGTTTTTTTTATTAACTTTATTAATAAAATTCACAACTGTTACAAAATAAACAACCAGTGAATATAGTGGTGGGTGAAAGAATGAATGAAAACACATGGAGAGCACCATCCACTGAATGGTCTCCCACATCTAATTTTGTTACTCCATACTGATTCATCAATTAATTAATTTATTAATAGCTCTTGACAATTTTTGAAACAGGAGATCCTTGCTCCACTTCCTCCCTCTTTGAAGGTTGTTTGGTAGGTGACAGATTAAGTAAACAATGAATAATAACAAAGATACGAGTACGGTTCTGTATTTCGTTGTTAGTTAGTGTTCAACTAATTGGCGTTAAAAGAATAAACAAACCAAGCCAAAATTACTTAAATTTAAGTTGAATACAATCAGACACTAAGTCACGTGCTACAATTTCGTTTATCCTTAAATCTTTATCTAGCTATTTAATAGTTAACACAGTTGGCTCAGTTGATATAAATTTATTTTGTGCAGTTTGTTAAAATAATAAGTGGGTTCGTGTAAGTGTTATTTCAATTCAATTCAATTCAATGGAAGAGTTATAAACTTGTGGTAAGTAAAAATGTTTTCAGATTTGCTAGTAGCATGTTGTAGCCTTTTGGTTGCCGGTTGGAAAGAGATAGCCAACTTCCCCTCACTTAGTAAGTTTCCGCTACTGTCAAGAATTCCCCTTTGCAAGCTTCAGGTCCCAACAAATCTGCTGTACATCCATAGGTGTAAGCTTGTCATTATAGGCCATGAGTCTACATACATATTCAGTGATTGTACAGCATCTTCTTACAGTCATACTTAAGTTCCCTTTTTTGTTTTTGTGAACAGGTTGACTTGAGGTATATCTTTCTCATACTACCAGACATTCCTTCAGCTCTCTCCTGAGCTGTGGCTGTATTTTGAAATATCATTGGAATAGATATTCTGCCTAGATGACCAACTAATCTGCAAGAGAAGTGGTTAATTTTATAAATTTGAATTGAAGGTATGTTCTATTTTAATATTGTTAAGTTTTTATTTGATAATGCTTCTGGTTTTTATATTATTGCTCCAATTGTACAATGACTCATTGTACAATTGGAGCTATCTGTGGTTGTTTTTTCCAACTGGCAAAATATTAATACAATGTAGGCGTCATTTTGTTTTCCCAGTTTTTATTCAATGCGGTGTTCATGGCGTGCATTGAGCAAATTAAGTATTTTATCAGATGTATAAGTTACGTGTTGTTATTTAGTGAAAAGATTTTGTAACTCTCTGTAAATACTATTGCAGATGAAACATTGGTTACAAAACGAGCTCGCCCAAATGAAGTTCGGGGTAATAATACATCACTGCACAGATGCAGCTTCGTTTTTTTTATTTGATTTGAAAAATGTGAGTTGTTGATTAGTTTAAAAGTGGCAACACTGGACAAGTCAGCGGTTTGGTACATCAAACACACGAGTCAAGGTCTCATCACATTAATCGCGTTGAGGTCGTGTTTCACTGGTGTGAGCACAGCCTAACAGTATGAAAATAAACCACATCCTACAAAATGTATCTAGAAACTGCACGGTAGTAAATTGTACGAGCAGTGTCTCACTGTTGAGGTTGGCAGCACTGTCAAATTTTCACTTACTCCCTCACAGCCTATTCCTATGCAAAAGGCAATCTCGTGACTTCAGTATCTATAGAATGCCTGCTGAGGCATTTCTGCCACTGACGCTTTTGAAGTAACAGCTTAAACTGCTGTTGAAATTATTGCTTTAAACAGAATACTTTTTTTTTATTAACTTCATTAATGAAATTCACAACTGTAACAAAATAAACAACCAGTGAACATGGTGGTGGGTGAAATAATGAATAATATGACATGGAGAGCACCATCTACTGACTGGTCTCCGACATCTCATTTTGTTACTTCTTACTGATTCATCAATTAATTTATTTATTTATTTGTTAATAGCTCCTAACCATTTCTAAAACAGGAGATCCCTGCTCCACTTTCTCCCTCTTTGATGGTTGTTTGGTAGATGACAGAATAAGTAAACAATGAATAATAACAAAGATACAAATACGGTTCTGTATTTCGTTTTTAGATAGTGTTCAACTAGTTGACATTAAAAGAATAAACAAACCAAGTCAAAAGTTTATCGTTTATTCAAGTTGAATACAATCATACACTAAGTCACGTAGCTACAATTTTGTTTATCCTTAAATCTTTATTTAGCTATTTAATAGTTAACGCAGTTGGCTCAGTTGATGTAACTTTATTTTGTGCAGTTTATTAAAATTGTGAGTGGGTTCGGGTAATGTTATTTCAATTCAATTCAATGGAAGAGTTATAAACTTGTGGTAAGTAAAAATGTTTTCAGATTTGCTAATAGTGTGTTGTATTCGTTGCCGGTTGGAAAGAGATAGCCAACTTCCCCTCACTTAGTAAGTTTCCGCTACTGTGAAGCATTCCCCTTTGCAAGCTTCAGGTCCCAACAAATCTGCTGTACATCCATAGGTGTAAGCTTGTCATTATAGGCCATGAGTCTACATACATATTCACTGATTGTACAGTGTCTTCTTACAGTCATAATTAAGTTTCCTGTTTACTTTCTCTTGCCTATATGAATATATAGGAAGGAAAGTATTGTTTTCATGTTGATTTTTCAAAATTGAGTTTTCACCGGATCTATATGTTTTCAGACCCCCTGAACCCAAAAAACATGTTTTTAGCGATTGGTCTGTGTGTGTGTAAACAGAATATCTCGAGAACGGAACATCGTATGAACTTGAAACTTAAGTTACGTACCACTACCGGACCCGACACGAATATTTTCATCAAAATCGGTCAACCGGAAGTAGTAGTTTATTCATGTAATTTTTCACTTTTTTGTGATTTTCTCAAAAACTGGTCCTACGATTTTTTAAAAAATCACCTGGTTTACTAAATTTTTTATTCTCTACAAGATAGGGTAGGTGTCACGTTTGCTGAAATTCTGTGTGAGGCTGTTATCACGTAAAAATGTAGTTTTTTTAAGATTATGGCTTTAATATACAATTTAGCACAAAAATTTATGCAATAAAAGTTGCAGATAATTTAAAATCCTATAACTTTTATTTCAAACATTTTTTTGTATAATGCTTAGTTTAGCAGTAATCAGCGATTTTCTGTTTTTTCTCACGAAAACGTGTGAAAAATCGATTTTTTTAAGATTTCGGCTTTAGAATGCATTTTACGACAAAAGTGTATATAGCACAAAAATTTATACAATAAAAGTTGCAGATAATTTAAAATCCTATAACTTTTATTTCAAACATTTTTTTTGTATAATGCTTAGTTTAGCAGTAATTAGCGATTTTCTATTTTTTTCTCACGAAAACGTGTGAAAAATCGATTTTTTTAAGATTTCGGCCTTAGAATGCATTTTACGACAAAAGTGTATATAATAAAATTTATAGGAAATTAAACGTTCTACAACTTTTATTTTAAGCATTTTTCTCTACAGAGCCTAGTTGAGCGTGAAAGATTGATTTTCCGTATTTTTAGGCCAAACAGGTTGATTTTCATTTTGCGTGTTTCTCTCATGATTGAAATAAGGTTATGTTTTTGAGGTTAGTTTTTTATTTATTTGTAATGTTTTATTACTATTGTAATGTTTATTGTTAATTATTTGCATTGGCAAGAAAAAGTCGTGTGAGTGTTTCACACCAGATTTTTTTGTTTTGTGAACAGGTTAACTTGAGGTATATCTTTCTCATACTACCAGACATTCCTTCAGCTTCTCTCCTGAGCTGTGGCTGTGTCTTGAAATATCATTGGAATAGATATTCTGCTTAGATAACCAACTAATCTGCAAGAGAAGTGGTTAATTTTATACATTTGAATTGAAGGTATGTTCTATTTTAATATTGTTAAGTTTTTATTTGATAATGCTTCTGGTTTTGATATTATTGCTCCAATTGTACAATGACTTGTTGCTAGTTGTGGTTGTTTTTTTCAACTAAAACGTGCTACAGTACTGGATCTCCCAGGGCGATTCTGATAGTGTGATTTTAAAGTTGTAAATAGTATAATGTTAGTGTTTTGTAGATGACTGTCGTGTTTGAGTGTGAATGTTGTAAATTACTGAATGAACGTTTCGAATTATTTTCGGAAAAGTTAGGTGTACATATATTCGGAATCATGTGCTTATTATTTATTACTTCTTATTTGTTTTTCGTTTTAAAGGAAGTTTTGGTTTTTTTTTATTTTATATTTATTTATTTATTTTTTTTTTTTGTTTATTTATTTAAAAATCACTATAAAATTTTGATTGTAAATATTAATTAAGAACAGTATGAAATATTTTCATGTTATAATTTGTTAATTACACCAGTGGGTTGTAATTTTTTCATGAGTTGCGTCTAATTGATAAGTTGCATTTATTGTTATTTATAACAGATTATGCATTAAATAAAAAGTTATATGAAAAAAAAAAAAAAATGTAGACGACATTTTGTTTGCCCAGTTTTTATTCAATGCGGTGATAATGGCGTGCATTGAGCAAATTTATTATTTTATCAATTGTATAAGTTACGTGTTGTTATTTAGTGAAAAGATTTTGTAACTCTCTGTAAATACTATTGCAGATGAAACATTGGTTATAAAACGAGCTTGCCCACATTACGTTCGGGGTAATAATGCATCACTACACAGATGCAGCTTTGTTTTTTTTATTTAATTTGAAAAATGTGAGTTGTTGATTAGTTTAAAAGTGGCAACACTGGACAAGTCAGCGGTTTGGTACATGAAACCGCTGGTACATCAAACACATGAGTCAAGGTCTCGTAATTTTTATTGCGTCGAAGTCGTGTTTCACTGGTGTGAGCGCGGTCTAACTGTAAGAAAATCTGACTTGAGATTTATTGAAAGCATAGTGTTAGAATATGTGGATTCTAGTAACTGAAACTGGATTACTAAAAATTACAACTAACTCAACAGAAATTCACTAATTCACGGCATTTATACAATTTTTTTTTTTTTGCTTAGCAAACTCAGCATCACTGGTAGACTGCTCTCTGTAAATAAATAATTTTTATTTTGTCAGTCTCTCGTCTGGTATGATGCAGTTCTCCAAGTTGTTCAATTTTGCGCGAGTCGTTTCATATCTACATATCTGTAACACTCTACATCTTTTGTAATTTGCTCTATATATTCTAACCTTTGCCCCCCCCCCCCACCTACAATTTGCAGAACAGTCGGACGTTAAACAAAAAAAAAAAGAAAAACACCTACAATTTACTCCCTCAATATTACCTTCCATTATTGATAGACTATACCTGGATGTCTTAAGATATGTCCCACTAGCGTATTCCTTCTTTTGTGGTTAAATGTTTCCGTATACTTCTTTTTTCATCCATTCGTCTTAAAACCTCTGAATTACTTCTTTTGTCCACCCACCTAATTTTTAACATTTTCCTATAACACCACATTTCAAAAGCTTCTATCCTCATTCTATCTACAGCCCCTATCACCCTCGTTTCACTTCCGTATAATGGTAAACTCCAAACAGAGATTTTTAAGAAATTTTCCTCATAAATAAATGATAGTGAACTAAAATTATCATTAAGGATTTAGTTTCTCCTATCGAAAGTACCTCTCCTATTTCCACGTGATTAGGTTTTACTAACTATGATAAGTTCTCTGAACTTAACTTTTGTAAATAACCAAGGATTGCTGGGTAGTCTGTCATGGGGACTTGGCATGAAATTAAAACGATTAAGATTGATTGTCAAAACAGTAACTGTGGAATTTTCTGCAGGATTCTTGCAATACCACCTTGGTACATGTTGTGTTACAACTTCTAAGTTTAAAAAAAAATTGGCGTGATCAGTCACACGACATTCTCTTGCCAATGCAAATAATAAACAATACGACCTAACATTAGTAATAATACATTAGAAATAAACAAAAAGCTAACCTCAGAAAACAAAACTTTATTTTAATTGTGAGTGAATGATGCAAAATGAAAACCAACCTTAGTTTAGCATAATAATACGGAAAGTCACTCTTTCACACGCTAAAGTAGGCTCTGTAGAGAAAAGCTCTACATAAAAGTTATTGATCCTTTAATTTCCTATAAATGTAATTATACAGGGTGATTCATGAAGTTCTCCCCCCACTTCTACAGCACATTGTACTAGTAAAAATAATGAAAAAATGTTATATAAACATAGGTCCGAAAACGCTTCGTTAGCGAGTTACAGCTAGCGAAAGTTTCGCCTGGATTTCAGTTCACCAGGTGAAATGAGGTCTTCCTGGAATTGTGGTAAGGTAGATTAAGGGGCAAATTCAATCATTTCTTATGGTTTTTGATCTGATAAATTGAATAAAACAGGTCCCAGATCTGTAAGTTAAATAGTTTTTAAGAAAACCAGTGTCAAATGCAAAAAATGGAGTGAAAAACTTATTTTTTCATCTTTGGGCAAGGATAACTGTGTTATTTCACCAAGAAACAGTTAAAAATTTTCAATAAAACATGTAGAAAATTTTATTCTGAACAAACCGGTGTAAATTAAGTACACAGAAAGCGAATAGATGTTTGATTAAATGAGTTTTTATTCATAAGAGTACAAAGTAAAATTAACCGGAAAAACTAAAATGAAAAAATGTGTTTTTTTCACTCCATTTTTTTGCATTTGACACTGGTTTTCTCAAAAACTATTCGCTTTCTGTGTACTTTATTTACACCGGTTTGTTCAGAATAAAATTTTCTACATTTTTTATTGAAAAATTTTAACTGTTTCTTGGTGAAATAACAAAGTTATTCTTGCCCAAAGATGAAAAAATGTGATTTTCACTCCATTTTTTGCATTTGACACTGGTTTTCTCAAAAACTATTTAACTTACAGTTCTGGGACCTGTTTTATTCAATTTATCAGATCAAAAACCATAAGAAATGATTGAATTCGCCCCTTAATCTACCTTACCACAATTCCAGGAAGACCTCATTTCACCTGGTGAACTGAAATCCAGGCGAAACTTTCGCTAGCTGTAACTCGCTAACGAAGCGTTTTCGGACCTATGTTTATATAAC
This sequence comes from Catonia carolina, assembly GCA_035578175.1. NCBI lineage: Eukaryota > Metazoa > Arthropoda > Insecta > Hemiptera > Achilidae > Catonia > Catonia carolina. The sequence goes on along the minus strand of JAQMRL010000021.1, from coordinate 504,308 downwards.
ATTTTTTCATTATTTTTACTAGTACAATGTGCTGTAGAAGTGGGGGGAGAACTTCATGAATCACCCTGTATACAGGGTGATTCATGAAGTTCAAGAAGAAAAAATGTTATATAAACATAGGTCCGAAAACGCTTCGTTAGCGAGTTACAGCTAGCGAAAGATTTCGCCTGAATTCCTGGGCAAAGAGTAAAATAAAGCCATACTGAACTTTTGGAAAGGTTAATTAAGTAAGAAATGTCGTGGATTCTTATGTAATTTTACCTGATAAAGCTAATAAAATAGGTTTCAGAACTGTACCTGTAGTAGTTTTTGAGGGATTCACGGTTAAATGCAAAAAATTGGGGCACGAAACAATGTTTTATTAAGTTTCATGTACAATAACTTTGTTAAATTGGTAATAAATACATAAAATCAACAAACATTAATTGTAGAGAATTTAATTCTGAGAAAATTGATATAATCAAAGTCTAAAATAAAACAGAAATAAGTATCAAAAAATCGATTTTATTCAGTATAATACATTACGAGTTTTAAGCAAAATTAATCAGGTTGGGCCAACCGTACGCACCTTTTTATAATAGATGTTCGAAAATGAGGCCATCATTATCAATACATTTTGCAGCACGTTTGTGTATTGCTTTTGTTGCGTTTCTTAATTTTTCAGGGCTTCCCTGTATCTGCACAGCCGAATCCATAATACGGGCAATTAATTCATCACGAGAATTCACTTTTGTCTTGTATACAATGTCTTTCATCCATCCCCAGATGCAATAATCCAATGGAGATAGATCTGGGGATCTTGGTGGCCAAGGGTGAGGCCCTCCACGACCAATCCAGTGTCCAGGAAATTGATGATTTAAATAAGCAGAAACGGCACGTGAAAAGTGGGGAGGTGCTCCGTCATGCTGGAAGTACAAATTTTGTCTGAGACGTAAAGGAACATTCTCTAACAGCTGCGGCAACTCTTCTTGAAGGAAATGCAAATACAACTCAGCATTTAGGCGTCCAGGTAATATGAAAGGTCCAATCAACCGATTGTGCAAAAGGCCACACCAGACATTGACGCTAAATCGGTGTTGAAAGTTCTGTTCCACTACCTCATGTGGATTTTCTTCTGCCCATGAGTGTTCATTGTGCAAGTTATTGACACCATCCCGAGTGAATTGTGCCTCATCCGTAAACAAAATACGCTTGTAGAGTTGATTATTAATATTCAAATAGTTGCAAAACTCCAAGCGAAGCGGACCATCCCCTGGCTGTAGATGTTGAACCTTTTGTTTATGAAACGGATAAAATTTGTTTCGATTTAGTGACCTCCACACCGTTGACTGCGAAACTCCTATCCGCCTAGAAATACGTCGTGTACTTACACCTGGACTGCGATGAACAGCATTAATAACAATATCATCATCAAGTTGGACAGCTCGTTCATAATTGGTTCTAGTACTTGGTAGTGATCCTGTTTCCCGAAGAGTACGAAAAGTTCCTGAAATTGTTTTGGTATCTGGAATCCTCCTATTAGGGTAACGTAGTTCATATTCTACTACAGCAGCTCTAGCATTACCATTACAGTAACCCAAAATAAAAACCATATCAGCGTATTCCTCTGATGTAAATAAGTAAGGCATTTTTTCGCTGAATAAACAATCGAATTATAACTCACAAAAAAATTGCATTTAATAACACGATTCACAGAACCCGATCTCCTGCTGTAGCTTGCAAAACACCACTAATACACAGTTCTAACGTAACAGTACAGAATACCATTGTTGATCAGCTGTTATTCGTGCGTTACCAACTTAGAAATTAATAAAACAAAAAACTGCATTTCGATTATTAGTAAACAATAATTGGAAAATGTTTGCTTCATTTATTTTCGAACATTTAATGTAAATTTTTATTAAAAAAAAAATACAACGTAATAAAATATGATATTTTTATTTACAAACAAATTTATTTAACAGTTCATCTTGTTTTCTCAATTTATCTCATCATTAAGGAACAAACATTTTGTTTTTGTTTTATTTTAACTAAATACCGTACGGTATTTCTTTACAGATAGTAATGTATTATACTGAATAAAATCGATTTTTTGATACTTATTTCTGTTTTATTTTAGACTTTGATTATATCAATTTTCTCAGAATTAAATTCTCTACAATTAATGTTTGTTGATTTTATGTATTTATTACCAATTTAACAAAGTTATTGTACATGAAACTTAAAAAAACATTGTTTCGTGCCCCAATTTTTTGCATTTAACCGTGAATCCCTCAAAAACTACTACAGGTACAGTTCTGAAACCTATTTTATTAGCTTTATCAGGTAAAATTACATAAGAATCCACGACATTTCTTACTTAATTAACCTTTCCAAAAGTTCAGTATGGCTTTATTTTACTCTTTGCCCAGGAATTCAGGCGAAATCTTTCGCTAGCTGTAACTCGCTAACGAAGCGTTTTCGGACCTATGTTTATATAACATTTTTTCATTATTTTTACTAGTACAATGTGCTGTAGAAGTGGGGGGAGAACTTCATGAATCACCCTGTATACACTTTTGTTGTAAAATGCATACTTACGCTGAAATCTTAAAAGAATCAATTTTTTACACAATTTCATGAAAAAATAAACAGGAAAGCACTAACTACCGCTAAACTAAGCGTTACTTTTACAAAAAAATGTTTGAAATAAAAGTTGTAGAATTTTAAATTCTCAAACTTTATTATATACATTTTTGCGCTTAAATATGTATTAAAGTTGCAATCTTAAAAAAATAATTTTTTTACGAGAAAACAGCCTTCCCAAGAATTTCAGCAGACATGGTGTCTTGCGTATCTTGCAGAGCATAAAAATGTAGTATCTGAGGCGATTTAAAAAAATTGTAGGAGCCATGTTTGAGAAAATCGCAAAAAAGTAAAAAAGTACACGAATAAATTACTACATCTGGTTGACCGATTTTGATGAAAAAGTTCTTGTCAGGTCCGTTAGTAGTATCTAACTTAAGTTTCGATTTTTAACTCTGTACGATGTTCCAATCTTGAGATATTCTGTTTACACGCAACCATACTCACACAGGCACACAGACCAAATGCTGAAAACATGTTTTTTGGGTTCAGGTGATCTGAAAATGTTCATATTTGGTGAAAACTTAATTTTGATAAATCGACATGCAACAGTACTTTTCTTCGTATGTATTCATATAGGCAAAAGAAAGTAAAAATGTGTATTTGTGATTAAAAACATTTTTTTGTGTTTATCGTTTCTAGATGGCTGATGAAACCACAGTTGTGGTAAACTCTTCAAGCAGAACAATCAGACAAATGTGTATATCGTGTCAAAAGGGTACCGTTGAAGAAAGTGTGAATGAAATCAATCCACACTGTGGAACATGCAAAAAGAAATTACGTGAAAAAACACGCAAATTATGGATGAAGAAAATTTATCAGCTGTATGAATCGTGTTTGATATGCCTTAATATCTTTTACAATAATCTCTCATACGAACGCCACGATTGTACTTTGAAAGATACATTCGTCTGTGACGGTTGTTGTCGTATATTCCTTGAGAAGGAGAATATAAGAGTACATGTAACTAAATGCCAACAAATCATTTCAAAACAAAATAATACTGAAATTAAAAATAGTATCAGAAAAGAACTAAAATCTGAATTAAAGCTAGAAAATGATAAAACCGACTTTAAATTGAATAACAGTGGAAATGAACCCAAAATGTCGAAATCAGCTGACGATGTGATTACTGGGTCAAAAGTACCCATAAAGTGTAAACGTTTTAGTTGTACTATTTGTAGGAAGTCATTTATTAGTAATCAGAATTTAACGGCACATTTGCGTGTGCATTCGGGTGAAAAACCGTTTAAATGTAAACTCTGCAGTAAAAAGTTTAGCACGTCTGCTGATTTGAATGAACATTTGCGTGTGCATGCGGGAGAGAAACCGTTCAAGTGTAAAATGTGCAGTAAAATGTTTAGCCAGGCTGGTCATTTAAATCGGCATTTGCGTGTGCATACAGGAGAGAAACCGTACCAGTGTAAAACGTGCAGTAAAAAGTTTGCACACTGTTCTTCTCTTAAGATTCATTTGCGTGTGCATACGGGAGAGAAACCGTTCAAGTGTAAAATGTGCAGTAAAATGTTTAGCCAGGCTGGTCATTTAAATCGGCATTTGCGTGTACATACAGGAGAGAAACCGTACCAGTGTAAAACGTGCAGTAAAAAGTTTGCACACTGTTCTTCTCTTAAGATTCATTTGCTTGTGCATACGGGAGAGAAACCGTTCAAGTGTAAAATGTGCAGTAAAATGTTTAGCCAGGCTGGTCATTTAAATCGGCATTTGCGTGTACATACAGGAGAGAAACCGTACCAGTGTAAAACGTGCAGTAAAAAGTTTGCACACTGTTCTTCTCTTAAGATTCATTTGCGTGTGCATACGGGAGAGAAACCATTTAAGTGTAAAACGTGCAGTAAAAAGTTTGCAGACTCTTCTACTTTTAAAATTCATTTGCGTGTGCATACGGGAGAGAAACCGTTTAAGTGTAAAACGTGCAGTAAAAAGTTTGCACACTGTTCTTCTCTTGAGATTCATTTGCGTGTGCATACGGGAGAGAAACCGTTTAAGTGTAAAACGTGCAGTAAAAAGTTTGCATACTGTTCTTCTCTTAAGATTCATTTGCGTGTGCATACGGGAGAGAAACCGTTTAAGTGTAAAACGTGCAGTAAGAAGTTTGCAGACCCTTATACTTTAAAGATTCATTTGCGTGTGCATACGGGAGAGAAACCGTACATTTGCAATATCTGCAATAAAAGGTTCACATGGTCTTCTAATCTATGTGGGCACATGCATGTGCATGCCAAATAGAATCCACAGTACATAAATTGTGCCGTAAAATGGTTCACATGTCTGTTGTTTTAACTAGACACAACATGTTTGCACATAAATATTTATGTTTTATTTATTTATGTATGTGTTATAAAAAAAAAGTTTTTATGTTACCTTTTTCTTCTTTTTATACATTTTCCTTGCAAGCAATTTCACGGTGCGCCTTGGGAAATTGCAAAAGTATAAGAAGCAGAAAAAGGTAAATATAAAAAGTTTCTTTTTTATATTTTATGTATAGATAAAAAACCAAAGCATCTCAGCAGGATCAGTAACAATAGATTGGTCAAACAGGTATTCGACTTTGTAAACCGGGAGAAGAAGAACTACACATGGGCCAAAGAAACTAAACTGGATCTGGAACTGATAGGATTAACACCGCGGGACACACAGGACAGAGAGCACTATAGAGCAGTGATAAGGGAATCTGGGGTGATTGAGAGCAGGAGGATGCGCCGAGGCGATGGTGGCGAATGGTCAGAGGAGTGGAGACTGCAACAAAGCGCGAGAATGAAGGCGTTATGGGCCAAGCGCAAGGGAAGCTGGCAAATGCAGTAGGCCAGAGGAACACTTGGTAACGTGATCCATAGCAGGTCAATTCGTGAACAAAAAAAAACCAAAACATTATTATTATGGATTCTGCTGTTAAGATGTTAACTAGTTGTTTAAGAAATTATAATTATTACATTTATAAATGTATTTAAAATTTTCACCAATGTTTTAAAGCTGATTTTATTGTTTGTTTTGTCTATGATTTTTAGTTTATAAACTTCCATGTTTCAGTGAATCCACAATCATCAGAGTGAACATAAAATCAAATTTTATTCCAATCAGTTTGTAACGTCTGATCTTCAGACCGTTACAGGTTTTATTTTAAATTTTATATTTGCGGTGGTTGTTTAGTTATCTACTCATCAGCTGTTTGTCGTTGCGGTGGCCTATTTTTCTAATTAGGTACTGCTGCCGAATTAATTGAAAACTTTCCTGGTTGGACACAGGGAGTCATGTCTCGACTGTGTAAACGAAAGGACGTACATTACTACTCAGTAATGTTACGGGCCTAATTATTGTTTTAACTTTTAGTAAAAAAGTTTTATTGTTATTATTATCTTTTATTATGTATTGAACTGTTCGTTTTCCGGTATTTATAATTTTTGTCGTATCTATCTTATTTAGTCTTTTCGGTATTCGGCAATTTGTATTTAATGAAAATGTGATTCGAATATTTCGCCCAATTTAATATTGGATTCCAATCCTGGGACTTCAATTCCAATCCAGGTGCTACGTTTTTCAATCCTGGGACTTCAATTCCAATCCTGGTGCTACGTTTTTCAACCCTGGGACTGTGAAATCTATTCTTTGGGACGAGCAACACGATACTCGGATCATGAGTTTCGATTCCCGCATTGGTGAAATTCTTTCGCCAACAATCACATTAAATTGGTCAACGTTTCCTGAATTACTTGATCATGCTGTTTACTTGTCGTCCAAGCTAGATGAAGGCTTATTAAACACGTCAGTAATATATCGTAATGAGTGTTGTCTGCTAATTGGTATGATGTTTTTTTTATTTTTATTATTTTGGGAAAAAAGTATCTTATTGCTTCGAAACTTATTTTAAAGTGGCAACTGATTAATTTAGTAAAGATCATCCCATACTAATGTATTGTCTTGTCGATTTTCTTACACTGGGCAGGAATTTATGTGTCATTAATTGACCTGTTTGGACTTTTCTTTCTAAAATTTATTTGCTGGAAAAACGTAATTTAATTAAGGAACGTGGACTAAGTAAATGTTATTAATTCATTCCCGATTTTTCTAAATTTATTATTCTTCTATTTGTTTTCTGTTTATTATTTATTAAAATGAAATTATGTAACTTAAAGGTTAGCCAGTGAAAACCTGGAACATTATTATACAATTAATTATGTATATCAAAATATGTAAGTTTAAGATTTATTAATTTACTCCTGATTTAAAATTTATTTCATTTGTTTCAATTTAACTTCTGTTTTTCTTAATTATAAAATTTGTTTAACTGAAAGATTACTAGTGAAACCTAAAATGTTATTACACATTTAATTATGTACATCCTAGAACATATAAATTTAAAGTTTATTAATTTTTTATTGAAAGCTAGCATGCTCAGCTGTAAAAGAATTAAATTTAAATAATTTTGATTACACAAAATTTGATGTTATTTAACTAATGTATCTTTAACCTTTTGGATACTTTATTAACTTGATATTAACAACTAGTTACTTAATGAAATACAATTTTGGATTTTTGGTTATATTTGATTGTCCATTTATTTAAAGCTTGTTAATTTTGTATTAACATTGGTGTTTATACCTTTTTATTAATTTTTATATTAAATTATTTTGGTTTTATTTACCTTTTAAATTTGTATTCATTTGTTTATGCAGCACAACCTGAGTGTATTTATGGTTTTCTTAGCTTCCTTTCCTTTCTTTTGTTAACGCCCCTACCAACCTATCGATGTAGATAGAGGGGCCGTTACAAGTTGTACAGTCTATTCAAAATAGTGCGATAGTTAGTCTCTGAACAGTGGTAACTTTTCAACGTAAGTCGAATTTCAAACGTAAAATTCAAGTCCATTCAAAAAAGTGCGATAGTTAGTCTCTGAACAGTCGGACATTAAACCAAAAAACAACAACAGTCTCTGAACAGTGGTAACTTTTCAACGTAAGTCGCTTTTCGAACGTAAAATTTCCCTTTTAAGTACTCTTACGAAATTTATAATATAAATCTTTGTTTTGCAATTTTGAAAATCAAATGGAATTATTTATTTTGTTGGCATTTTTTATTGTTGTTTAAGGGGACGGTCGGGTGAAAGAACTTATTCTCGTTACTTAGGAATTTACAGTTTAATTATGGATACATTTACATCGCTGTTATTTAACTGCCTACGGATTAACCTAATTACTAACTTATAACTGTAATTTATACTTGGTTGGCTGGTCCCCGTCTATAGCAGTGCAATTTACCTTCGCCCTCAGTTCGGGGCTTTCCCAAACGCTTGCAAACTGGGTTAGCGCTTCTCGAATGGGCTCGGTATCTGTTGGAGCTGTTAGACAACGGAGAGGATCGTGCAGCCAATCACTAAATCTAATTATTTATATACTACTCTTATCCTACGCGGTTTTTTTTCATTACCAAATGTTTACATGTTAGTTTTTGTTTTGCAGTTAGTTGCATTTAATACATAAGATGTGATTAATTAATAAATCTTATTTCCATTTTCTGTGTGTTATTGGAAAAATCATATTTTTTTCCATTATTATAATTAATCTTATAAAACGCTTTCATTCACTAACAGGGAAATTTAACACGAAGAAAAATCTCTATTGCTGACGCTTGAGTAGATTACGAAATTGGGTGTGTTCTGTATTCCATTTAAGTGGGTCACGTATCGAAAAATTGTAAAAATTATGATAATTTTTGTTTTTTATGCACAATGTTGTTTGAAATTTCCACTAAAAAATGGTGTAAATATTATATTTTTACGATAATAATAAATATTTTTAAATGTATTTTTCGTTGACCTCTACAGTTGGTGCAACTATTCACACAAAAACAAAAAAAAAATAGATATTTATTTATGTAAAATGGGTGTTTCCTGAAAATTAGGCTGTTTACCACATTTGTACCTTTTTCTCAGGACCTACTGAATAAATTTGAGTGAATTTGTTTGTATAGTTTGAAAGATCCATTTTTTCAGCCTAATCTGAGCGTTTAACAAGATAAATTTGTTAAAAATTAAATTTTAAAATTATCACCAAAATGGCTTTTTAAAAAAAAATTGTAAAAAATTTTTACATCATTAATTTTAACTTTCTTCTGCTCAAATATGCAAAAAAAGAGTGATTTAAAAGATCAAAAAAATTTAAGTGTGTACCTTATGTAGTTCCGGAGAAAAAGGACCAAACGTTAACATTGTGGAGTATAGGGATATGTGACCCCCTTAAGTAATACTACCATGCTATTTTGAATGAATTGTATAAAGGTTTTAAATCATTTGAATTCATCCTTTTTTGTATTCGGTTGAGATGGCAGTAGCAGTCCATATCACTGTAGGTTGTTAATTTGATTTGTTCATTTAAAATAGGCTGTCTCCACTCATTTACTATAATTGGCAATTTTAACTGCTCATAAAATACCCTTGTCTTTTTTACATTTATATTATGTACTAAACACATTGTCCCTTCCTGTATTACTTAAAAAATTTAGGTACAACTTTTTCTAAACTCTTCATTCACTATGATTAATAGCTTAATAATATATTTTTTTATATATTTCAATAATGTATTATGTATTTAGTATTATAAAAAAAGTAGAATATACGTATGTTTGTTGACAAAAATATGTGTACTATTTAAATATTGTTACAATATACCCTAAATTAAATTTATCGTTATCTTACCCTTGGTTACCTTTTAAGTTTAAAAAACTTTCGCACATTTCAGTGGTACCACCTTCTTCAGAGCAATATTAACTAAAATTAAAATTAGAGTTTTATTCGATGTAACTAAATGGAACACTATTCTAAATTTTAATTTTTAATTTTAGTTAATATTGCTCTGAAGAAGGTGGTACCACCGAAAACGCTCATACATTTGTTTAAACTAGAAAGGCAAGCAAAGGTAAGGAAAAAATAAATTTCATTTGTAATGTAATTTATATTAATGGTTGGTAGGATGCATTTCAAAAATGTTTTTGTGAGTGAGGATTAATTGTTAGTTATAAATTGTAATTTTCTTTCGATGGCGTATGGTAATTATCAAAGTTCTTCTCACTCGCTTAATGAACGCTCCGACTCGTAGCTATCATCTAATTGACTCTGTTATTGATTAACATGTCTTGTTAGTTATGTTCCTTGTGAAGTTCCATGACGTGTTTGCACTTACAAACTTAATTTTCTTTTTCCATAGATGCAATTTTTTCCATGTAAATCAACAGCTTCGACGATTTTAAAAGTCGTATTTTGATTTGCAATGAAATTTTTCAATTCATCGTAAATAAATTCTGTCAGGTTTAAATCTGGATGACACGGTGAGTTTTTGTACTTGGTGTAAAGGTAACCAACTACGGGGGCATGCGAGCCGCACATGCGCAATAAGTAGATCCCCCACCACGGCATCATAGCCTGATATAGGCTGCCTCTAAATAAGTACTACTCGTTGTGTTGTGTTTGTGCGGTTATCAATTTGACATTTGTGCCACTGTCAAAAGCCGATTAGTTGTACGTGCTAGTGAAGAGCGTTCACCGTTTCAACCAGTCACCGTGATCTTGGTGACAATGATTTTGCGTTCACCGTTACTTTTAATATTTACTAGTGATTTATCAATCTCTGTGTATTTTCTTAGTACATTTTTCAGCTGTTATGCAATAATAGTAATGTTTTCAGTTGTTATTTCATGATAACTGAAGTTTTGATAAAAAAGAAGTAAAAAAAGAATGGACGTGCTCGTTATCAAAGGAGAGGCGACAAGAAGAGCACTAAGCCCAGTGAACAGACCAACATATCTTACGTAGCTATCGTAGGGGCCTTGAAAAAGAGTAAGCATATTATGTCGTTTTGTCTATTAACTGTGAGCAGTGAATGAGCGAGTGAATTTGTTCACTAGTTCCTAAGGTAAAGAATTCGTTCTCTCTTAAAAGTGACAGTGAACAGTGAATGAGCAACTGATTTTTGTAAAAGTGATTGAAGGAACAAGAGGTCTGTTACTCTTCTATCTGTAGAATTACGGTCGCCGTGTCGTCCTGCCTTAAACAGTGAACAGAGAATGAGTAAGCGATCTTTGTAACAGTGACTGGGGAACGAGAGGCTGTGCTATATTGTAGAATAGTACGGTGAACATTCGCCGTGTCGTCCTGTCTTCCAGTGACAGAAGAGTAAGCGATCTATGTAACAGTGACTGGGGAACGGTTGCTCGCCTATTTGAATAGCTGTGGTCACCGTGAATTATAAGTAACCGTGACTCGTTCACAGTGACAGTTCTTTTATCTCTTCTCTAGTACGCGCACAAAATTCAGGGAAAATTGTCTGCGATTCAATTTTGGGTAATAGGCGAAATGTTTTTTGTAAGTGATAAACTATACATTTTGACAGGCCCAAAGACAGGGATATTATACTCTCTTTCTCTTATATCTACCAGAAAAAATATTCTCGGAACAGGGTGTGTGTATCGCATGTGATTCTCACTTAGACCTACAATAGTAGTTAAAAAATAAACAGTATTATAAATAATTAAAAATATTATTACATACATTAATTAACACATATAATCACTAATGAAGATTTACAATTATACAAACAGACATAACAAAAATGTCAGTAGATTTAGTTGTGTAGTACTAACTTAATTTTGCCGCATGTAGATGGTGCTTGTGTAAATATGTAATTTATCCTAGTCTTAACAGGCCTGGTACAAATTCAATGTATTCTTAGCAGGCCTACAAAAGTTATGATGGAAGAATCAAAATGGCGTCTTAGGAATCAGCATGGATTCTCATGACCTGTGCAAAGAAACAAGTTAGAATCGCCAGCAATCTTCACGACCTGTATTGACTAACACCTAAGGATTGCATTCGCATCTCTCAGCATCCAACCTGTTTTTCTTCACTATCTTCTTTTTCCACTAACACGTTGTCTAATAATAAAGATAATTATTGCAATAAAAGAAGCATTTTGTGGGTTAAAAGATTAACTTTTCTTCTGTTGTTATTGTTTAGGTCATCAGCCAAAAGGCTGGTTTGAACCCGTAGAAGTTTTACTGAGTAAAACGAAGAGTGATAAGTTTTACCTTGCCTTCCTCACTGAGTGGAAAAGTACGCTTATCATCATGCCGAGCCCTCTTAAAAGCACATACATTCCACTCTGCAAATGACACCTTCACTTCATTCACCACAAGGTCGTGCTGTATAATGAAATTCATTCATGAAATTCATAATATATTAGTGTCTTTTGCACGTCTAACTCTTCTGTTCTTAAATGATTCATTCATTTAATTGGCTGATCATGCGATAAGAAACGGAACTATTTATTTTAGCCCTGCAACGAACAGAGTGAGTGTAAATAATTTGACACTCCACCTGTCCGTTATGGGCACTTTTCTTCTATGTAATTTATTATGTAAGTTTTACTTGCTATTTAAATAAAAATTCTGTTATAATTTGTGTTGAAAATTTATTGGGTTATTTATTGTGTCTTAAAGTCTGAAACTTATCATTAAAGTTTGTACATGCTGTTTTGTTTTTTCTTTTTACCTTCTCTTGCCGATATGTATATATAGAAAGGAAAGTATTGTTTTCATGTTGATTTTTCGAAATCAAGTTTACACCGGATCTACACCTTTTCAGACCCCCTAAACCCAAAAAATATGTTTGTAGCGATTGGTCTGTGTGAGTATTTGTGAACAGAATATCTCAAGAATGGAACATCGTATGAACTTGAAACTTAAGTTAGGACCTACTAGAGGACCCAACATAAGCATTTTCATCAAAATTGGTCAAACGAAAGTAGTAGTTCATTCGTGTCATTTCTCACTTTTTTGCCATTTTCTCAACAATGGCTCTTACAATTTTTGTGAAAATCACCTCATTTACTACATTTTTTATGCTCTACAAGGTATGGTAGGCGCCAGGTCTGCTAAAATTCTTGAAGATTCTGTGTTCAAGTAAAAAAATGGTTTTTTTTAAGATAGCGGCTTAAATACACATATTAACGGAAAAATGTACAATAAAAGGTGTTGATAATTTAAAACTACAACATTTTTTGTATATTGCTTAGTTCAGCAGTAATAAGTGATTTTCAGTTAATTTTCATGAAAATCTGTAAAATAATAGATTTTTTTAAAGAGTCAGCGTTAGTATGCATTTTATGACAAAAGTGTATAATCTAATTTATGGGAAATTAAAAGATCTACAACTTTTATTTAAGCATTTTTCTCTACAGAGCCTACTTTAGCGTGAAAGAGTGATTTTCTGTATTTTTAAACCAAACTGAGGTTGATTGTCATTTTGCATCATTCACTTATGATTAGAATTAGGTTATGTTTATTGAAGTTAGTTTTTGTTTATTTCTAATGTTACGTTATATTGTTAATTATTTGCATTGGCAAGAGAAAGTCGTGTGAGTGTTTCATATCAGATATTTTTGTAAAAAAATTATGAATTTTCTTAAGTCTTTTAGAACTTTGTTAATAGTTTGTTTAGTTTATTCATATAAAATATATTGTGTAAAATACAGTTTAAATTCCGTATCAACGTAGTATAATTAAATTAAATGTTTTATAGCTAAATCTAAAATTGAATAAAATTGATAATATGATTTCATAAAAACCCATCGACGTTGTGACTGAAGTTCGTATCGCCCAAAGGTTCATTCGTAATGGCAGTAGGAATAAAATAATGTTGACTTACAGTTTGACCACGTTTTCAAGTAACCGACATTTCTGTTTATGGTAACAAACAGGTTATAGTTGTACGGTTAACTTACAAAAGGTTCCGCAATATTCTGTATGTCATCTGTGGTTATAGTTTACATTGTTGTGTTGGCGAATTAATACCAAAGCAGTCGCGCATGCACACTGATGCTTTCCTCTATTTACCCCTTGTTAGAACCCGAGGGAAAGTCCTGACTCAAGCACTGTAACAAAATGTTATTACCCAGACTGTACTTTACATTACACTAGTATTATTATTTATACATCTACAACATCTAATGATCCCAATGTTTTTAACAGCACAACATAAAGAACGGAATCAAAGGCTTCACTTATATAAAAAAATCTGGTGTAATACTCTCACACAACTTTCTCTTGACAATGCAATTAATGAACAATGTGTAATGTTTATTGTAATTTTCTGACTCCAACAATTTGATCCATGCCATATTAATTTCATTAATGTTGGCCTTTTTATTGTGTCAAGATATGTGAGGATCTGGATAAGGGGATTTCCACTTTATTGTTTAATTGTACAATGCTTTGCCACTCTTCCCGAAAGGTGTTCTTCCTGAAAGTTAGTTGTTTTTAGGAAGTTATGATAAGAAAATGCCATAACCAAATCCAATGTCTACTTAAACACATTATGGAAATATTCATGACCGTTTTTGTTAAAACTGAGTGGCTTTCAATTTAACAGACTTACACAACCAAGGATATCGGTATTCCCCAATTAGTCTATTAAACTGAGCATTGACTGTATTTCAAGAAATGGAACAGTGTCCTGCTATTACTGAATGTGAAGGTTAACTCTGTAAATGGTTAGATAGGTCAGTGCCTTTTAATCTTGCTTGAATTTTTTACTTCACGTTTCTTACTGAAGTGGTTTTGACAAAGTTGTTAATTCTAGATATGTTACCTCATTATGAAAGAAAATATCATTGAATGATATATATATATCATTCAATGATATTTTCTTATATACATACATACATACATACATTCACTTATGTATGTATACATACATACATTATTTTGATTTTACAAATCATACTATCACCGTCTGCATTAGCAGTAATTGCAGAACAGTCGGACGTTAAACCAAAAAAAAAAAAAAAAAAAAAAAAAAAAAAAAAAAAAAAAAATTAGTAGTATTGGTTTGGTATAAAAGAAATTAAAGTGTAAACGTCCGTTCAAAACGATTGATAGAAAGTCCCGCCGTTCTAAGTTAGAATTGCCATAACGAAATCAATGTACTACATAGTTCGTCTCATCTGAAAATTGATGAGTTTTATATTAAAAAAAAACAAGTTAAAAAATATATTACAACGACAAATTATTACCTACTAATTTTATTTTGAACAGGAGTCTAGAAAATTAAATTGGTAGAACTCTGTATCATATATAATTGAAAAACAATTGATATTTTGTAACAAAATGGTGAGATGATTATTATTACTTATTAAAATGTTATTTATTTTAAAAATTAAAATTTAGGTTTAAATGATTGTTTAAATGTAAAGGGAAATTTTTACACTGCTGGTTTCATCTATCCCTCGTTTTGATGTTTACCGTAGATTCCGTTTAAACAATGTTTAAGTTATAGCAGCCTAGCTGTCATTATTAGTGAAGACAAAGAAAACAAATACTGTAGTTCCATAATTAAATTTAGAATACTGTATAATGGTTTAAAAGAGTTGGGAATCGGCAAGATTTAACTACCAGGTAAAGTGAGTAAATTGCGTTTTCTTTTAGTACATGGCGTTTGTTAGAATCTTTCGTTGAAAGGCGTTGAGAAATTCAACAAGAGTGTTAAAAGTGAAGAGTGCAATGGTAATTGTTTTAATTACACTGCAAAGTTAATGAGTAAATGGTTTATTTTCCATTTATAGTAAATATCGGTTAATAGATACATTAATATTGGATCGAGAGTTTTAATCTGGATCATGAAATGGCCTACATATTTAAACAGTTGGTCTACGTTTCTTTTTGTTCTAAGATAGCTTAAATGAATTGCACTTACTTATTATCTTGACATCTAGTAGTCTAGAACCTAGTCTTTTTTTTACCGAATATTACTAACACATTGGTGCGTTGTATAACTGAACGAATTGTCAAAGAAAAATGCCGGTCCAGTGACGCCGCTAAACATCTTATCTGACATTAATAACGAAATTTTCGTGAAGGTTATGAAAATATGGTAATTACCTATGGAATTATAAGGCTCCTAACAGATTTCAACAATTTTTTTGTCAAAGCATTACATATTTTGGGGCAAAATGTGAATATGAACTTATTTTTCCGCGCAAACAGGAATGGAGTGAACTGTAGTTGACTAAATTTATATACTGTATAGCGATATTACCTTACTTGAGCAGTTTTGTGAGAATATATGTGGTAGTTTAAATAAAATAAGCAATCGGGTGAATCGTGTATAAGAAATTGTCATTTTTCTTGTTAAAATAATTGATGTAAGACTAACTGTGTATTGGCCATTTGATAGAGTGGTTTGTGCTGTTACAGATTACAGATGTGAATAGTTGGCTAGGTATAATGGAGATGTTTAGACCTGATGCTTGCCCCTCCACATATAGTCACGCAAGTCACGAGTTTGTGCTTGTTTGCATCGAGGGGTAAAGGGGGAAAAGCATCAGTGTTCATGCACGACTGCTTTAATTTTAGTAGGACAAACATTACAACTTATACTATACCCAGAGCATATATACAGTATATTGCGGAACCTTTTGCAGGTTAACTATATGATAATAACTGTGTGTTACCATAAACAGGTATGTTAGTTTCTTGAAAACATGGGCAGACTATTTACAGTGCTGATCAAAATTTAATATATAGAGTAATACTGTGAAGTTAAAACTAAATAAAAATCCTTTCCTTGCCTCTTAATAAATGCCATGAGCGAGTGGCTACGTACTGTAATGTTTTTCTTTGCACAATTTGCAAAATAAAGCAGGAATTTAATTTTTTTAAACCTGGTAAAAAAAGGAAATGGTTCCGTAGATACTAGTGAGACAGAGTTAGAAGCCACAGGTGACAGCAATTGTAAAGAAGGCGATTCATTCGTAGAAAATTTTGTTCCAATGGAATAAGGTAGCTGGTAATTACAGTAAATCAAACATTTCTTGTCATGCAATTAAGCTATAGGCAATATTACAGGTCACATTTATTTCTTATAAGGTTTATTTAGAAAACATTTTTTCAGAATAAACCACAGCTTACAAAATGTATCTAGAAAGTGCACAGTAGTAAAATGTATGAGCAGTGTCTGACTGTTGAGGTTGGCAGCACTGTCAAATTCTCACTTACTCTCTCACAGCTCATCCATACGCACATAAAAGACAATCTCCTGACTTCAGTATCTATAGAATGCCTGCGGTGGCATTTCTGCCACTGACGCTTTTAAAGTAACAGCTTAAACAACTGTTGAAATTATTGCTTTAAACAGAATAAGTTTTTTTTATTAACTTTATTAATAAAATTCACAACTGTTAAAAATAAACAACCAGTGAATATAGTGGTGGGTGAAAGAATGAATGAAAAGACATGGAGAGCACCATCCACTGAATGGTCTCCCACATCTAATTTTGTTACTTCATACTGATTCATCAATTAATTAATTTATTAATAGCTCTTAACAATTTTTAAAACAGGAGATCCTTGCTCCACTTCCTCCCTCTTTGAAGGTTGTTTGGTAGGTGACAGATTAAGTAAACAATGAATAATAACAAAGATACGAGTACGGTTCTGTATTTCGTTGTTAGTTAGTGTTCAACTAATTGGCGTTAAAAGAATAAACAAACCAAGCCAAAATTACTTAAATTTAAGTTGAATACAATTATACACTAACTCACGTGCTACAATTTTGTTTATCCTTAAATCTTTATCTAGCTATTTAATAGTTAACACAGTTGGCTCAGTTGATATAAATTTATTTTGTGCAGTTTGTTAAAATAATAAGTGGGTTCGTGTAAGTGTTATTTCAATTCAATTCAATTCAATGGAAGAGTTATAAACTTGTGGTAAGTAAAAATGTTTTCAGATTTGCTAGTAGCAAATTTTATTGTTGTATTGGTTGCCGGTTGGAAAGAGATAGCCAACTTCCCCTCACTTAGTAAGTTTCCGCTACTGTGAAGCATTCCCCTTTGCAAGCTTCAGGTCCCAACAAATCTGCTGTACATCCATAGGTGTAAGCTTGTCATTATAGGCCACGAGTCTACATACATATTCAGTGATTGTACAGCATCTTCTTACAGTCATACTTAAGTTCCCTTTTTTGTTTTTGTGAACAGGTTGACTTGAGGTATATCTTTCTCATACTACCAGACATTCCTTCAGCTTCTCTCCTGAGCTGTGGCTGTATTTTGAAATATCATTGGAATAGATATTCTGCTTAGATGACCAACTAATCTGCAAGAGAAGTGGGTAATTTTATAAATTTGAATTGAAGGTATGTTCTATTTTAATATTGTTAAGTTTTTATTTGATAATGCTTCTGGTTTTGATATTATTGCTCCAATTGTACAATGACTCATTGCCATCTGTGGTTGTTTTTTCCACCTGTCAAAATATTAATACAATGTAGGCGTCATTTTGTTTTCCCAGTTTTTATTCAATGCGGTGATAATGGCGTGCATTGAGCAAATTTAGTATTTTATCAGATGTATAAGTTACGTGTTGTTATTTAGTGAAAAGATTTTGTAACTCTCTGTAAATACTATTGCAGATGAAACATTGGTTATAAAACGAGCTTGCCCACATTACGTTCGGGGTAATAATGCATCACTACACAGATGCAGTTTTGTTTTTTTTATTTAATTTGAAAAATGTGAGTTGTTGATTTGTTTAAAAGTGGCAACACTGGACAAGTCAGCGGTTTGGTACATCAAACACACGAGTCAAGGTCTCATCACATTAATCGCGTTGAGGTCATGTTTCACCGGTGTGAGCGCGGCCTAACAGTATGAAAATAAACCACAGCCTACAAAGTGTATCTAGAAACTGCACGGTAGTAAATTGTACGAGCAGTGTCTCTCTGTTGAGGTTGGCAGCACTGTCAAATTTTCACTTACTCCCTCACAGCCTATTCCTATGCAAAAGGCAATCTCGTGACTTCAGTATCTATAGAGTGCCTGCTGTGGCATTTCTGCCACTGACGCTTTTAAAGTAACAGCTTAAACAACTGTTGAAATTATTGCTTTAAACAGAATACTTTTTTTTATTAACTTCATTAATGAAATTCACAACTGTAACAAAATAAACAACCAGTGAACATGGTGGTGGGTGAAATAATGAATAATATGACATGGAGAGCACCATCCACTGACTGGTCTCCGACATCTCATTTTGTTACTTCTTACTGATTCATCAATTAATTAATTTATTTATTTATTAATAGCTCCTAACCATTTCTAAAACAGGAGATCCCTGCTCCACTTCCTCCTTCATTGAAGGTTGTTTGGTAGATGAAGGAATAAGTAAATAATGAATAATAACAAAGATACAAATACGGTTCTGTATTTCGTTGTTAGATAGTGTTCAACTAGTTGACATTAAAAGAATAAACAAACCAAGTCAAAAGTTTATCGTTTATTCAAGTTGAATACAATCATACACTAAGTCACGTAGCTACAATTTTGTTTATCCTTAAATCTTTATTTAGCTATTTAATAGTTAACGCAGTTGGCTCAGTTGATGTAACTTTATTTTGTGCAGTTTGTTAAAATTGTGAGTGGTTTCGGGTAATGTTATTTCAATTCAATTCAATGGAAGAGTTGCAAAAGGCAACTTGTGGTAAGTAAAAATATTTTCAGATTTGCTAATAGTGTGTTGTATTCGTTGCCGGTTGGAAAGAGATAGCCAACTTCCCCTCACTTAGTAAGTTTCCGCTACTGTGAAGCATTCCCCTTTGCAAGCTTCAGGTCCCAACAAATCTGCTGTACATCCATAGGTGTAAGCTTGTCATTATAGGCCATGAGTACATACATATTCAGTGATTGTACAGTGTCTTCTTACAGTCATAATTAAGTTCCCTGTTTACTTTCTCTTGCCTATATGAATATATAGGAAGGAAAGTATTGTTTTCATGTCGATTTTTCAAAATTGAGTTTTCACCGGATCTATATGTTTTCAGACCCCCTGAACCCTACTTTTTACTTTACTTTACAATAAGGGCGTTCAGGCTTCTGCAGCCCCTCCTCACCGCGACCTAAAAGATCTTTTGTGATTGCCCCTATTCCTATTTCTGCAAGACCCACACTTTCGATAAAGCGCAGGATCTGCCTAGGATCTAGTGCACTTATCTGAGAAGGTGTTTACACAACCTTACCCATCAGCGCTCTTCTTTTGCAGCCAACCACTTTGCAACTGCATATAAATATAAGTGTGCGACCCCCTGAGCCGCACAGACCTTAATGGCCAATATTTCATCTTAGAAGACGGTTATGTTACACCCAAGGGCCAGGGAAATCTTTCCCTCAGCCCCCCAGGCCCCCACTCCCGCTCTTCCGCTCATCACTGAGCCGTCAGTGTACCAAAAGGTAACCCCTTCCGGTATCACTGGCTGTCCCTCCGCCCACTCCTGACGATCAAAAATTTTCACCCTCAGTGTGTCGGAGGAGTCGTATGCTCTGTACATACGGTCCCGAGGACCACCTACTACACCCATCCCCTCAATCCCTTTGAAGATCTCGGTGTGGCCCATCTCCCCTGATGGGACCCCGAACCCGCCCTCCAGCCTCAAGGCAGTTCTTATCGCCTCCTTCTTCACTTGAACATGAATAGGAGGCAAATCAAACCTCGCCTCCATAGTAGCCGTTGGACCAGTGCTCGTTGCACCACATGTCCTTAGGCGGGCCAGTCTCTTCAGCTTCCTCAGCCGATCTGTTCTTGGCCACCATACAAAAGCTTCGTACGTGACCATTGGCAGAATGATGCTCACATAAGCCCATTCTACCATACGAGGCCTAAGCCCCCAAGTCCTCCCAAACGGACTCTTAAACATCCATAAGGCCTTTGCAGCCCTCTCAACAGTCCTTGACATGTGGCCCCTCCAAGTCAAGCCCCTGTCCAGGACAGCCCCCAGATACTTCACCTCAGGGGAGTAGCTCAAATCCACTCCTTCCAGAGTCAAAGCATCTAGAGCCATCTTCCTTTTCCTAGTAAAAGGAACAACAACCACTTTTAGTTGTCGTGTCAGCTAGGGAAATAATCAGTCCGCCCCTGCATAGCCCCGCGTACAGGGGTAAGGCAAAATACTGTAGGATTTAGCCAAGTATCCTACAGGCACCGTTAAGACACTGATTAAATGCCCCAGTGCCATCCACCCTTCGGCACGGTAAACGCCTGACACCACTGGGTTGGGCAAAAGCTACAGTAGGAGAAGTTGCCTCTAGCACGGATAGAAAAAGTGCTAGATGCCAGGGACAAGGATCAGGGTAGGCAGACAGAAGCCCAGCATCTCAGCTCACCTCGGCGGGACCAGAGCATGGCTGAAAAGTAACCATAGGATGCCGAGGAGTTTCCAGAGGCACGGGCACGAAAAACTGCTACAGAAAGTAAGAGAGCAGGTGTGCTCTCTTGGACGTGATGCTTCGGCACATGCAAGCCAGCCGATCACTGACTTACTTCGCCTCCACCCCCTGAACCCTAAAAAACATGTTTTTAGCGATTGGTCTGTGTGTGTGTGAACAGAATATCTCGAGAACGGAACATCGTATGAACTTGAAACTTAAGTTACGTACCACTACCAGACCCGACACGAATATTTTCATCAAAATCGGTCAACCGGAAGTAGTAATTTATTCATGTAATTTTTCACTTTTTTGTGATTTTCTCAAAAACTGGTCCTACGATATTTTTTAAAATCGCCTGGTTTACTAAATTTTTTATTCTCTACAAGATAGGGTAGGCGTCATGTTTGCTGAAATTCTGGGTGAGGCTGTTTTCACGTAAAAACGTAGTTTTTTTAAGATTACGGCTTTAATATACAATTTAGCACAAAAATTTATACAATAAAAGTTGCAGTTAATTTAAAATCCTATAACTTTTATTTCAAACATTTTTTTGTATAATGCTTAGTTAAGCAGTAATTAGCGACTTTCTGTTTTTTTCTCACGAAAACGTGTGAAAAATCGATTTTTTTAAGATTTCTGCCTTAGAATGCATTTTACGACAAAAGTGTATATAATAAAATTTATAGGAAATTAAACGTTCTACAACTTTTATTTAAAGCATTTTTCTCTACAGAGCCTAGTTGAGCGTGAAAGATTGATTTTCCGTATTTTTAGGCCAAACAGGTTGATTTTCATTTGCGTGTTTCTCTCATGATTGAAATAAGGTTATGTTTTTGAGGTTAGTTTTTTATTTGTTTCTAATGTTTTATTACTATTGTAAGGTTTATTGTTAATTATTTGCATTGGCAAGAAAAAGTCGTGTGAGTGTTTCACACCAGATATTTTGTTTTGTGAACAGGTTGACTTGAGGTATATCTTTCTCATACTACCAGACATTCCTTCAGCTTCTCTCCTGAGCTGTGGCTGTGTCTTGAAATATCATTGGAATAGATATTCTGCTTAGATAACCAACTAATCTGCAAGAGAAGTGGTTAATTTTATACATTTGAATTGAAGGTATGTTCTATTTTAATATTGTTACTTTTTATTTGATAATGCTTCTGGTTTTGATATTATTGCTCCAATTGTACAATGACTCATTGCCATCTGTGGTTGTTTTTTCCAACTGTCAAAATATTAATACAATGTAGGCGACATTTTGTTTGCCCAGTTTTTATTCAATGCGGTGATAATGGCGTGCATTGAGGAAATTTAGTATTTTATCAGATGTATAAGTTACGTGTTGTTATTTAGTGAAAAGATTTTGTAACTCTCTGTAAATTCTATTGCAGATGAAACATTGGTTATAAAACGAGCTTGCCCACATTACGTTCGGGGTAATAATGCATCACTACACAGATGCAGTTTTGTTTTTTTTATTTAATTTGAAAAATGTGAGTTGTTGATTAGTTAAAAAGTGGCAACACTGGACAAGTCAGCGGTTTGGTACATGAAACCGCTGGTACATCAAACACATGAGTCAAGGTCTCGTCATTTTAATAGCGTCGAAGTCGTGTTTCACTGGTGTGAGCGCGGTCTAACTGTAAGAAAATCTGCCTTGAGATTTATTGAAAGCATAGTGTTAGAATATGTGGATTCTAGTAACTGAAACTGGATTACTAAAAATTACAACTAACTCAACAGCTATTCACTAATTCACAGCATTTATACAATTTTTTTTTTGCTTAGCAAACTCAGCATCACTGGTAGACTGCTTTCTGTAAATAAATAATTTTTATTTTGTCAGTCTCTCGTCTGGTATGATGCAGTTCTCCAAGTTGTTCAATTTTGCGCGAGTCGTTTCATATCTACATATCTGTAACACTCTACATCTTTTGTAATTTGCTTTATATATTCTAACCTTTGCCCCCCCCCCCACCTACGATTTGCAGAACAGTCGGACGTTAAACAAAAAAAAAAAAAAACACCTACAGTTTACTTCCTCAATATTACCTTCCATTATTGATAGACTATACCTGGATATCTTAAGATATGTCCCACTAGCGTATTCCTTCTTTTGTGGTTAAATGTTTCCGTATACTTCTTTTTTCGTCCATTTGTCTCAAAACCTCTGAATTACTTCTTTTGTCCACCCACCTAATTTTTAACATTTTCCTATAACACCACATTTCAAAAGCTTCTATCCTCATTCTATCTACAGCCCCTATCACCCTCGTTTCACTTCCATATAATGGTAAACTCCAAACAGATTTTTAAGAAATTTTCCTCATAAATAAATGATAGTGAACTAAAATTATCATTAAGGATTTAGTTTCTCTATCGAAAGTACCTCATCTATTTCCACGTGGATTAGGTTTTACTAACTATGATAAGTTCTCTGAACTTAACTTTTGTAAATAACCAAGGATTGCTGGGTAGTCTGTCATGGGGACTTGGCATGAAATTAAAACGATTAACATTGGTTGTCAAAACAGTAACTGTGGAATTTTCTGCAGGATTCTTGCAATACCACCTTGGTACATGTTGTGTTACAACTTCTAAGTTAAAAAAAAATTGGCGTGATCAGTCACACGACATTCTCTTGCCAATGCAAATAATAAACAATACGACCTAACATTAGTAATAATACATTAGAAATAAACAAAAAGCTAACCTCAGAAAACAAAACTTTATTTTAATTGTGAGTGAATGATGCAAAATGAAAACCAACCTTAGTTTAGCATAATAATACGGAAAGTCACTCTTTCACACGCTAAAGTAGGCTCTGTAGAGAAAAGCTCTACATAAAAGTTATTGATCCTTTAATTTCCTATAAATGTAATTATATATACACTTTTGTCGTAAAATGCATACTTACGCTGAAATCTTAAAAGAATCAATTTTTTACACAATTTCATGAAAAAATAAACAGAAAAGCACTAACTACCGCTAAACTAAGCGTTACTTTTACAAAAAAATGTTTGAAATAAAAGTTGTAGAATTTTAAATTCTCAAACTTTATTATATACATTTTTGCGCTTAAATATGTATTAAAGTTGCAATCTTAAAAAAAATAATTTTTTTACGAGAAAACAGCCTTTCCAAGAACTTCAGCAGACATGGTGTCTTGCGTATCTTGCAGAGCATAAAAATGTAGTATCTGAGGCGATTTAAAAAAATTGTAGGAGCCATGTTTGAGAAAATCGCAAAAAAGTAAAAAAGTACACGAATAAATTACTACATCTGGTTGACCGATTTTGATGAAAAAGTTCTTGTCAGGTCCGTTAGTAGTATCTAACTTAAGTTTCGATTTTTAACTCTGTACGATGTTCCAATCTTGAGATATTCTGTTTACACGCAACCATACTCACACAGGCACACAGACCAAATGCTGAAAACATGTTTTTTTGGGTTCAGGTGATCTGAAAATGTTCATATTTGGTGAAAACTTAATTTCGATAAATCGACATGCAACAGTACTTTCCTTCGTATGTTTTCATATAGGCAAAAGAAAGTAAAAATGTGTATTTGTGATTAAAACAATTTTTTCTGTTTATCGTTTTTAGATGGCTGATGAAACCACAGTTGTGGTAAACTCTTCAAGCAGAACAGTCAGACAAATGTGTATATCGTGTCAAAAGGGTACCGTTGAAGAAAGTGTGAATGAAATCAATCCACACTGTGGAACATGCAAAAAGAAATTACGTGAAAAAACACGCAAATTATGGATGAAGAAAATTTATCAGCTGTATGAATCGTGTTTGATATGCCTTAATATCTTTTACAATAATCTCTCATATGAACGCCACGATTGTACTTTGAAAGATACATTCGTTTGTGACGGTTGTTGTCGTATATTCCTTGAGAAGGAGAATATAAGAGTACATGTAACTAAATGCCAAGAAATCATTTCAAAACGAAATAACAGTGGAAATGAACCCAAAATGTCGAAATCAGCTGACGATGTGATTACTGGGTCAAAAGTACCCAAAAAGCGTAAACGTTTTAGTTGTAGTATTTGTAGGAAGTTATTTATTAGTAAACAGAATTTAACGGCACATTTGCGTGTGCATTCGGGTGATAAAGCTTTTAAATGTAAACTCTGCAGTAAAAAGTTTAGCACGTCTGCTCATTTGAATGAACATTTGTGTGTGCATACGGGAGAGAAACCATTCAAGTGTAAAATGTGCAGTAAAATGTTTAGCAAGGCTGGTCATTTAAATCGGCATTTGCGTGTACATACAGGAGAGAAACCGTACCAGTGTAAAACGTGCAGTAAAAAGTTTGCACACTGTTCTTCTCTTAAGATTCATTTGCGTGTTCATACGGGAGAGAAACCGTTCAAGTGTAAAATGTGCAGTAAAATGTTTAGCCAGGCTGGTCATTTAAATCGGCATTTGCGTCTACATACAGGAGAGAAACCGTACCAGTGTAAAACGTGCAGTAAAAAGTTTGCACACTCTTCTACTTTTAAAATTCATTTGCGTGTGCATACGGGAGAGAAACCGTTTAAGTGTAAAACGTGCAGTAAAAAGTTTGCAAAAACTTCTACTTTAAAGATTCATTTGCGTGTGCATACGGGAGAGAAACCGTTTAAGTGTAAAACGTGCAGTAAAAAGTTTGCAGACTCTTCTGCTTTTAAAATTCATTTGCGTGTGCATACGGGAGAGAAACCGTTTAAGTGTAAAACGTGCAGTAAAAAGTTTGCAAACTCTTCTGCTTTTAAAATTCATTTGCGTGTGCATACGGGAGAGAAACCGTTTAAGTGTAAAACGTGCAGTAAAAAGTTTGCACACTGTTCTTCTCTTAAGATTCATTTGCGTGTGCATACGGGAGAGAGACCGTTTAAGTGTAAAACGTGCAGTAAGAAGTTTGCAGACCCTTCTACTTTAAAGATTCATTTGCGTGTGCATACGGGAGAGAAACCGTACATTTGCAATATCTGCAATAAAAGGTTCACATGTTCTTCTAATCTACGTAGGCACATGCATGTGCATGCCAAATAGAATCCACAGTACGTAAATTGTGCCGTAAAATGGTTCACATGTCTGTTGTTTTAACTAGACATAACCTGTTTGCATATAAATATTAACGTTTTGTTTATTTATGTATATGTTATAAAATAAAACTTTTTATGTTACCTTTTTCTGCTTTTTATACATTTTCCTTGCAAGCAATTTCACGGTGCGCCTTGGGAAATTGCATATTCCTTGATTGTCAATGGTTTGAATCAAACCATTGACAGAGGAAGATGCAATCTAAGTAAATATTTTCTAGAAGCCATTTTTATTACCTGAAGAAGCGGTGCGTACCGCGAAAGTGCTTGTAAGGAAAAAGTATAAGAAGCAGAAAAAGGTAAATATAAAAAGTTTCTTTTTTACAATTTATGTATAGATAAAAAACCAAAGTATCTCAGCAGGATCAGTAACAATAGATTGGTCAAACAGGTATTCGACTTTGTAAACCGGGAGAAGAAGAACTACACATGGGCCAAAGAAACTAAACTGGATCTGGAACTGATAGGATTAACACCGCGGGACACACAGGACAGAGAGCACTATAGAGCAGTGATAAGGGAATCTGGGGTGATCGAGAGCAGGAGGATGCGCCGAGGCGATGGCGGCGAATGGTCAGAGGAGGGGAGACTGCAACAAAGCGCGAGAATGAAGGCGTTATGGGCCAAACGCAAGGGAAGCTGGCAAATGCAGTAGGCCAGAGGAATACTTGGTAACGTGATCCATAGCAGGTCAATTCGTGAACAAAAAAGAAACCAAAAAATTATTATTATGGATTCTGCTGTTAAGATGTTAACTAGTTGTTTAAGAAATTATAATTACTACATTTATAAATGTATTTAAAATTTTCACCAATGTTTTAAAGCTGATTTTATTGTTTGTTTTGTCTATGATTTTTAGTTTATAAACTTCCATGTTTCAGTGAATCCACAATCATCAGAGTGAACATAAAATCAAATTTTATTCCAATCAGTTGTACAGTCCATTCAAAATAGTGCGATAGTTAGTCTCTGAACAGTGGTAACTTTTCAACGTAAGTCGAATTTCAAACGTAAAATTCAAGTCCATTCAAAATAGTGCGATAGTTAGTCTCTGAACAGTCGGACGTTAAACCAAAAAACAACAACAGTCTCTGAACAGTGGTAACTTTTCAACGTAAGTCGCTTTTCGAACGTAAAATTTCCCTTTTAAGTATCCTGTATAGTTTGAAAGATCCATTTTTTCAGCCTAATCTGAGCGTTTAACAAGATAAATTTGTTAAAAATTAAATTTTAAAATTATCACCAAAATGGTTTTTTAAAAAAAAATTGTAAAAAATTTTTACATCTTTGATTTTAACTTTCTTCTGCTCAAATATGCAAAAAAAAGAGCGATTTAAAAGATCAAAAAAATTTAAGTTTGTACCTTATGTAGTTCCGGAGAAAAAGGACCAAACGTTAACATTGTGGAGTATAGGGATATGTGACCCCCTTAAGTAATACTACCATGCTATTTTGAATGAATTGTATAAAGGTTTTAAATCATTTGAATTCATCCTTTTTTGTATTCTGTTGAGATGGCAGTAGCAGTCCATATCACTGTAGGTTGTTAATTTGATTTGTTCATTTACAATGGGCTGCCTCCACTCATTTACTATAATTGGCAATTTTAACTGTGCTCATAAAATACCCTTGTCTTTTTTTACATTTATATTATGTACTAAACACATTGTCCCTTTCCTGTATTACTTAAAAAATTTAGGTACAACTTTTTCTAAACTCTCCATTCACTATGATTAATAGCTTACTAATATATTTTTTTATATATTTCAGTAATGTATTATGTATTTAGTATTATAAAAAAGTAGAATATACGTATGTTTGTTGACAAAAATATGTGTACTATTTAAATATTGTTACAATATACCCTAAATTAAATTTATCGTTATCTTACCCTTGGTTACCTTTTAAGTTTAAAAAACTTTCGTACA
The DNA here is from genome assembly GCA_035578175.1 of Catonia carolina. Taxonomy (NCBI): domain Eukaryota; kingdom Metazoa; phylum Arthropoda; class Insecta; order Hemiptera; family Achilidae; genus Catonia; species Catonia carolina. The sequence continues at coordinate 476,394 of JAQMRL010000021.1, read as the reverse complement.
TTTCAGTGGTACCACCTTCTTCAGAGCAATATTAACTAAAATTAAAAATTAGATTAGAGTTTTATTCGATGTAACTAAATGGAAACACTATTCTAAATTTTAATTTTAAATTTTAGTTAATATTGCTCTGAAGAAGGTGGTATCACCGAAAACGCTCATACATTTGTTTAAACTAGAAAGGCAAGCAAAGGTAAGGAAAAAATAAATTTCATTTGTAATGTAATTTATATTAATGGTTGGCAGGATGCATTTCAAAATTTTTTTTGTGAGTGAGGATTAATTGTTAGGTATAAATTGTAATTTTCTTTCGATGGCGTATGGTAATTATCAAAGTTCTTCTCACCCGCTTAATGAACGCTCCGACTCGTAGCTATCATCTAATTGACTCTGTTATTGATTAACATGTCTTGTTAGTTATGTTCCTTGTGAAGTTCCATGACATGTTTGCACTTACAAACTTAATTTTCTTTTCCCATAGAAGCAATTTTTTCCATGTAAATCAACAGCTTCGACGATTTTAAAAGTCGTATTTTGATTTGCAATGAAATTTTTCAATTCATCGTAAATAAATTCTGTCAGGTTTAAATCTGAATGACACGGTGAGCTTTTGTACTTGGTGTAAAGGTAACCAACTATGGGGGCATGCGAGCTGCACATGCGCAATAAGTAGATCCCCCACCACGGCATCATAGCCTGATATAGGCTGCCTCTAAATAAGTACTACTCGTTGTGTTGTGTTTGTACAGTTATCAATTTGACATTTGTGCCGCTGTCAAAAGCCGATTAGTTGTACGTGCTAGTGAAGAGCGTTCACCGTTTCAACCAGTCACCGTGATCTTGGTGACAATGATTTTGCGTTCACCGTTACTTTTAATATTTACTAGTGATTTATCAATCTCTGTGTATTTTCTTAGTACATTTTTCAGCTGTTATGCAATAATAGTAATGTTTTCAGTTGTTATTTCATGATAACTGAAGTTTTGATAAAAAAGAAGTAAAAAAAGAATGGACGTGCTGGTTATCAAAGGAGAGGCGACAAGGAGAGCACTAAGCCCAGTGAACAGACCAACATATCTTACGTAGCTATCATAGGGGCCTTGAAAAAGAGTAAGCATGTTATGTCGTTTTGTCTATTAACTGTGAGCAGTGAATGAGCGAGTGAATTTGTTCACTAGTTCCTAAGGTAAAGAATTCGTTCTCTCTTAAAAGTGACAGTGAACAGTGAATGAGCAACTGATTTTTGTAAAAGTGATTGAAGGAACAAGAGGTCTGTTACTCTTCTATCTGTAGAATTACGGTCGCTGTGTCGTCCTGCCTTAAACAGTGAACAGAGAATGAGTAAGCGATCTTTGTAACAGTGACTGGGGAACGGTTGCTCGCCTATTTGAATAGCTGTGGTCACCGTGAATTATAAGTAACCGTGACTCGTTCACAGTGACAGTTCTTTTATCTCTTCTCTAGTACGCGCACAAAATTCAGGGAAAATTGTCTGCGATTCAATTTTGGGTATTAGGCGAAAAGTTTTTTGTAAATTATAAACCATACGTTTTGACAGGCCCAAAGACAGGGATATTATACTCTCTTTCTCTTATATCTACCAGAAAAAATATTCTCGGAACAGGGTGTGTGTATCGCATGTGATTCTCACTTAGACCTACAATTATAGTAGTTAAAAAATAAACAGTATTATAAATAATTAGATTGTTAGATTAAATAATGAGATTTTGCTTGCTTTAATGAATTAAAAATACAGAACACTTTCTTTAGAAAGAAAGACATTCACAAGTACACATGGGCGGCAAGAGGTTGTAGGTCGTTGATAGATTACTGTTTGACAAGTAAGAATCTGGCAGGAAGACTGGTGGATGTGAGAGTACATCGGGAAGCTGATATTGGATCAGACCATTACCTATTAATTACCAAGATAGACATGTACACCAGATGGAGGAAGCCCCATAAGGTTAGAGAAGAGGGGGAGGATGTTTATAAAGTTCATCTGTTGCAGGAGGAGAGTGTCAGACAATTGTTTCAGTGGAGGATGAATGAAGAACTAATGGGTAGAGCGACGAGGCCTGAAATAGATGCAGAATGGGCTAATTTGAGAGATGCGGTTGATGAAATCTCTATTGAAGTTCTTGGTAAAAAGAAAAAGTACAGGAGGAAGAAAGGAATTAAAATATGGACAGACGAAATAGAGAGAGGAGTAAGAGATAAAAATAATGCTTACAGAACTTTTGTTAATAACCCCACTGCGGAAAATAAAGAAAAGTACAGAGTGAAAAGAAATATTGCTAAAAGTCTAGTGAGGAAAAGCCAGAGGGACTCATGGGACAGGTTTATAGCCGGGATAGAGGATGATGTACATGGTAGGCAGGTGTTTTCCTATAAAGTTCTGAAAGGCCTTTGCAAGGACCAAAGAGATAATGCAAAATTGAATATCATTGGGAGAGAAGCCTGGAGTAAACACTATAAAAAGCTATGGTATGAAGAGGATTCGCAACCGGAGATGAGTTTGGATTATGACACTAGAGGTCTAGATGACTTAACTGTGGAAGAAATTATAGAAGCAGTGCAAGCTTTAAAGAACAGAAAGGCCCCAGGAATGGATGGTATCAATGTTGAGTGCTGGAAGTATGGAGGTATGATGTTACATTTCAGATTACTACATCTTTTTAATAGATGTTGGAAGGAAGGCACAATACCATCTGACTGGCAGAAGGCAAAAATAATTCCAATCTTTAAGAAAGGTAATAGAGAGAACTGCGAAAATTACAGAGGAATCAGCCTACTGGATAGCGCATATAAAATATACTCCCGCATAATTAACAACAGGTTGAAACTTATAGCAGATCATCTGATGGGCGAGGAGCAGATGGGGTTTAGAAAGGGCAGATCAACAACGGATGCCATTTTTACACTGGAACAGATATTAGAGAAAAGAAGGGAGTATAATCTAGAAACACATGTCGCCTTCATAGATTTCGAGAAGGCATTTGATAGTCTGGTCAGGGGGAAATTATGGAGCGTGTTGTTGGAAAGAGGGTATCCATTACAGCTTATAAGAGCCATTAAGAGTTTATACCTGGCCACCAAGGTTAATATCTCAGCTGACGACAACTGACAGAAGACATTGAAACAAATAAAGGAGTAAGACAGGGATGCTGTATATCTCCAATGCTTTTTAATATTTATCTGGACGACGCCATCAACAAATGGAAACAAGAATTTGACTTGGGGATACAGCTCGATGAAAGTGTGAGAATCAATGTAATAGCTTATGCAGATGATGTTGTCATGATTCAGGAGTCAGAGGACATGCTACAAAGAGGTATTTATCGGTTGCACTCTGTGTGCAAAGATTATAATTTGAAGATTTCTGGTCGAAAATCTAAAGTTATGGCCTTCATTGGGAAAGACCTAGTGAGATCAAAGATAGAGCTGAATGGGAGCATTCTGGAACAAGTTTCTTCCTTTAATTATTTGGGGTACGAGGTTTCTCCCATAGGTAGTTTTGATGTGGAGAATAAAGTAAACAAATTTAAGCATATTTACGGGACAATCCACAGAACTTTAAAGAATAAGACAAGGAAGGAAACAAGACTGAAGTTCTATAAGACAATGGCAGTTCCAGTGGTGTTGTATGGGTGTGAGACCTGGGCGCTTACTAGGCGACAACAGAGTAGTTTGAGAGCTGCGGAGATGAGATTTCTCAGGGCTACAAAGGGATGCACATTAGAGGATAGGTTGAGAAGTGAGGATATATGACAGGAGTTAGGTACAGCTTGGAAGATAAGATGAGAGCCTACAGGAGTAATTGGTGCATTCATTTGGAGCGCATGGGGGATCAGCGGTTTCCTCGCTTGGCTAGGTACTACAGACCCAAGGGAAAAAGAAGTGTGGGACGTCCGAGAAGAAGATGGTTTCCGGAACGGGCAGACGTGCCTAATCCTTGAAGTGAAGAAGAGAAGAAGAAGATAAATAATTAAAAATATTATTACATACATTAATTAACACATAATCACTAATGAAAATTTACAATTATACAAACAGACATAACAAAAATGTCAGTAGATTTAGTTGTGTAGTACTAACTTAATTTTGCCGCATGTAGATGGTGCTTGTGTAAATATGTAATTTATCATAGTCCTAACAGGCCTGCTACAAATTCAATGTATTCTTAGCAGGCCTACAAAAGTTATGATGGAAGAATCAAAATGGCGTCTTAGGAATCAGCATGGATTCTCATGACCTGTGCAAAGAAACAAGTTAGAATCGCCAGCAATCTTCACGACCTGTATTGACTAACACCTAAGGATTGCATTCGCATCTCTCAGCATCCGACCTGTTTTTCTTCACTATCTTCTTTTTCCACTAACACGTTGTCTAATAATAAAGATAATTATTACAATAAAAGAAGCATTTTGTGGGTTAAAAGGTTAACTTTTCTTCTGTTGTTATTGTTTAGGTCATCAGCCAAAAGGCTGGTTTGAACCCGTAGAAGTTTTACTGAATAAAACGAAGAGTGATAAGTTTTACCTTGCCTTCCTCACTGAGTGGAAAAGTACGCTTATCATCATGCCGGGCCCTCTTAAAAGCACATACTTTCCACTCTGCAAATGACACCTTCACTTCATTCACCACAGGGTCTGGCTGTATAATGAAATTCATTACTTTCATAACTCTGATTAGTGTATTTTACACCTCTACCTCTTCTGTTCTTAAATGATTCAGTCATTTAATTGGCTGACCATGCGATAAGAAACAGAACTATATATTTTAGCCCTGCAACGAACAGAGTGAGTGTAAATAATTTGACACTCCACCTGTCTGTTATGGGCACTTTTCTTCTATGTAACTTCTTATGTAAGTTTCACTTGCTATTAAAATAAAAATTCAGTAATAATTTGTGTTGAAAATTTGTTGGGTTATTTATTGTGTCTTAAAGTCTGAAACTTATCATTGAAGTTTGTACATGCTGTTTTGTTTTTTCTTTTTACCTTCTCTTGTCGATATGTATATGTAGAAAGGAAAGTATTGTTTTCATGTTGATTTTTCAAAATCAAGTTTACACCGGATCCTAAACCCAAAAAATATGTTTTTAGCGATTGGTCTGTGTGTGTATTTGTGAACGGAACATTGTACGAACTTGAAACTTAAGTTAGGACCTACTAGGAGACCCGACATGAGCATTTTCATCAAAATTGGTAAAACAGAAGTAGTAGTTTATTCGTGTCATTTTTCACTTTTTTGCCTATTTTCTCAAAAATTGCTCTTACAATTTTTGTGAAAATCGCCTCATTTACTACATTTTTTATGCTCTACAAGGTATGGTAGGCGCCAGGTCTGCTAAAACTCTTGGAGATGCTGTGTTCAAGTAGAAAAATATGGTTTTTTATTAAGATTGCGGCTTTAATATAAAATTCAACGCAAAAATGTACAATAAAAGATGCTGAGAATTTAAAACTACAACATTTTTAAACGCTTTTATTTAACTTACTCTTGGATCCATCAAATCTTGCAACTTAAAATTTTAATACTTCTACCGTATCAATATGAATCAAACTTTGCACACTTGTTTATCTTCGATGACAATACGCTGTGGAGGTGTTTGTAAAATAAAATTTTAAAATTTAAAAAAATTTTAAAAACGCTTTTATTTAACAATTACTTAAAAAAATTAACTAAAAATAAAAAAATAAAAAAAATTTACAAAAAAATCACAGAAAAAAAAATTACAAAAAAATCAAAAAAAAAATTAAAAATTTTTTTTTTTTAAGAAACGCTATTATTTAACAATTAATCAAAAAAAATGAACTAAAAAGAAAAAAATTTACAAAAAAAAAATCACAGACGTTACAGTTAAAAATAAAAGCGTGGCGCATTAATATATATAATATTTTACAACGAATATTTTACAATAAATATTATATATATTAATGCGCCACACTTTTATTTTTAACTGTAATGTCTGTGATTTTTTTTTTGTAAATTTTTGTATTTTTTTCTTTTTAGTTCATTTTTTTTGATTAATTGTTAAATAATAGCGTTTCTTAAAAAAATTAAAAAAAAAAATTTTTTTTTTGATTTTTTTGTAATTTTTTTTTTTGTGATTTTTTGTAAATTTTTTTTTTTTTCTTTTTAGTTAATTTTTTTAAGTAATTGTTTCTATATTGCTTAGTTCAGCAGTAATAAGTGATTTTCTATTAATTTTCATGAAAATCTGTAAAATAATAGATTTTTTAAAAGAGTCGGCGTTAGTATGCATTTTATGACAAAAGTGTATAATCTAATTTATGGGAAATTAAAAGATCTACAACTTTTATTTAAGCATTTTTCTCTACAGAGCCTACTTTAGCGTGAAAGAGTGATTTTTGGTATTTTTAAGCCAAACTGAGGTTGATAGTCATTTTCCATCATTCACTTATGATAAATATTAGAGTATGATTATTGAAGTTATTTCATTTATTTATTTCTAATGTTAGATTATATTGTTAATGATTTGCATTAGCAAGAGAAAGTGTGAGTGTTTTATACCAGATATTTTTGTAAAAAAATTATGAATTTTCTTAAGTCTTTTAGAACTTTGTTAATAGTTTGTTTAGTTTATTCATGTGAAATAAATTGTGTAAAATACAGTTTAAATTCCTTATCGACATAGTATAATTAAGTGTTTTATAGCTAAATCTAAAATTGAATAAAATTGATTATGTGAGTTCATAAAAACCCATCGAAGTTGTGACTGAAGTTTGTATCGCCCAAAGGTTCATTCGTAATGGCAGTAGGAATAAAATAATGTTGACTTATAGTTCTACCACGTTTTCAAGTAACCGACATTTGTGTTTATGGTAACAAACAGGTTATATTTGTACGGTTAACTTACAAAAGGTTCCGCAGAATACTGTATGTCATCTGGTTATAGTTTACGTTGTTACGTTGGCAAATTGATACCAAAGCATTCACGGATGCACACTGATGCTTTCCTCCCCTTACCCCTTGTTAGAACCAGAGGGAAAGTCCTGACTCAAGCACTGTAACAAAATGTTATTACCCAGACTGTACTTTACATTACACTAGTATTATTATTTATACATCTACAACATCTAATGATCCCAATGTTTTTAACAGCACAACATAAAGAACGGAATCAAAGGCTTCACTTATATAAAAAAATCTGGTGTAATACTCTCACACAACTTTCTCTTGACAATGCAATTAATGAACAATGTGTAATGTTCATTGTAATTTTCTGACTCCAACAATTTGATCCATGCCATATTAATTTCATTAATGTTGGCCTTTTTATTGTGTCAAGATATGTGAGGATCTGGATAAGGGGATTTCCACTTTATTGTTTAATTGTACAATGCTTTGCCACTCTTCCCGAAAGGTGTTCTTCCTGAAAGTTAGTAGTTTTTAGGAAGTTATGATCAGAAAATGCCATAACCAAATCCACTGTCTACTTAAACACATTATGGAAATATTCATGACCGTTTTTGTTAAAACTGAGTGGCTTTCAATTTAACAGACTTACACAACCAAGGATATCGGTATTCCCCAATTAGTCTATTAAACTGAGCATTGACTGTATTTCAAGAAATGGAACAGGGTCCTGCTATTACTGAATGTGGAGGTTAACTCTGTACCGTATGCCTAGATAGGTCAGTTTTTTTTACTTTTCTTACTAAAGTGGTTTTGACAAAGTTGTTAACTGTAGAAATGTTACCTCATTATGAAAGAAAATATCATTGAATGAAATATATATATATATATATACATTATACTATATATATTATACATTATAATCATACTATCTTAGTAGTATTGGTTTAGTATAAAGGTAATTAAAGTGCAAACGTCCATTCAAAACTATTGATAGAAAGTCCCACCGTTTTAAGTTGGAATTGCCATAACGAAATCAATGTATTACATAGTTCGTCTCATCTGAAAATTGACGAATTGTATATTAAATAAAAAACAATTTACAAAATATATTACAACGGCAAATTATTACTAATTTTATTTTGAACAGGAGTCTAGAATATTAAAATGGTAGAACTCTGTATCATATATAATTGAAAAACAATTGATATTTTGTAACAAAATGGTGAGATGATTATTATTACTTATTAAAATGTTATTTATTTAAAAAATTAAAATTTAGGTTTAAATGATTGTTTAAATGTAAAGGGAAATTTTTACACTGCTGGTTTCATCTATCCCTCGTTTTGATGTTTACCGTAGATTCCGTATAAATAATGTTTACGTTATATCAGCCTAGCTGTCATTATTAGTGAAGACAAAGAAAACAAATACTGTAGTTCCATAATTAAATTTAGAATACTGTATAATGGTTTAAAAGAATTGGGAATCGGCAAGATTTAACTACCAGGTAAAGTGAGTAAATTGCGTTTTCTTTTACTACGTGGCGTTTGTTAGAATCTTTCGTTGAAAGGCGTTGAGAAATTCAACAAGAGTGTTAAAAGTGAAGAGTGCAATGGTAATTGTTTTAATTACACTGCAAAGTTAATGAGTAAATGGTTTATTTTCCATTTATAGTAAATATCGGTTAATAGATAAATTAATATTGGATCGAGAGTTTTAATCTGGATCATGAAATGGCCTACATATTTAAACAGTTGGTCTACGTTTCTTTTTGTTCTAAGATAGCTTAAATGAATTGCACTTACTTATTATCTTGACATCTAGTAGTCTAGAACCTAGTCTTTTTTTTACCGAATATTACTAACACATTGGTGCGTTGTATAACTGAAGGAATTGTCAAAGAAAAATGCCGGTACAGTGACGCCGCTAAACATTAAAAATCTATCTGACATTAATAACGAAATTTTCGTGAAGGTTATGAAAACATGATAATTACTTATGGAGTTATTGGGCTGCTAACAGATTTCAACAATTTTTTTCCCAAACATTACATATTTTGGGGCAAAATGTGAATATGAACTTATTTTTCCGCGCAAACAGGAATGGAGTGAACTGTAGTTGACCAAATTTATATACTGTATAGCGATATTACCTTACTTGAGCAGTTTTGTGAGAATATATGTGGTAGTTTAAATAAAATAAACAATCGGGTGAATCGTTTATAAGAAATTGTCATTTTTCTTGTTAAAATAATTGATGTAAGACTAACTGTGTATTAGCCATTTGATAGAGTGGTTTGTGCTGTTACAGATTACAGATGTGAATAGTTGGCTAAATATAATTGAGATGTTTAGACCTGATGCTTGCCCCTCCACATATAGTCACGCAAGTCACGAGTTTGTGCTTGTTTGCAACGAGTGGTAAAGGGGGAAAAGCATCAGTGCTCATGCGTGACTGCTTTAATTTTAGTAGGACAAACATTACGAATTATACTATACCCAGAGCATATATACAGTATATTGCGGAACCTTTTGCAGGTTAACTATATGATAATAACTGTGTGTTACTATAAACAGGTATGTTAGTTTCTTGAAAACATGGGCAGACTATTTACAGTGCTGATCAAAATTTAATATATAGAGTAATACTGTGAAGTTAAAGCTAAATAAAAATCCTTTCCTTGCCTCTTAATAAATGCCATGAGCGAGTGGCTACGTACTGTAATGTTTTTCTTTGCACAATTTGCAAAATAAAGCAGGAATTTAATTTTTTTAAACCTGGTAAAAAAAGGAAATGGTTCCGTAGATACTAGTGAGACAGAGTTAGAAGCCACAGGTGACAGCAATTGTAAAGAAGGCGATTCATTCGTAGAAAATTTTGTTCCAATGGAATAAGGTAGCTGGTAATTACAGTAAATCAAACATTTCTTGTCATGCAATTAAGCTATAGGCAATATTAGAGGTCACATTTATTTCTTATAAGGTTTATGAAGAAAACATTTTTTCAGAATAAACCACAGCTTACAAAATGTATCTAGAAAGTGCACAGTAGTAAAATGTATGAGCAGTGTCTGACTGTTGAGGTTGGCAGCACTGTCAAATTCTCACTTACTCTCTCACAGCTCATCCATACGCACATAAAAGACAATCTCCTGACTTCAGTATCTATAGAATGCCTGCGGTGGCATTTCTGCCACTGACGCTTTTAAAGTAACAGCTTAAGCAACTGTTGAAATTATTGCTTTAAACAGAATAAGTTTTTTTTATTAACTTTATTAATGAAATTCACAACTGTTACAAAATAAACAACCCGTGAATATAGTGGTGGGTGAAAGAATGAATGAAAAGACATGGAGAGCACCATCCACTGAATGGTCTCCCACATCTAATTTTGTTACTTCATACTGATTCATCAATTAATTAATTTATTAATAGCTCTTAACAATTTTTAAAACAGGAGATCCTTGCTCCACTTCCTCCCTCTTTGAAGGTTGTTTGGTAGGTGACAAATTAAGTAAACAATGAATAATAACAAAGATACGAGTACGGTTCTGTATTTCGTTGTTAGTTAGTGTTCAACTAATTGGCGTTAAAAGAATAAACAAACCAAGCCAAAATTACTTAAATTTAAGTTGAATACAATCATACACTAATTCACGTGCTACAATTTCGTTTATCCTTAAATCTTTATCTAGCTATTTAATAGTTAACACAGTTGGCTCAGTTGATATAAATTTATTTTGTGCAGTTTGTTAAAATAATAAGTGGGTTCGTGTAAGTGTTATTTCAATTCAATTCAATTCAATGGAAGAGTTATAAACTTGTAGTAAGTAAAAATGTTTTCATATTTGCTAGTAGCAAATTTTATTGTTGTATTGGTTGCCGGTTGGAAAGAGATAGCCAACTTCCCCTCACTTAGTAAGTTTCCGCTACTGTGAAGCATTCCCCTTTGCAAGCTTCAGGTCCCAACAAATCTGCTGTACATCCATAGGTGTAAGCTTGTCATTATAGGCCATGAGTCTACATACATATTCAGTGATTGTACAGCATCTTCTTACAGTCATACTTAAGTTCCCTTTTTTGTTTTTGTGAACAGGTTGACTTGAGGTATATCTTTCTCATACTACCAGACATTCCTTCAGCTTCTCTCCTGAGCTGTGGCTGTATTTTGAAATATCATTGGAATAGATATTCTGCCTAGATGACCAACTAATCTGCAAGAGAAGTGGTTAATTTTATAAATTTGAATTGAAGGTATGTTCTATTTTAATATTGTGAAGTTTTTATTTGATAATGCTTCTGGTTTTGATATTATTGCTCCAATTGTACAATGACTCATTGCTATCTGTGGTTGTTTTTCCAACTGGTAAAATATTAATACAATGTAGGCGTCATTTTGTGTTCCCAGTTTTTATTCAATGCGGTGATCATGGCGTGCATTGAGCAAATTAAGTATTTTATCAGATGTATAAGTTACGTGTTGTTATTTAGAGAAAAGATTTTGTAACTCTCTGTAAATACTATTGCAGATGAAACATTGGTTACAAAACGAGCTCGCCCAAATTAAGTTCGGGGTAATAATACATCACTGCACAGATGCAGCTTCGTTTTTTTTATTGAATTTGAAAAATGTGAGTTGTTGATTAGTTTAAAAGTGGCAACACTGGACAAGTCAGCGGTTTGGTACATGAAACACACGAGTCAAGGTCTCATCACATTAATCGCGTTGAGGTCGTGTTTCACCGGTGTGAGCGCGGCCTAACAGTATGAAAATAAACCACAGCCTACAAAATGTATCTAGAAACTGCACGGTAGTAAATTGTACGAGCAGTGTCTCACTGTTGAGGTTGGCAGCACTGTCAAATTTTCACTTACTCCCTCACAGCCTATTCCTATGCAAAAGGCAATCTCGTGACTTCAGTATCTATAGAGTGCCTGCTGTGGCATTTCTGCCACTGACGCTTTTAAAGTAACAGCTTCATCAACTGTTGAAATTATTGCTTTAAACAGAATAAGTTTTTTTTATTAATTTTATTAATGAAATTCACAACTGTTACAAAATAAACAACCAGTGAATATAGTGGTGGGTGAAAGAATGAATGAAAAGACATGGAGAGCACCATCCACTGACTGGTCTCCGACATCTCATTTTGTTACTTCTTACTGATTCATCAATTAATTAATTAATTAATTTATTAATAGCTCCTAACCATTTCTAAAACAGGAGATCCCTGCTCTACTTTCTCCCTCTTTGATGGTTGTTTGGTAGATGACAGAATAAGTAAACAATGAATAATAACAAAGATACAAATACGGTTCTGTATTTCACTGTTAGATAGTGTTCAACTAGTTGACATTAAAAGAATAAACAAACCAAGTCAAAAGTTTATCGTTTATTCAAGTTGAATACAATCATACACTAAGTCACGTAGCTACAATTTTGTTTATCCTTAAATCTTTATTTAGCTATTTAATAGTTAACGCAGTTGGCTCAGTTGATGTAACTTTATTTTGTGCAGTTTGTTAAAATTGTGAGTGGGTTCGGGTAATGTTATTTCAATTCAATTCAATGGAAGAGTTATAAACTTGTGGTAAGTAAAAATATTTTCAGATTTGCTAATAGTGTGTTGTATTCGTTGCCGGTTGGAAAGAGATAGCCAACTTCCCCTCACTTAGTAAGTTTCCGCTACTGTGAAGCATTCCCCTTTGCAAGCTTCAGGTCCCAACAAATCTGCTGTACATCCATAGGTGTAAGCTTGTCATTATAGGCCATGAGTCTACATACATATTCAGTGATTGTACAGTGTCTTCTTACAGTCATAATTAAGTTCCCTGTTTACTTTCTCTTGCCTATATGAATTTATAGGAAGGAAAGTATTGTTTTCATGTCGATTTTTCAAAATTGAGTTTTCACCGGATCTATATGTTTGCAGACCCCCTGAACCCTAAAAAACATGTTTTTAGCGATTGGTCTGTGTGTGTGTGAACAGAGTATCTCGAGAACGGAACATCGTATGAACTTGAAACTTAAGTTACGTACCACTACCGGACCCGACACGAATATTTTCATCAAAATCGGTCAACCGGAAGAAGTAGTTTATTCATGTAATTTTTCACTTTTTTGTGATTTTCTCAAAAACTGGTCCTACGATTTTTTTAAAATCGCGTGGTTTACTAAATTTTTTATTCTCTACAAGATAGGGTAGGCGTCATGTTTGCTGAAATTCTGGGTGAGGCTGTTTTCACGTAAAAACGTAGTTTTTTTAAGATTACGGGTTTAATATACAATTTAGCACAAAAATTTATACAATAAAAGTTGCAGATAATTTAAAATCCTATAACTTTTATTTCAAACATTTTTTTGTATAATGCTTAGTTTAGCAGTAATTAGCGATTTTCTGTTTTTTTCTCACGAAAACGTGTGAAAAATCGATTTTTTTAAGATTTCTGCCTTAGAATGCATTTTACGACAAAAGTGTATATAATAAAATTTATAGGAAATTAAACGTTCTACAACTTTTATTTAAAGCATTTTTCTCTACAGAGCCTAGTTGAGCGTGAAAGATTGATTTTCCGTATTTTTAGGCCAAACAGGTTGATTTTCATTTGCGTGTTTCTCTCATGATTGAAATAAGGTTATGTTTTTGAGGTTAGTTTTTTATTTGTTTCTAATGTTTTATTACTATTGGAAGGTTTATTGTTAATTATTTGCATTGGCAAGAAAAAGTCGTGTGAATGTTTCACACCAGATTTTTTGTTTTGTGAACAGGTTGACTTGAGGTATATCTTTCTCCTACTACCAGACATTCCTTCAGCTTCTCTCCTGAGCTGTGGCTGTGTCTTGAAATATCATTGGAATAGATATTCTGCTTAGATGACCAACTAATCTGCAAGAGAAGTGGTTAATTTTATAAATTTGAATTGAAGGTATGTTCTATTTTAATATTGTTAAGTTTTTATTTGATAATGCTTCTGGTTTTGATATTATTGCTCCAATTGTACAATGACTCATTGCCATCTGTGGTTGTTTTTTCCAACTGTCAAAATATTAATACAATGTAGGCGTCATTTTGTTTTCCCAGTTTTTATTCAATGCGGTGTTCATGGCGTGCATTGAGCAAATTAAGTATTTTATCAGATGTATAAGTTACGTGTTGTTATTTAGTGAAAAGATTTTGTAACTCTCTGTAAATACTATTGCAGATGAAACATTGGTTATAAAACGAGCTTGCCCACATTACGTTCGGGGTAATAATGCATCACTACACAGATGCAGTTTTGTTTTTTTTATTTAATTTGAAAAATGTGAGTTGTTGATTAGTTTAAAAGTGGCAACACTGGACAAGTCAGCGGTTTGGTACATGAAACCGGTGGTACATCAAACACATGAGTCAAGGTCTCGTCATTTTAATTGCGTCGAAGTCGTGTTTCACTGGTGTGAGCGCGGTCTAACTGTAAGAAAATCTGACTTGAGATTTATTGAAAGCATAGTGTTAGAATATGTGGATTCTAGTAACTGAAACTGGATTACTAAAAATTACAACTAACTCAACAGAAATTCACTAATTCACAGCATTTATACAATTTTTTTTTTTTTTGCTTAGCAAACTTAGCATCACTGGTAGACTGCTTTCTGTAAATAAATAATTTTTATTTTGTCAGTCTCTCGTCTGGTATGATGCAGTTCTCCAAGTTGTTCAATTTTGCGCGAGTCGTTTCATATTTACATATCTGTAACATTCTACATCTTTTGTAATGTGCTTTATATATTCTAACCTTTGCCCCCCCCCCCACCTACAATTTGCAGAACAGTCGGACGTTAAACAAAAAAAAAAAACACCTACAATTTACTCCCTCAATATTACCTTCCATTATTGATAGACTATACCTGGATGTCTTAAGATATGTCCCACTAGCGTATTCCTTCTTTTGTGGTTAAATGTTTCCGAATACTTCTTTTTTCATCCATTCGTCTCAAAACCTCTGAATTACTTCTTTTGTCCACCCACCTAATTTTTAACATTTTCCTATAACACCACATTTCAAAAGCTTCTATCCTCATTCTATCTACAGCCCCTATCACCCTCGTTTCACTTCCGTATAATGGTAAACTCCAAACAGAGATTTTTAAGAAATTTTCCTCATAAATAAATGATAGTGAACTAAAATTATCATTAAGGATTTAGTTTCTCCTATCGAAAGTACCTCTTCTATTTCCACGTGGATTAGGTTTTACTAACTATGATAAGTTCTCTGAACTTAACTTTTGTAAATAACCAAGGATTGCTGGGTAGCCAGTCATTTTGAGTTTTTTTTTTTTGGTTTAACGTCCGACTGTTCTGCAATTACTGCTAATGCAGACGGTGAATGATGAAATGAATTTTTGTAACGTATGAAAAAATGCCGTGCCTGAATGGGATTCGAACCCAAGACCACATGATGAGAGGCTAGCACGTTACCAACTTCGCCAATGCGGCGCCGTCATGGTGACTTGGCATGAAAGTAAAAAGATTAAGATGGATTGTCAAAACAGTAACCGTGGAATTTTCTGCAGGATTCTTGCAATACCACCTTGGTACATGTTGTGTTACAACTTGTAAGTTTAAAAAAAAAAATTGGCGTGATCAGTCACCCGACATTCTCTTGCCAATGCAAATAATAAACAATACAACCTAACATTAGTAATAATACATTAGAAATAAACAAAAAAGCTAACCTCAAATAACAAAACTTTATTTTAATTGTGAGTGAATGATGCAAAATGAAAACCAACCTTAGTTTAGCATAATAATATGGAAAGTCACTCTTTCACACACTAAAGTAGGCTCTGTAGAGAAAAGCTCTACATAAAAGTTATTGATACTTTAATTTCCTATAAATGTAATTATATATACACTTTTGTTGTAAAATGCATACTTACGCTGAAATCTTAAAAGAATCAATTTTTTACACAATTTCATGAAAAAATAAACAGGAAAGCACTAACTACCGCTAAACTAAGCGTTACTTTTACAAAAAAATGTTTGAAATAAAAGTTGTAGAATTTTAAATTCTCAAACTTTATTATATACATTTTTGCGCTTAAATATGTATTAAAGTTGCAATCTTAAAAAAAAATAATTTTTTTACGAGAAAACAGCCTTCCCAAGAATTTCAGCAGACATGGTGTCTTGCAAATCTTGCAGAGCATAAAAATGTAGTATCTGAGGCGATTTAAAAAAATTGTAGGAGCCATGTTTGAGAAAATCGCAAAAAAGTAAAAAAGTACACGAATAAATTACTACATCTGGTTGACCGATTTTGATGAAAAAGTTCTTGTCAGGTCCGTTAGTAGTATCTAACTTAAGTTTCGATTTTTAACTCTGTACGATGTTCCAATCTTGAGATATTCTGTTTACACGCAACCATACTCACACAGGCACACAGACTAAATGCTGAAAACATGTTTTTTGGGTTCAGGTGATCTGAAAAATTTTCATATTTGGTGAAAACTTAATTTCGATAAATCGACATGCAACAGTACTTTTCTTCATATGTATTCATATAGGCAAAAGAAAGTAAAAATGTGTATTTGTGATTAAAAATAATTTTTTTGTGTTTATCGTTTTTAGATGGCTGATGAAACGACAGTTGTAAACTCTTCAAGCAGAACAGTCAGACAAATGTGTATATCGTGTCAAAAGGGTACCGTTGAAGAAAGTGTGAATGAAATCAATCCACACTGTGGAACATGCAAAAAGAAATTACGTGAAAAAACACGCAAATTATGGATGAAGAAAATTTATCAACTGTATGAATCGTGTTTGATATGCCTTAATATCTTTTACAATAATCTCTCATACGAACGCCACGATTGTACTTTGAAAGATACATTCGTTTGTGACGGTTGTTGTCGTATATTCCTTGAGAAGGAGAATATAAGAGTACATGTAAATAAATGCCAACAAATCATTTCAAAACGAAATAATACAGAAATTGAAAATAGTGTCAGAAAAGAACTAAAATCTGAATTAAAGCTAGAAAATGATGAAACCGACTGTAAATTGAATAAAAGTGGAAATGAACCCAAAATGTCGAAATCAGCTGACGATGTGGTTACTGGGTCAAAATTACCCATAAAGCGTAAACGTTTTAGTTGTAGTATTTGTAGGAAGTCATTTATTAGTAATCAGAATTTAACGGCACATTTGCGTGTGCATTCGGGTGAGAAACCTTTTAAATGTAAACTCTGCAGTAAAAAGTTTAGCCAGTTTGCTCATTTGAATGCGCATTTGCGTGTGCATACACGAGAGAAACCGTACCAGTGTAAAACGTGCAGTAAAAAGTTTGCACACTGTTCTACTTTAAAAATTCATTTGCGTGTGCATTCGGGAGAGAAACCGTTTAAGTGTAAAACGTGCAGTAAAAAGTTTGCAGACTCTTCTGCTTTTAAAATTCATTTGCGAGTGCATACGGGAGAGAAACCGTTTAAGTGTAAAATGTGCAGTAAAATGTTTAGCCAATCTACTCATTTAAAACAACATTTGCGTGTCCATACAGGAGAGAAACCGTACCAGTGTAAAACGTGCAGTAAAAAGTTTGCACACTCTTCTGCTTTTAAAATTCATTTGCGTGTGCATACGGGAGAGAAACCGTTTAAGTGTAAAACGTGCAGTAAAAAGTTTGCACACTCTCATACTTTAAAGATTCATTTGCGTGTGCATACGGGAGAGAAACCGTTTAAGTGTAAAACGTGCAGTAAAAAGTTTGCAGACTCTTCTGCTTTTAAAATTCATTTGCGTGTGCATACGGGAGAGAAACCGTACCAGTGTAAAACGTGCAGTAAAAAGTTTGCAAAATCTTCTACTTTAAAGATTCATTTGCGTGTGCATACGGGAGAGAAACCGTTTAAGTGTAAAACGTGCAATAAAAAGTTTGCAGACTCTTCTGCTCTTAAGATTCATTTGCGTGTGCATACGGGAGAGAAACCGTTTAAGTGTAAAACGTGCAGTAAAAAGTTTGCACACTCTTCTACTTTAAAGATTCATTTGCGTGTGCATACGGGTGAGAAACCGTACATTTGCAATATCTGCAATAAAAGGTACACATGGTCTTCTAATCTATGTAGGCACATGCGTGTGCATGCCAAATAGAATCCACAGTACGTAAATTGTGCCGAAAAATGGTTCACACGTCTGTTGCTTTAACTAGACACAACCTGTTTGCATATAAATATTAACGTTTTGTTTATTTATGTATATGTTATAAAAAAAACTTTTTATGTTACCTTTTTCTTCTTTTTATACATTTTCCTTGCAAGCAATTTCACGGTACGCCCTGCAAAATTGCATTTTCCTTGATTGTCAATGGTTTGAATCAAACCATTGACAGAGGAAGATGCAATCTTAAGTAAATATTTTCTAGAAGCCATTTTTATTACCTGAAGAAGCGGTGCGCACCGCGAAAGTGCTTGTAAGGAAAAAAGTATTAGAAGCAGAAAAAGGTAAATATAAAAAGTTTCTTTTTTACATTTTATGTATAGATAAAAAACCAAAGCATCTCAGCAAGATCAGTAACAATAGATTGGTCAAACAGGTATTCGACTTTGTAAACCGGGGAAAGAAGAACTACACATGGGCCAAAGAAACTAAACTGGATCTGGAACAGATAGGATTAACACCGCGGGACACACAGGACAGAGAGCACTATAGAGCAGTGATAAGGGAATCTGGGGTGATCGAGAGCAGGAGGATGCGCCGGGGCGATGGCGGCGAATGGTTAGAGGAGAGGAGACAGCAACAAAGCGCGAGAATGAAGGCGTTATGGGCCAAACGCAAGGGAAGCTGGCAAATGCAGTAGGCCAGAGGAACAACTTGGTAACATGATCCATAGCAGGTCAATTCGTGAACAAAAATAAACCAAAACATTAATATCATGGATTCTGCTGTTAAGATGCTAACTAGTTGTTTAAGGAATTATAATTATTACATTTATAAATGTATTTAAAATTTTCACCAATGTTTTAAAGCTGATTTTATTGTTTGTTTTGTCTACGATTTTTAGTTTATAAACTTCCATGTTTCAGTGAATCCACAATCATCAGAGTGAACATAAAATCAAATTTTATTCCAATCAGTTGTACAGTCCATTAAAAATAGTGCGATAGTTAGTCTCTGAACAGTGGGAACATTTCAACGTAAGTCGAATTTCAAACGTAAAATTCAAGTCCATTCAAAATAGTGCGATAGTTAGTCTCTGAACAGTCGGACGTTAAACCAAAAAACAACAACAGTCTCTGAACAGTGGTAACTTTTCAACGTAAGTCGCTTTTCGAACGTAAAATTTCCCTTTTAAGTATTCTTACGAAATTTATAATATAAATCTTTGTTTTGCAATTTTGAAAATCAAATGGAATTATTTATTTTGTTGGCATTTTTTATTGTTGTTTAAGGGGACGGTCGGGTGAAAGAACTTATTCTCGTTACTTAGGAATTTACGGTTCAATTATGGAGACATTTACATCGCTGTTATTTAACTGCCTACGGATTAACCTAATTACTAACTTATAACTGTAATTTATACTTGGTTGGCTGGTCCCCGTCTATACCAGTGCAATTTACCTTCGCCCTCAGTTCGGGGCTTTCCCAAACGCTTGCAAACTGGGTTAGCGCTTCTCGAATGGGCTCGGTATCTGTTGGAGCTGTTAGACCACGGAGATGAACGTGCAGCCAATCACTAAATCTAATTATTTATATACTACTCTTATCCTACGCGGTTTCTGTGCATTACCAAATGTTTACATGTACGTTACCTCGATACGTTCCTGTCACCGGTCTATACTTACCCAGTACACACTTAATTAATCTAAACCGTACCGGTAAAAAAGTCTCAAACCAGTATGCACAACTGTTCTAAAACTACCAAGTATCCCTTCTGCACACTTGATTGTTCCACACTTGTTCGCTACCGTCTTATTCAACTCTCTGTTTCCCACTGTCCACTTGGTAATTTCTATGTGCAAGGGTTGAATAGCAGTCTCGTTATAATCGTTCTTGATTGCCTGCTATCAACCCTCACCACAATCCAGAGAGTCCAGTTCAAAACAAGGTCACTGCTCACTTCACTTATATTGTTAGAGTAAACCTGTATAATCTACAACTATAACTAACCTAATGTACCCTATTAATCGGCACCTTTACAGTTGCATTTAATACATAAGATGTGATTAATTAATAAATCTTATTTCCATTTTCTGTGTGTTATTGGAAAAATCATATTTTTTTTCCATTCTTATAATTAATCTTATAAAACGCTTTAATTTACTAACAGGGAAATTTAACACGAAGAAAAATCTCTATTGCTGACGCTTGAGTAGATTACGAAATTGGGTGTGTTCTGTATTCCATTTAAGTGGGTCACGTATCGAAAAATTGTAAAAATTATGATATTTTTTGTTTTTTATGCACAATGTAGTTTGAAATTTCCACTAAAAAATGATGTAAATATTATACTTTAACGATATTAATAAATATTTTTAAATGTATTTTTCGTTGACCTCTACAGTTGGTGCAACTATTCAAAGAAAAACAAAAAAGAGTATATATTTATTTATGTAAAATGGGTGTTTCCTGAAAATTAGGTTGTTTACCACATTTGTACCTTTTTCTCAGGACCTACTGATAAAATTTGAATGAATTTGTTTGTATAGTTTGAAAGATCCATTATTTTAGCCTAATATGAGCGTTTAACAACATTAATTTGTTAAAAAATTTTTATTTAATTTTAAAATTATCACCAAAATAGCTTTTTAAAAAAAAGTTGTAAAAAATTTTTACATCATTAATTTTAACTGTCTTCTGCTCAAATTTGCAAAAAAAGAGTGATTTAAAAGATCAAAAAAATTTAAGTGTGTACCTTATTTAGTTCCGGAGAAAACGGTCCAAACGTTAACATTGTGGAGTATAGGGATAGGTGACCCCCTTAAGTAATACTACCATGCTATTTTGAATGGATTGTATAAAGGTTTTAAATCATTTGAACTTTTTGAGATGTCAGTAGCAGTCCATATCACTGTAGGTTGTTAATTTGATTTGTTCATTTAAAATGGGCTGCCTCCACTCATTTACTATAATTGGCAATTTTAACTGTGCTCATAAAATACCCTTGTCTTTTTTTACATATATTATGTACTAAACACATTGTCCCCTCCTGTATTACTTAAAAAATTTGGTACAACTTTTTCTAAACTCTCCATTCACTTTGATTAATAGTTTAATAATATATTTTTTTATATATTTCAAATGAAATTATTTTGTTAAATTAAAAAAAATTAGATGTAATAAATTTCAATAATGTATTATGTATTTAGTATTAATAAAAGGTAGAATATACGTATATTTGTTGACAAAAATATGTGTACTATTTAAATATTGAATTGTTATAATATACCCTAAATTAAATTTATCTTTATTTTACACCTTATCTTATCCCTTTACCCTTTATCTTATCCCTTGGTTACCTTTTAAGTTTAAAAAACTTTTGCCCGTTTCAGTGGTACCACCTTCTTCAGAGTAATATTAACTAAAATAAAAAATTAGAGAGTTTTATTCGATGTGACTGAATGGAAACACTATTCTAAATATCCATTTTTAATTTTAGTTAATAGTTCTCTGAAGAAGGTGGTACAACCGAAAACGCGCATACATTTGTTTAAACTAAAAAGGCAAGCAGAGGGAAGGAACGATAAATTTCATTTATAATGTAATTTCTGCCCATAACGGACAGGTGGAGTGTCAAATTATTTATACTCACTCTGTTCGTTGCAGGGCTAAAAAAAATAGTTCTGTTTCTTGTCACATGATCAGCCCATTAAACGACTGAATCATTTAAGGACAGAAGAGGTAGACGTGTAAAAGACACTAATCAGAGTTATCTCCTCTGAAAGTAATGAATTTCATTATACTGCCAGATCGTGTGGTGAATAAAGTGAAGGTGTCATTTGCAGAGTGGAAAATATGTGCTTTTCAGATGGCCCGGCATGCTGATAAGCGTACTTTTCCACTCAGTGAGGAAGGCTATCGTAAACCACCTCACTCCTCGTTTTACTTAGTAAAACCTCTAGAGGTTCAAACCAGCCTTTTGGCTGATGACCTAAACAACAATGTAATTTATATTAATGGTTGGCAGGATGCATTTCAAAAATTTGTTTGTGAGTGAGGATTAATTGTTAGTTATAAATTGTAATTTTTGTAACGTATAAGTTGAAATACGTTACTGTGGGGTTTTTGTTTCATTTCTGGCGCTGCATTTTGTTTGTGTTAATGCTTAACTTTGTTCACTGTATGCTGTCGCTATCTGGCGTTTTTCTGTTTATCTATTCTGGCCTGATTTGAATTAATATTTTTCTGTCGACTAATTGTACTATTTTTCCTGGTTTAAACGTACACTCTTGTTTGTGAAGCGATATGGTACGGTAGTCGTCTATGACATTTAAAATGTTGCCGATTTGCAAATTTCTTTCTTTTACTTAAAGAATGTTTTTTTATACTTAATGCTGTATTATGATTGTTACTGAAGTTTAATTGCATTATCTACTGTTTTAAATTATGTTTATCTTTTGTTTTTCTTCAAACTTATTATGATACGTAATTATTTTAAGTCTTTTCCGGGTCGGCGTTTAATTATGGTTCAAGTTTTTGGCTTCATAGCCCCAAATTTATTTTGGGTAAGTTCTCTTTTGTTTTGCTGTCGAATATTTCTGGAGATTGCGCTTGTCAATTCTGTTTAACTGTAAATTTTAAATTTTGAATCGAGTTATTTTGGTTTTGGCCTTGTTCGATTCTTGCCTTGTTTTTTTGTCTGATTGTTTGCCTACACCTTTTAACCTTGTGTGGGTTTCCGTTACGGTGTAGGGCAATTTAATCTTTTGTACTTACCTTTTGTTTTTTTTTACCTTTGACCTATGTTGACCGCAATCTGTAGAAGTATTCTTTGGTCTTTTTCTTTCTTTTGATTTGGTTCATTTTGTTACTTTTCTTTTCGAAGTGTTACCTTTTTCGCTTTTGACGTTAGTCGTTTTTGTCCAGGGTTCGACTCTGGGGTTCTATTCTGTGAGATTCTGCTTTGGGAACGTTTCCGTTATGGAAGATCCTACTGTATGAGAAGCCTACTCTATTTTTGGATAAATGTTTCGGATAGTCTTGGATAGCAGTGCCTTTCTGCTTGTTTGGAGCCACCTGGGTTTGATTCTCGACGTTTTCTGTTATATAATTTTTGTTTCTGCAATCTGGTATGTGTCATTAATTATTTTATAAAATGTGTTTTTCGGGTTATATCGACAATTTCTACTTAACTGCGTTTATGCAGGTCAGGTAGGGCTTCCTGTACTATGCATGTCGCGAAATGAAAATGGTCAACGAATGAACTTGTTTAAAATTTAAATTAGTTTTTTTAATATTAAAAAAAAAACCGTTAACAAGTTTTCTTTCTCATAAGTAATTTCATTAATCTAGAATCTTGTTTTTTTTATATATATAATATTTTTTTTACAAAATATTGTTTTTCTTATAAAATTTTTTTTAATAATTTAAAAGGCTACCATGGTATGCACATATAAATAAAATAGTATCAGTTTTAAGTGAACTTAAAGCGATAGCTATTAAAATTTAGTTATTCATTGAACATTGTATTTTATATTTAAATTTTTTTTATTCTTTTTTTTAAAATAATTTTGCCTGAAGATAATCCATTTAGGTATTTGGTTTGTCTCAAATTTAATTATGTCTATATAATAATTTTACTGTATTTCCAAACTTCTTGGATTCATTGTGTAATTTTTTTTGAATTTGGTGTTTTTCTTAAGTAATAACAATCATATGCAACAACATCTTGTTTTTTTTTGGCTTCCTTGTGTTTTTGTCAACCCCTGAGCCAACCTATTATTGTGAATAGAGGGGGAGGTGACATTTTCTTTCGATGGCATATGGTAATTATCAAAGTTCTTCTCACCTGCTTAATGAACACTCCGACTTGTAGCTATCTGAGTCAGCGATTGTAATTATTATAAATGACTCTGTTATGTAGTTATATTCCTTGTGAAGTTCCATGACATGATTGCACTTACCATTTTAATTTTCTTTTCCCATAGATGCAATTTTTTCCATGTAAATCAACAGCTTCGATGATTTTAAAGGTCGTATTTTGATTTGCAATGAAATTTTTCAATTCATCGTAAATAAATTCTGTCAGGTTGAAATCTGGATGACACGGTGAGCGGTAGTACTTTGTGTAATGGTAACCAACTACGGGGGTGTGCGAGCCGCACGTGCGCAATAAGTAGATCCCCCTCCACGGCATCATAGCCTGATATAGGCTGCCTCTAAATGAGTACTGCTCGTTGTGTTGTGTTTGTGCGGTTATCGTTTTGACATTTGTGTTGCTATCAAAAGCCGATTAGTTGTACGTGCACTAAATTCGGGGAAAAATGTCTACGATTCAATTTTGGGTAATAGGCGAAAAGTGTTTTGTAAATGATAAACCATACATTTTGACAGGCCCGAAAGAAAGGGATATTATACTCTCTTTCTCTTATATCTACCAGAAAAAATATTCTGGGAACAGAGTGTGTATGTCGCATGTGATTCTCACTTAAGCCTACAATAGTAGTTAAAAAATAAACAGTATTATAAATAATTAAAAAAATTAATACATATAATCATTAATGAAGATTTACAATTATACAAATAGACATAACAACAATGTCAGTAGATTTAGTTGTTGTGTAGTACTAACTTAATTTTGCCACATGCAGATGGTGCTTGTGTAAATATCTAATTTATCCTAGTCTTAACAGGCCTGCTACAAATTCAATGTATTCTTAGAAGGCCTACAAAAGGTATGATGGTAGAATCACAATGGCATCTGAGGAATCAGCATGGATTCTCATGACCTGTACAAACAAACACGTTAGAATCGCCAGTGATCTTTACGGCCTGTATTGACTAACACCTAAGGATTGCATTCGCATCTCTCAGCATCCAACCTGTTTTTCTGCACTATCTTCTTTTTCCACTAACACGTTGTCTAATAATAAAGATAATTATTACAATAAAAGAAGCATTTTGTGGGTTAAAAGGTTAACTTTTCTTCTGTTGTTATTGTTTAGGTCATCAGCCAAAAGGCTGGTTTGAACCCGTAGAAGTTTTACTGAGTAAAACAAAGAGTGATAAGTTTTACCTTGCCTTCCTCACTGAGTGGAAAAGTACGCTTATCATCATGCCGGGCCCTCTTAAAAGCACATACTTTCCACTCTGCAAATGACACCTTCACTTCATTCACCACAGGGTCTGGCTGTATAATGAAATTCATTACTTTCATAACTCTGATTAGTGTATTTTACACCTCTACCTCTTCTGTTCTTAAATGATTCAGCCATTTAATTGGCTGACCATGCGATAAGAAACAGAACTATATATTTTAGCCCTGCAACGAACAGAGTGAGTGTAAATAATTTGACACTCCACCTGTCTGTTATGGGCACTTTTCTTTTATGTAACTTCTTATGTAAGTTTCACTTGCTATTAAAATAAAAATTCAGTAATAATTTGTGTTGAAAATTTGTTGGGTTATTTATTGTGTCTTAAAGTCTGAAACTTATCATTGAAGTTTGTACATGCTGTTTTGTTTTTTCTTTTTACCTTCTCTTGCCGATATGTATTATATAGAAAGGAAAGTATTGTTTTCATGTTGATTTTTCAAAATCGAGTTTACACCGGATCTACACGTTTTCAGACCCCCTAAACCCAAAAATATGTTTTTTGCGATTGGTCTGTGTGTGTATTTGTGAACAGAATATCTTCAGAACGGAACATTGTACGAACTTGAAACTTAAGTTAGGACCTACTAGGAGACCCGACATGAGCATTTTCATCAAAATTGGTAAAACAAGAAGTAGTAGTTTATTCGTGTCATTTTTCACTTTTTTGCCTATTTTCTCAAAAATTGCTCTTACAATTTTTGTGAAAATCACCTCATTTACTACATTTTTTATGCTCTACAAGGTATGGTAGGCGCCAGGTCTGCTAAAACTCTTGGAGATGCTGTGTTCAAGTAGAAAAATATGGTTTTTTATTAAGATTGCGGCTTTAATACAAAATTCAACGCAAAAATGTACAATAAAAGATGCTGAGAATTTAAAACTACAACATTTTTTCTATATTGCTTAGTTCAGCAGTAATAAGTGATTTTCTGTTAATTTTCATGAAAATCTGTAAAATAATAGATTTTTTTAAAGAGTCGGCGTTAGTATGCATTTTATGACAAAAGTGTATAATCTAATTTATGGGAAATTAAAAGATCTACAACTTTTATTTAAGCATTTTTCTCTACAGAGCCTACTTTAGCGTGAAAGAGTGATTTTTGGTATTTTTAAGCCAAACTGAGGTTGATAGTCATTTTCCATCATTCACTTATGATAAATATTAGAGTATGATTATTGAAGTTATTTCATTTATTTATTTCTAATGTTAGATTATATTGTTAATTATTTGCATTAGCAAGAGAAAGTGTGAGTGTTTCATACCAGATATTTTTGTAAAAAAATTATGAATTTTCTTAAGTCTTTTAGAACTTTGTTAATAGTTTGTTTAGTTTATTCATGTGAAATAAATTGTGTAAAATACAGTTTAAATTCCTTATCGACATAGTATAATTAAATTTTTTATAGCTAAATATAAAATTGATAATATGAGTTCATAAAAACCCGTCGTAGTTGTGACTGAAGTTCGTATTGCCCAAAGGTTCATTCGTAATGGCAGTAGGAATAAAATAATGTTGACTTATAGTTCTACCACGTTTTCAAGTAGCCGACATTTGTGTTTATGGTAACAAACAGGTTATATTTGTACGGTTAACTTACAAAAGGTTCCGCAGAATACTGTATGTCATCTGGTTATAGTTTACGTTGTTTGGCAAATTGATACCAAAGCATTCACGGATGCACACTGATGCTTTCCTCCCTTTACCCCTTGTTAGAACCAGAGGGAAAGTCTGACTCATGCACTGTAACAAAATGTTATTACCCAGACTGTACTTTACATTACATTAGTATTATTATTTATACATCTACAACATCTAATGACCCCAATGTTTTCAATAGCACAACATAAAGAACGGAATCAAAGGCTTCACTTATATCAAAAAATCTGGTGTAAAACACTCACACAACTTTCTCTTGACAATGCAATTAATGAACAATGTGTAATGTTCATTGTAATTTTCTGACTCCAACAATTTGATCCATGCCATATTAATTTCATTAATGTTGGCCTTTTTATTGTGTCAAGATATGTGAGGATCTGGATAAGGGGATTTCCACTTTATTGTTTAATTGTACAATGCTTTGCCACTCTTCCCGAAAGGTGTTCTTCCTGAAAGTTAGTAGTTTTTAGGAAGTTATGATAAGAAAATGCTATAAGCAAATCCAATGTCTACTTAAACACATTATGGAAATATTCATGACGCGTTTGTGTTAAAACTGAGTGGATTTCAATTTAACAGACTTGCACAACCAAGGATATCGGTATTCCCCAATTAGTCTATTAAACTGAGCATTGACTGTATTTCAAGAAATGGAACAGGGTCCTGTTCTTACTGAATGTGGAGGTTAACTCTGTACCGTATGCCTAGATAGGTCAAAAAAAAAAAAAAATGTAGAAATGTTACCTCTTTATGAAAGAAAATATCATTGAATGAAATATATATATATATATATATATATATATATATATACATTAACAAATCATACTATCTTAGTAGTATTGGTTTAGTATAAAGGTAATTAAAGTGTAAACGTCCATTCAAAACTATTGATAGAAAGTCCCACCGTTTTAAGTTGGAATTGCCATAACGAAATCAATATACTACATAGTTCGTCTCATCTGAAAATTGATGAGTTGTATATTAAATAAAAAACAATTTACAAAATATATTACAACGTTAAATTATTACTAATTTTATTTTGAACAGCAGTCTAGAAAATTAAATTGGTAGAACTCTGTATCATATATAATTGAAAAACAATTGATATTTTGTAACAAAATGGTGAGATGATTATTATTACTTATTAAAATGTTATTTATTTTAAAAGATTGTTTAAATGTAAAGGGAAATTTTTACACTGCTGGTTTCATCTATCCCTCGTTTTGATGTTTACCGTAGATTCCGTATAAACAATGTTTACGTTATAGCAGCTTAGCTGTCATTATTAGTGAAGACAAAGAAAACAAATACTGTAGTTCCATAATTAAATTTAGAATACTGTATAATGGTTTAAAAGAATTGGGAATCGGCAAGATTTAACTACCAGGTAAAGTGAGGGTTACCAAAGTGAGTAAATTGCGTTTTCTTTTACTACATGGCGTTTGTTAGAATCTTTCGTTGAAAGGCGTTGAGAAATTCAACAAGAGTGTTAAAAGTGAAGAGTGCAATGGTAATTATTTTAATTACACTGCAAAGTTAATGAGTAAATGGTTTATTTTCCATTTATAGTAAATATCGGTTAATAGATACATTAATATTGGATCGAGAGTTTTAATCTGGATCATGAAATGGCCTACATGTTTAAACAGTTGGTCTACGTTTCTTTTTGTTTTAAGATAGCTTAAATGAATTGCACTTACTTATTATCTTGACATCTAGTAGTCTAGAACCTAGTCTTTTTTTTACCGAATATTACTAACACATTGGTGCGTTGTATAACTGAACGAATTGTCAAAGAAAAATGCTGGTACAGTGACGCCGCTAAACATTAAAAATCGGCTAAAAATCTATCTGACATTAATAACGAAATTTTCGTGAAGGTTATGAAAACATGATAATTACTTATGGAGTTATTGGGCTCCTAACAGATTTCAACAATTTTTTTCTCAAATCATTACATATTTTGGGGCAAAATGTGAATATGACCTTATTTTTCCGCGCAAACAGGAATGGAGTGAACTGTAGTTGACCAAATTTATATACTGTATAGCGATATTACCTTACTTGAGCAGTTTTGTGAGAATATATGTGGTAGTTTTAATAAAATAAACAATCGGGTGAATCGTGTATAAGAAATTGTAATTTTTCTTGTTAAAATAATTGATGTAAGACTAACTGTGTATTGGCCATTTGATAGAGTGGTTTGTGCTGTTACAAATTGCAGATGTGAATAGTTGGCTAGGTATAATGGAGATATTTAGACCTGATGCTTGCCCCTCCACATATACTCATGCAAGTCACTAGTTTGTGCTTGTTTGCATCGAGGGGTAAAGGGGAAAAAGCATCAGTGTTCATGCGCGACTGCTTTAATTTCAGTACGACAAACATTACAAATTATACTATACCCAGAGCATATATACAGTATATTGCGGAACCTTTTGCAGGTTAACTATATGATAATAACTGTGTGTTACCATAAACAGGAATGTTAGTTTCTTGAAAACATGGGCAGACTATTTACAGTGCTGATCAAAATTTAATATATGCAGTAATACTGTGAACTTAAAGCTAAATAAAAATCCTTTCCTTGCCTCTTAATAAATGCCATGAGCGAGTGGCTACGTACTGTGATGTTTTTCTTTGCACAATTTGCAAAATAAAGCAGGAATTAAATTTTTTTAAACTTGGTAAAAAATAGAAATGGTTCCGTAGATACTAGTGAGACAGAGTTAGAAGCCACAGGTGACAGCAATTGTAAAGAAGGCGATTCATTCGTAGAAACTTTTGTTCCAATGGAATAAGGTAGCTGGTAATTACAGTAAATCAAACATTTCTTGTCATGCAATTAAGCTATAGGCAATATTACAGGTCACATTTATTTCTTATAAGGTTTATTTAGAAAACATTTTTTCAGAATAAACCACAGCTTACAAAATGTATCTAGAAAGTGCACAGTAGTAAAATGTATGAGCAGTGTCTGACTGTTGAGGTTGGCAGCACTGTCAAATTCTCACTTACTCTCTCACAGCTCATCCATATGCACATAAAAGACAATCTCCTGACTTCAGTATCTATAGAATGCCTGCGGTGGCATTTCTGCGACTGACGCTTTTAAAGTAACAGCTTAAACAACTGTTGAATTTATTGCTTTAAACAGAATAAGTTTTTTTTATTAACTTTATTAATAAAATTCACAACTGTTACAAAATAAACAACCAGTGAATATAGTGGTGGGTGAAAGAATGAATGAAAAGACATGGAGAGCACCATCCACTGAATGGTCTCCCACATCTAATTTTGTTACTTCATACTGATTCATCAATTAATTAATTTATTAATAGCTCTTAACAATTTTTAAAACAGGAGATCCTTGCTCCACTTCCTCCCTCTTTGAAGGTTGTTTGGTAGGTGACAGATTAAGTAAACAATGAATAATAACAAAGATACGAGTACGGTTCTGTATTTCGTTGTTAGTTAGTGTTCAACTAATTGGCGTTAAAAGAATAAACAAACCAAGCCAAAATTACTTAAATTTAAGTTGAATACAATCATACACTAAGTCACGTGCTACAATTTTGTTTATCCTTAAATCTTTATCTAGCTATTTAATAGTTGGCTCAGTGGATATAACTTTATTTTGTGCAGATTGTTAAAATAATAAGTGGGTTCGTGTAAGTGTTATTTCAATTCAATTCAATGGAAGAGTTATAAACTTGTGGTAAGTAAAAATGTTTTCAGATTTGCTAGTAGCAAATTTTATTGTTGTATTGGTTGCCGGTTAGAAAGAGATAGCCAACTTCCCCTCACTTAGTAAGTTTCCGCTACTGTGAAGCATTCCCCTTAGCAAGCTTCAGGTCCCAACAAATCTGCTGTACATCCATAGGTGTAAGCTTGTCATTATAGGCCATGAGTCTACATACATATTCAGTGATTGTACAGCGTTTTCTTACAGTCATACTTAAGTTCCCTTTTTTGTTTTTGTGAACAGGTTGACTTGAGGTATATCTTTCTCATATTACCAGACATTCCTTCAGCTTATCTCCTGAGCTGTGGCTGTATTTTGAAATATCATTGGAATAGATATTCTTATTATCTAACCATCTAATCTGCAAGAGAAGTGGTTAATTTTGTGAATTTGAATTGAAGGTATGTTCTATTTTAATATTGTTAAGTTTTTATTTGATAATGCTTCTGGTTTTGATATTATTGCTCCAATTGTACAATGACTCATTGCCATCTGTGGTTGTTTTTTCCAACTGTCAAAATATTAATACAATGTAGGCGTCATTTTGTGTTCCCAGTTTTTATTCAATGCGGTGATAATGGCGTGCATTGAGCAAATTAAGTATTTTATCAGATGTATAAGTTACGTGTTGTTATTTAGTGAAAAGATTTTGTAACTCTCTGTAAATACTATTGCAGATGAAACATTGATTACAAAACGAGCTTGCCCAAATTAAGTTCGGGGTAATAATACATCACTGCACAGATGCAGCTTCGTTTTTTTTATTTAATTTGAAAAATGTGAGTTGTTGATTAGTTTAAAAGTGGCAACACTGGACAAGTAATAACGTTAAAGAAAGTAGAGAAGTGGATGTATTTATTCATAATAATAGTTTAGAGCATGTAGAAACAGTGAAGTTCCTGGGCGTATCTCTAGATAGATCTTTGTCTTGGGACTTCTATACCAATCAAGTTTGTAGTAAAATATCATCTGGGGTATTTGCACTAAAACAAGTTGCCAGATTAAATGATAAAAAATTACTAATGGCAGCTTATCATGGCCTCATTCTGTCTCATATCCGTTATGGTATTTTAGTATGGGGTAATTCTAGCATGGGTAATATGAATAGGGTTTTTAAAATTCAAAAGAAAGCTATTAGGTGTATGGTGGGAGCTAACCAGCTAACCTTATGCAGGCCACTATTTAAACTATCACACAATACTATGCCTTAGATTATTATTACTGCTAATAAACACTAACCTGCTAATATTTTGGTGGGTATAAATCAGCGGCCGCATGGAAGAAATGATGTAAGCGTACTTCCGGCTTGGGATATCTGCATTTGAATTGAAATTCAGCAAGGTATCCCAAGTTATGCTCTTTGCGTACGCCGTAACGCGGTATTCCGCTCCTAACCTCGCGCCAGCGCCTCTCTATCGTGTTGTTATTTGCGCCAGTTTGTTCGTCAACAAAATTGTACTTGTGGTTAACCGTTAGGTGTTGGTATCCCTCGTCAGATAGGCATTGGTAGGCTTTCCAACTATCGCTGACGATTGTTGTTCCCGGCAGAATCCAGTCCCTAAGAATTCTAAGTAGGGTTTTTGAATTCCTTGTTTCAAACCGGTACTAAAAAGCAATCACCAGTATCTCGTTGTACACCACCAAACACCCACTGACCTTCCACCAAACGACCGTTGTTGTATTTCCTTCTGCCGAACTTCGCTTCATCAATCTCGACGATAGTTGTCGGACCACCAATCTTCTGCGAAGTTTTCAACATATGGTCTATGAAAACCTCACGACAGAAGGAATACTAGTCAACCACTGTAGGACGCGCAATCCCAAACTCTTTCTGTATAATAAGTTGTCTCGGCAGTTTTAAGTGCAACAGCACCGAAACTAACTTAAAATAATTACTCAAGTCCATTCTCGATGACTCGAGTAAGGAACCCGCACGAGCCGATCTCTTGAAGTTACACCTTCGGGTTCCTTTCTTTGTTTTTGTAGAGCGCCAGCAACGAAAGGTAAGGCTTTCTTTACCCAACTTACATGGGTTGTTACATGTGCCACAATTTATGACGTTTTTGAATACGCCGTGAGATATTAAAAAGTCTACAACTCCTTTATCCCACGACGTACCCTGGAAAAGCAATACCTCGCAATTGTCACAAATCATGGCCATGATTTGTGGTCAGATTTCGTCACAAAACTATACACCCAAAAAACAAACTAGTTGTTACAGGAATTCGAGATTGAAACTATTGTATTATTGTAACTTACCTACGTAACGTAAGTAATGTTAACATTTCATTAATTAGATCTTATTTTTTATTTCTTGATATTTTATTTAATATTGTTTTGTTATATAATAAAATACCAAAATTTTTAATTATTATATAATTTAAAAATATATTTTCTTAATAATATACTTAAATATTTGGTTTTTATATTACAAATTTTGTTTTCAATTTTAATGTTCGTGAATTGTAATGACGTCATATTTCAAATGGAAAATGGTTTTTAGTTATGCCATTATTAAGTTTGTTATTGGTTAAGATATGCGGAAATCTATTTAAATAGTGTTACAAAAAGAAAAAACGGGTAATAACCCGTATATTCGTAATATATATGTATAAAAATTTGAATATAACGGCGTAAATGACGTGATCCAACAAATTTGCGGGAAAGAAACGCCAATGGTATAATACCACCCCCATTACAACCGAAAACCTACTTGTGTATTAGGTTGGTAGTAATTTTTGAGGCCGCTTGTAATGACGTCATAATAATAATACCAATACACGCCGTGACGTCATTACATTAGTACATCATTTTACGTTTTTCATGGTATTTACGTTGTTTTTATATTTACTTTATGTTTATTCATGTTTATTGATCAATATTTATTAATAATATTATCAATATATATATTCTGTACATTAAAATATATACATACATCGAAATAACACGATATAAATTAACAAATTTGCGGGAAAGTGAGGTTATGTAGTTATACGATATAAAAGGGCATATAACTAATTTCACAGGTCTTTGCCCCAAAAACTAATTACAGATTCGGAATCAGCGCAAAAAACTGAATAAGAACACATAAAAATTTTTAAAATCGGTAGTGCGTCCAACTACTGAACATTTACCAATTATTTTAATTACACTACAAAGTTAATGAGTAAATGGTTTATTTTCCAGTTATAGTAAAAATTGGTTAATAGATACATTGGATCTAGAGTTTAAATCTCGATCATGAAATGGCCTACATATTTAAACACTTTGTCTACGTTTCTTTTTGTTCTAAGATAGCTTAATTGAATTGCATGTACTTATTATTATGACATCTAGTAGTCCAGAACAGAATCTTTTTTTACCGAATATTACTAACACATTGGTGCGTTGTATAACTGAACGAATTGTCAAAGAAAAATGCCGGTCCAGTGACGCCGCTAAACATTAAAAATCTATCTGACATTAATAACGATATTTTTGTGAAGGTTATGAAAATATGGTAATTACCTATGGAATTATAAGGCTCCTAAAAGATTTCAACAATTTTTTTTCAAATCATTACATATTTTGGGGCAAAATGTGAATATGAACTTATTTTTCCGCGCTAACAGGAATGGAGTGAACTGTAGTTGACCAAATTTATATACTGTATAGCGATATTACCTTACTTGAGCAGTTTTGTGAGAATATATGTGGTAGTATAAATAAAATAAACAATCAGGTGAATCGTGTATAAGAAATTGTCATTTTTCTTGTTAAAATAATTGATGTAAGACTAACTGTGTATTGGCCATTTGATAGAGTGGTTTGTGCTGTTACAGATTGCAGATGTGAATAGTTGGCTAGGTATAATGGAGATGTTTAGACCTGATGCTTGCCCCTCCACATATAGTCACGCAGGTCACGAGTTTGTGCTTGTTTGCATCGAGGGGTAAAGGGGGAAAAGCATCAGTGTTCATGCGCGACTGCTTTAATTTCAGTACGACAAACATTACAAATTATACTATACCCAGAGCATATATACAGTATATTGCGGAACCTTTTGCAGGTTAACTATGTGATAATAACTGTGTGTTACTATAAACAGGAATGTTAGTTTCTTGAAAACATGGGCAGACTATTTACAGTGCTGATCAAAATTTAATATATGCAGTAATACTGTGAACTTAAAGCTAAATAAAAATCCTTTCCTTGCCTCTTAATAAATGCCATGAGTGAGTGGCTACGTACTGTGATGTTTTTCTTTGCACAATTTGCAAAATAAAGCAGGAATTTAATTTTTTTAAACCTGGTAAAAATAGGAAATGGTTCCGTAGATACTAGTGAGACAGAGTTAGAAGCCACAGGTGACAGCAATTGTAAAGAAGGCGATTCATTCGTAGAAAATTTTGTTCCAATGGAATAAGGTAGCTGGTAATTACAGTAAATCAAACATTTCTTGTCATGCAATTAAGCTATAGGCAATATTACAGGTCACGTTTATTTCTTATAAGGTTTATTTAGAAAACATTTTTTCAGAATAAACCACAGCTTACAAAATGTATCTAGAAAGTGCACAGAAGTAAAATGTATGAGCAGTGTCTGACTGTTGAGGTTGGCAGCACTGTCAAATTCTCACTTACTCTCTCACAGCTCATCCATATGCACATAAAAGACAATCTCCTGACTTCAGTATCTATAGAATGCCTGCGGTGGTATTTCTGCCACTGACACTTTTAAAGTAACAGCTTAAACAACTGTTGAAATTATTGCTTTAAACAGAATAAGTTTTTTTTATTAACTTTATTAATGAAATTCACAACTGTTACAAAATAAACAACCAGTGAATATAGTGGTGGGTGAAAGAATGAATGAAAAGACATGGAGAGCACCATCCACTGAATGGTCTCCCACATCTAATTTTGTTACTTCATACTGATTCATCAATTAATTAATTTATTAATAGCTCTTAACAATTTTTAAAACAGGAGATCCTTGCTCCACTTCCTCCCTCTTTGAAGGTTGTTTGGTAGGTGACAAATTAAGTAAACAATGAATAATAACAAAGATACGAGTACGGTTCTGTATTTCGTTGTTAGTTAGTGTTCAACTAATTGGCGTTAAAAGAATAAACAAACCAAGCCAAAATTACTTAAATTTAAGTTGAATACAATCATACACTAATTCACGTGCTACAATTTCGTTTATCCTTAAATCTTTATCTAGCTATTTAATAGTTAACACAGTTGGCTCAGTTCATATAAATTTATTTTGTGCAGTTTGTTAAAATAATAAGTGGGTTCGTGTAAGTGTTATTTCAATTCAATTCAATTCAATGGAAGAGTTATAAACTTGTAGTAAGTAAAAATGTTTTCAGATTTGCTAGTAGCAAATTTTATTGTTGTATTGGTTGCCGGTTGGAAAGAGATAGCCAACTTCTCCTCACTTACGAAGTTTCCGCTACTGTGAAGCATTCCCCTTTGCAAGCTTCAGGTCCCAACAAATCTGCTGTACATCGATAGGTGTAAGCTTGTCATTATAGGCCATGAGTCTACATACATATTCAGTGATTGTACAGCATCTTCTTACAGTCATACTTAAGTTCCCTTTTTTGTTTTTGTGAACAGGTTGACTTGAGGTATATCTTTCTCATACTACCAGACATTCCTTCAGCTTCTCTCCTGAGCTGTGGCTGTATTTTGAAATATCATTGGAATAGATATTCTGCCTAGATGACCAACTAATCTGCAAGAGAAGTGGTTAATTTTATAAATTTGAATTGAAGGTATGTTCTATTTTAATATTGTGAAGTTTTTATTTGATAATGCTTCTGGGTTTGATATTATTGCTCCAATTGTACAATGACTCATTGCTATCTGTGGTTGTTTTTTCCAACTGGCAAAATATTAATACAATGTAGGCGTCATTTTGTGTTCCCAGTTTTTATTCAATGCGGTGATCATGGCGTGCATTGAGCAAATTAAGTATTTTATCAGATGTATAAGTTACGTGTTGTTATTTAGAGAAAAGATTTTGTAACTCTCTGTAAATACTATTGCAGATGAAACATTGGTTACAAAACGAGCTCGCCCAAATTAAGTTCGGGGTAATAATACATCACTGCACAGATGCAGCTTCGTTTTTTTTATTGAATTTGAAAAATGTGAGTTGTTGATTAGTTTAAAAGTGGCAACACTGGACAAGTCAGCGGTTTGGTACATGAAACACACGAGTCAAGGTCTCATCACATTAATCGCGTTGAGGTCGTGTTTCACCGGTGTGAGCGCGGCCTAACAGTATGAAAATAAGCCACAGCCTACAAAATGTATCTAGAAACTGCACGGTAGTAAATTGTACGAGCAGTGTCTCACTGTTGAGGTTGGCAGCACTGTCAAATTTTCACCTACTCTCTTACAGCCTATTCCTATGCAAAAGGCAATCTCGTGACTTCAGTATCTATAGAATGCCTGCTGTGGCATTTCTGCCACTGACGCTTTTGAAGTAACAGCTTAAACTGGTGTTGAAATTATTGCTTTAAACAGAATACTTTTTTTTTATTAACTTCATTAATGAAATCCACAACTGTAACAAAATAAACAACCAGTGAACATGGTGGTGGGTGAAATAATGAATAATATGACATGGAGAGCACCATCCACTGACTGGTCTCCGACATCTCATTTTGTTACTTCATACTGATTCATCAATTAATTAATTTATTTATTTATTAATAGCTCCTAACCATTTCTAAAACAGGAGATCCCTGCTCCACTTTCTCCCTCTTTGATGGTTGTTTGGTAGATGACAGAATAAGTAAACAATGAATAATAACAAAGATACAAATACGGTTCTGTATTTCGTTGTTAGATAGTGTTCAACTAGTTGACATTAAAAGAATAAACGGTAATTGTTTACTTATAGGACACCAAACCAATTTGAACCATTTTGCTTATAGTCGATACTTTTTTGTATGCTGAATCCGAATATGAAATTAGTTTTGCGCGCAAACAACTGTGGAATTAGTTATAAGCCCTTTTATATGATCTACCGACATAACCTCACTTTCCCGCAACGTTCTCAATTTATCTAGTGATATTTCTATGAAAGTATACATTTTTGGTATAAAGAATATATATATATATATTGATAGTAATGTTGATATTGATCAATAAACATGAATAAAAATAACGTAAATATATAAACAACAAAAATACTGTGAATAATGTAAAATGACATACTAGTGTAATGACGTCATTCACTAGAATAGTTAAATTTTTATGACGTCATTACAAGCGGCCTCAAAAGTTATTATTAACCGAGTAGGTTAGCGGTTGTTACGGGCTTTTTCATTTGCATATAACAACGGATAACCTATCCAACATTAGCTCAATTAGAGTAGGTTATCGGTTGTTACGGGCGTTTATATTTGCACATAACAAACGATAACCTATTCAACATTAGCTCA
Organism: Catonia carolina; assembly: GCA_035578175.1. Classification (NCBI taxonomy): domain Eukaryota; kingdom Metazoa; phylum Arthropoda; class Insecta; order Hemiptera; family Achilidae; genus Catonia; species Catonia carolina. The sequence continues at coordinate 438,368 of JAQMRL010000021.1, read as the reverse complement.
TTTAGAGTAGGTTATCGGTTGTTACGGGCGTTTATATTTGCACATAACAAACAATAACCTATTCAACATTAGCTCATTTAGAGTAGGTTATCGGTTGTTACGGGCGTTTATATTTGCACATAACAAACGATAACCTATTCAACATTAGCTCAATTAGAGTAGGTTATCGGTTGTTACGGGCGTTTATATTTGCACATAACAAACGATAACCTATCCAACATTAGCTCAATTAGAGTAGGTTATCGGTTGTTACGGGCGTTTATATTTGCACATAACAAACGATAACCTATTCAACATTAGCTCATTTAGAGTAGGTTATCGGTTGTTACGGGCGTTTTTATTTGAACATAACAACCGATAACCTATCCAACATTAGCTCATTTAGAGTAGGTTATCGGTTGTTACGGGCGTTTATTTTTGAACATAACAACCGATAACCTATCCAACATTAGCTCATTTAGAGTAGGTTATCGGTTGTTACGGGCGTTTATATTTGCACATAACAACCGATAACCTATCCAACATTAGCTCATTTAGAGTAGGTTATCGGTTGTTACGGGCGTTTATATTTGCACATAACAAACGATAACCTATCCAACATTAGCTCATTTAGAGTAGGTTATCGGTTGTTATGTGCAAATATAAACGCCCGTAACAACCTATAACCTACGCTAAATGAGCTAATGTTGAATAGGTTATCGTTTGTTATGTGCAAATATAAACGCCCGTAACAACCGATAACCTACTCTAAATGAGTTAATGTTGAATAGGTTATCGTTTGTTATGTGCAAATATAAACGCCTGTAAAAACCGATAAAGCCCGTACCAACCGCTAACCTACTCGGTTAATGTTAATTTTTGAGGCCGCTTGTAATGACGTCATAATAATGAAACCATTCTACTGCATGATGTCATTACACTAGTATATCATTTTACGTTTTCACAGTATTTACGTTGTTTATATATTTACGTTATATTTATTCATGTTTATTGATCAATATATATTAACATTACCAACATTACTATCAATATATATATTCTGTATGCCAAAAATGTATACATAAATATAAATATCACGAGATAAATTGAGAACGTTGCGGGAAAGTGAGGTTATGTTGGTAAATGAAATAAAAGGGCTTATAACTAATTCCATAGTTGTTTGCGCGCAAAACTAATTTCATATTCGGATTCAGCATACAAAAAAGTATCGTTTATAAGCAAAATGGTTCAAATTGGTTTGGTGTCCAATAAGTAAACAAATACCGAATAAACAAACCAAATCAAAAGTTTATCGTTTATTCAAGTTGAATACAATCATACACTAAGTCACGTAGCTACAATTTTGTTTATCCTTAAATCTTTATTTAGCTATTTAATAGTTAACGCAGTTGGCTCAGTTGATGTAACTTTATTTTGTGCAGTTTATTAAAATTGTGAGTGGGTTCGGGTAATGTTATTTCAATTCAATTCAATGGAAGAGTTATAAACTTGTGGTAAGTAAAAATGTTTTCAGATTTGCTAATAGTGTGTTGTATTCGTTGCCGGTTGGAAAGAGATAGCCAACTTCCTCTCACTTAGTAAGTTTCCGCTACTGTGAAGCATTCCCCTTTGCAAGCTTCAGGTCCCAACAAATCTGCTGTACATCGATAGGTGTAAGCTTGTCATTATAGGCCATGAGTCTACATACATATTCAGTGATTGTACAGCATCTTCTTACAGTCATACTTAAGTTCCCTTTTTTGTTTTTGTGAACAGGTTGACTTGAGGTATATCTTTCTCATACTACCAGACATTCCTTCAGCTTCTCTCCTGAGCTGTGGCTGTATTTTGAAATATCATTGGAATAGATATTCTGCCTAGATGACCAACTAATCTGCAAGAGAAGTGGTTAATTTTATAAATTTGAATTGAAGGTATGTTCTATTTTAATATTGTTAAGTTTTTATTTGATAATGCTTCTGGTTTTGATATTATTGCTCCAATTGTACAATGACTCGTTGCTAGTTGTGGTTGTTTTTTCCAACTGTCAAAATATTAATACAATGTAGGCGACATTTTGTTTGCCCAGTTTTTATTCAATGCGGTGATAATGGCGTGCATTGAGCAAATTTATTATTTTATCAGATGTATAAGTTATGTGTTGTTATTTAGTGAAAAGATTTTGTAACTCTCTGTAAATACTATTGCAGATGAAACATTGGTTATAAAACGAGCTTGCCCACATTACGTTCGGGGTAATAATGCATCACTACACAGATGCAGTTTTGTTTTTTTTATTTAATTTGAAAAATGTGAGTTGTTGATTAGTTTAAAAGTGGCAACACTGGACAAGTCAGTGGTTTGGTACATGAAACCGCTGGTACATCAAACACATGAGTCAAGGTCTGGTCATTTTTATTGTGTCGAAGTCGTGTTTCACTGGTGTGAGCGCGGTCTAACTGTAAGAAAATCTGACTTGAGATTTATTGAAAGCATAGTGTTAGAATATGTGGATTCTAGTAACTGAAACTGGATTACTAAAAATTACAACTAACTCAACAGAAATTCACTAATTCACAGCATTTATACAATTTTTTTTTTTTTTGCTTAGCAAACTCAGCATCACTGGTAGACTGCTTTCTGTAAATAAATAATTTTTATTTTGTTAGTCTCTCGTCTGGTATGATGCAGTTCTCCAAGTTGTTCAATTTTGCGCGAGTCGTTTCATATCTACATATCTGTAACACTCTACATCTTTTGTAATTTGCTTTATATATTCTAACTTTTGCCCCCCCCCCCCCCACCTACAATTTGCAGAACAGTCGGACGTTAACCAAAAAAAAAAAAAACACCTACAATTTACTCCCTCAATATTACCTTCCATTATTGATAGACTATACCTGGATGTCTTAAGATATGTCCCACTAGCGTATTCCTTCTTTTGTGGTTAAATGTTTCCGTATACTTCTTTTTTCATCCATTCATCTCAAAACCTCTGAATTACTTCTTTTGTCCACCCACCTAATTTTTAACATTTTCCTATAACACCACATTTCAAAAGCTTCTATCCTCATTCTATCTACATCCCCTATCACCCTCGTTTCACTTCCGTATAATGGTAAACTCCAAACAGAGATTTTTAAGAAATTTTCCTCATAAATAAATGATAGTGAACTAAATTTTCATTAAGGATTTAGTTTCTCCTATCGAAAGTACCTCTCCTATTTCCACGTGGATTAGGTTTTACTAACTATGATAAGTTCTCTGAACTTAACTTTTGTAAATAACCAAGGATAGCTGGGTAGTCTGTCATGGGGACTTGGCATGAAATTAAAACGATTAAGATTGATTGTCAAAACAGTAACTGTGGAATTTTCTGCAGGATTCTTGCAATACCACCTTGGTACATGTGTTACAACTTCTAAGTTTAAAAAAAAATTGGCGTGATCAGTCACACGACATTCTCTTGCCAATGCAAATAATAAACAATACGACCTAACATTAGTAATAATACATTAGAAATAAACAAAAAGCTAACCTCAGAAAACAAAACTTTATTTTAATTGTGAGTGAATGATGCAAAATGAAAACCAACCTTAGTTTAGCATAATAATACGGAAAGTCACTCTTTCACACGCTAAAGTAGGCTCTGTAGAGAAAAGCTCTACATAAAAGTTATTGATCCTTTAATTTCCTATAAATGTAATTATATATACACTTTTGTCGTAAAATGCATACTTACGCTGAAATCTTAAAAGAATCAATTTTTTACACAATTTCATGAAAAAATAAACAGGAAAGCACTAACTACCGCTAAACTAAGCGTTACTTTTACAAAAAAATGTTTGAAATAAAAGTTGTAGAATTTTAAATGCTCAAACTTTATTATATACATTTTTGCGCTTAAATATGTATTAAAGTTGCAATCTTAAAAAAAATAATTGTTTTGTGAGAAAACAGCCTTTCCAAGAATTTCAGCAGACATGGTGTCTTGCGTATCTTGCAGAGCATAAAAATGTAGTATCTGAGGCGATTTAAAAAAATTGTAGGACCCATGTTTGAGAAAATCGCAAAAAAGTAAAAAAGTACACGAATAAATTACTACATCTGGTTGACCGATTTTGATGAAAAAGTTCTTGTCAGGTCCGTTAGTAGTATCTAACTTAAGTTTCGATTTTTAACTCTGTACGATGTTCCAATCTTGAGATATTCTGTTTACATGCAACCATACTCACACAGGCACACAGACCAAATGCTGAAAACAGGTTTTTTGGGTTCAGGTGATCTGAAAATGTGCATATTTGGTGAAAACTTAATTTCGATAAATCGCCATGCAACAGTACTTTTCTTCGTATGTATTCATATAGGCAAAAGAAAGTAAAAATGTGTATTTGTGATTAAAAACATTTTTTTGTGTTTATCGTTTCTAGATGGCTGATGAAACAACAGTTGTGGTAAACTCTTCAAGCAGAACAATCAGACAAATGTGTACATCGTGTCAAAAGGGTACCGTTGAAGAAAGTGTGAATGAAATCAATCCACACTGTGGAACATGCAAAAAGAAATTACGTGAAAAAACACGCAAATTATGGATGAAGAAAATTTATCAGCTGTACGAATCGTGTTTGATATGCCTTAACATCTTTTACAATAATCTCTCATACGAACGCCACGATTGTACTTTGAAAGATACATTCGTTTGTGACGGTTGTTGTCGTATATTCCTTGAGAAGGAGAATATAAGAGTACATGTAACTAAATGCCAACAAATCATTTCAAAACGAAATAATACAGAAATTGAAAATAGTGTCAGAAAAGAACTAAAATCTGAATTAAAGCTAGAAAATGATGAAACCGACTGTAAATTGAATAAAAGTGGAAATGAACCCAAAATGTCGAAATCAGCTGACGATGTGGTTACTGGGTCAAAATTACCCAAAAAGCGTAAACGTTATAGTTGTAATAATTGTGGGAAGTCATTTATTAGTAATCAGAAATTAACGGCACATTTGCGTGTGCATTCGGGTGATAAAGCTTTTAAATGTAAACTCTGCAGTAAAAAGTTTAGCAGGTCTGCTCATTTGAATGAACATTTGCGTGTGCATACGGGAGAGAAACCGTTTAAGTGTAAAATGTGCAGTAAAATGTTTAGCCAATCTAGTCATTTAAATCAACATTTGCGTGTCCATACAGGAGAGAAACCGTACCAGTGTGAAACGTGCAGTAAAAAGTTTGCACATTCTTCTCCTTTTAAAATTCATTTGCGTGTGCATACGGGAGAGAAACCGTTCAAGTGTAAAACGTGCAGTAAAAAGTTTGCAAACTCTTCTACTTTAAAGATTCATTTGCGTGTGCATACGGGAGAGAAACCGTTTAAGTGTAAAACGTGCAGTAAAAAGTTTGCAGACTCTTCTGCTTTTAAAATTCATTTGCGTGTGCATACGGGAGAGAAACCGTACCAGTGTAAAACGTGCAGTAAAAAGTTTGCAAAATCTTCTACTTTAAAGATTCATTTGCGTGTGCATACGGGAGAGAAACCGTTTAAGTGTAAAATGTGCAGTAAAATGTTTAGCCAATCTACTCATTTAAATCAACATTTGCGTGTCCATACAGGAGAGAAACCGTACCAGTGTAAAACGTGCAGTAAAAAGTTTGCAGACTCTTCTGCTCTTAAGATTCATTTGCGTGTGCATACGGGAGAGAAACCGTTTAAGTGTAAAACGTGCAGTAAAAAGTTTGCACACTCTTCTACTTTAAAGATTCATTTGCGTGTGCATACGGGTGAGAAACCGTACATTTGCAATATCTGCAATAAAAGGTACACATGGTCTTCTAATCTATGTAGGCACATGCGTGTGCATGCCAAATAGAATCCACAGTACGTAAATTGTGCCGAAAAATTGTTCACACGTCTGTTGCTTTAACTAGACACAACCTGTTTGCATATAAATATTAACGTTTTGTTTATTTATGTATATGTTATAAAAAAAAACTTTTTATGTTACCTTTTTCTTCTTTTTATACATTTTCCTTGCAAGCAATTTCACGGTACGCCCTGCAAAATTGCATTTTCCTTGATTGTCAATGGTTTGAATCAAACCATTGACAGAGGAAGATGCAATCTTAAGTAAATATTTTCTAGAAGCCATTTTTATTACCTAAAGAAGCGGTGCGCACCGCGAAAGTGCTTGTAAGGAAAAAAGTATTAGAAGCAGAAAAAGGTAAATATAAAACGTTTCTTTTTTACATTTTATGTATAGATAAAAAACCAAAGCATCTCAGCAAGATCAGTAACAATAGATTGGTCAAACAGGTATTCGACTTTGTAAACCGGGGAAAGAAGAACTACACATGGGCCAAAGAAACTAAACTGGATCTGGAACAGATAGGATTAACACCGCGGGACACACAGGACAGAGAGCACTATAGAGCAGTGATAAGGGAATCTGGGGTGATCGAGAGCAGGAGGATGCGCCGGGGCGATGGCGGCGAATGGTTAGAGGAGAGGGGACAGCAACAAAGCGCGAGAATGAAGGCGTTATGAGCCAAACGCAAGGGAAGCTGGCAAATGCAGTAGGCCAGAGGAACAACTTGGTAACATGATCCATAGCAGGTCAATTCGTGAACAAAAAAAAAAAACCAAAACATTAATATCATGGATTCTGCTGTTAAGATGCTAACTAGTTGTTTAAGGAATTATAATTATTACATTTATAAATGTATTTAAAATTTTCACCAATGTTTTAAAGCTGATTTTATTGTTTGTTTTGTCTATGATTTTTAGTTTATAAACTTCCATGTTTCAGTGAATCCACAATCATCAGAGTAAACATAAAATCAAATTTTATTCTAATCAGTTGTACAGTCCATTCAAAATAGTGCGATAGTTAGTCTCTGAACAGTGGTAACATTTCAACGTAAGTCGAATTTCAAACGTAAAATTCAAGTCCATTCGAAATAGTGCGATAGTTAGTCTCTGAACAGTCGGACGTTAAACCAAAAAACAACAACAGTCTCTGAACAGTGGTAACTTTTCAACGTAAGTCGCTTTTCGAACGTAAAATTTCCCTTTTAAGTATTCTTACGAAATTTATAATATAAATCTTTGTTTTGCAATTTTGAAAATCAAATGGAATTATTTATTTTGTTGGCATTTTTTATTGTTGTTTAAGGGGACGGTCGGGTGAAAGAACTTATTCTCGTTACTTAGGAATTTACGGTTCAATTATGGAGACATTTACATCGCTGTTATTTAACTGCCTACGGATTAACCTAATTACTAACTTATAACTGTAATTTATACTTAAATTGGTTGGCTGGTCCCCGTCTATACCAGTGCAATTTACCTTCGCCCTCAGTTTGGGGCTTTCCCAAACGCTTGCAAACTGGGTTAGCGCTTCTCGAATGGGCTCGGTATCTGTTGGAGCTGTTAGACAACGGAGAGGATCGTGCAGCCAATCACTAAATCTAATTATTTATATACTGCTCTTATCCTACGCGGTTTTTTTTCATTACCAAATGTTTACATGTTAGTTTTTGTTTTGCAGTTAGTTGCATTTAATACATAAGATGTGATTAATTAATAAATCTTATTTCCATTTTCTGTGTGTTATTGGAAAAATCATATATTTTTCCATTATTATAATTAATCTTATAAAACGCTTTAATTCACTAACAGGGAAATTTAACACGAAGAAAAATCTCTATTGCTGACGCTTGAGTAGATTACGAAATTGGGTGTGTTCTGTATTCCATTTAAGTGGGTCACGTATCGAAAAATTGTAAAAATTATGATATTTTTTGTTTTTTATGCACAATGTAGTTTGAAATTTCCACTAAAAAATGGTGTAAATATTATATTTTTACGATAATAATAAATATTTTTAAATGTATTTTTCGTTGACCTCTACAGTTGGTGCAACTATTCACACAAAAACAAAAACAAAAAATAGATATTTATTTATGTAAAATGGGTGTTTCCTGAAAATTAGGTTGTTTACCACATTTGTACCTTTTTCTCAGGACCTACTGAATAAATTTGAGTGAATTTGTTTGTATAGTTTGAAACATCCATTATTTCAGCCTAATCTGAGCGTTTAAAAAGATAAATTTGTTAAAAATTAAATTTTAAAATTATCACCAAAATGGCTTTTTAAAAAAAAGTTGTAAAAACTTTTTACATCATTAATTTTAACTGCTTCTGCTCAAATGTGCAAAAAAAGAGTGATTTAAAAGATCAAAAAAATTTAAGTGTGTACCTTATTTAGTTCCGGAGAAAAAGGTCCAAACGTTAACATTGTGGAGTATAGGGATACGTGACCCCCTTAAGTAATACTACCATGCTATTTTGAATGGATTGTATAAAGGTTTTAAATCATTTGAACTTTTTGAGATGTCAGTAGCAGTCCATATCACTGTAGGTTGTTAATTTGATTTGTTCATTTAAAATGGGCTGCCTCCACTCATTTACTATAATTGGCAATTTTAACTGTGCTCATAAAATACCCTTGTCTTTTTTTACATTTATATTATGTACTAAACACATTGTCCCTTCCTGTATTACTTAAAATATTTAGGTACAACTTTTTCTAAACTCTCCATTCACTTTGATTAATAGTTTAATAATATATTTTTTTATATATTTCAAATGAAATTATTTTGTTAAATTAAAAAAAATTAGATGTAATAAATTTCAATAATGTATTATGTATTTAGTATTAATAAAAGGTAGAATATACGTACATTTGTTGACAAAAATATGTGTACTATTTAAATATTGAATTGTTATAATATACCCTAAATTAAATTTATCTTTATCTTACCCCGTTATCTTATCCCTTTACCCTTTATCTTATCCCTTGGTTACCTTTTAAGTTTAAAAAACTTTTGCCCGTTTCAGTGGTACCACCTTCTTCAGAGTAATATTAACTAAAATAAAAAATTAGAGAGTTTTATTCGATGTGACTGAATGGAAACACTATTCTAAATATCTATTTTTAATTTTAGTTAATAGTTCTCTGAAGAAGGTGGTACAACCGAAAACGCGCATACATTTGTTTAAACTAAAAAGGCAAGCAAAGGATAAATTTCATTTATAATGTAATTTCTGCCCATAACGGACAGGTGGAGTGTCAAATTATTTACACTCGCTCTGTTCGTTGCAGGGCTAAAATATATGGTTCTGTTTCTTGTCACATGATCAGCTAATTAAATGACTGAATCATTTAAGAACAGAAGAGGTAGTGTACTGTGACACTAGTCAGAGTTATCTCCTCTGAAAGTAATGGATTTCATTATACAGCCAGATCCTGTGGTGAATAAAGTGAAGGTGTCATTTGCAGAGTGGAAAATATGTGCTTTTCAGAGGGCCCGGCATGCTGATAAGCGTACTTTTTCACTCAGTGAGGAAGGCTATCGTAAACCACCTCACTCCTCGTTTTACTCAGTAAAACCTCTACAGGTTCAAACCAGCCTTTCGGCTGATGACCTAAACAACAATGTAATTTATATTAATGGTTGGCAGGATGCATTTCAAAAATTTGTTTGTGTGTGAGGATTAATTGTTAGTTATAATTTGTAATTTTCTTTCGATGGCATATGGTAATTATCAAAGTTCTTCTCACCTGCTTAATGAACACTCCGACTTGTAGCTATCTGAGTCAGCGATTGTAATTATTATAAATGACTCTGTTATTGATTAACATGTCTTGTTAGTTATATTCCTTGTGAAGTTCCATGACATGATTGCACTTACCATTTTAATTTTCTTTTCCCATAGATGCAATTTTTTCCATGTAAATCAACAGCTTCGACGATTTTAAAGGTCGTATTTTGATTTGCAATGAAATTTTTCAATTCATCGTAAATAAATTCTGTCAGGTTGAAATCTGGATGACACGGTGAGCAGTAGTACTTTGTGTAATGGTAACCAACTACGGGGGCGTGCGAGCCGCACATGCGCTATAAGTAGATCCCCCTCCACGGAATCATAGCCTGATATAGGCTGCCTCTAAATGAGTACTACTCGTTGTGTTGTGTTTGTGCGGTTATCGTTTTGACATTTGTGTTGCTATCAAAAGCCGATTAGTTGTACGTGCACTAAATTCGGGGAAAAATGTCTACGATTCAATTTTGGGTAATAGGCGAAAAGTGTTTTGTAAATGATAAACCATACATTTTGACAGGCCCGAAAGAAAGGGATATTATACTCTCTTTCTCTTATATCTACCAGAAAAAATATTCTGGGAACAGAGTGTGTATGTCGCATGTGATTCTCACTTAAGTCTACAATAGTAGTTAAAAAATAAACAGTATTATAAATAATTAAAAAAATTAATACATATAATCATTAATGAAGATTTACAATTATACAAATAGACATAACAAAAATGTCAGTAGATTTAGTTATTGTGTAGTACTAACTTAATTTTGCCACATGCAGATGGTGCTTGTGTAAATATCTAATTTATCCTAGTCTTAAAAGGCCTGCTACAAATTCAATGTATTCTTAGCAGGCCTACAAAAGTTATGATGGTAGAATCACAATGGCGTCTGAGGAATCAGCATGGATTCTCATGACCTGTGCAAACAAACACGTTAGAATCGCCAGCGATCGTCACAGCCTGTATTGACTAACACCTAAGGATTGCATTCGCATCACTCGGCATCCAACCTGTTTTTCTTCACTATCTTCTTTTTCCACTAACACGTTGTCTAATAATAAAGATAATTATTACAATAAAAGAAGCATTTTGTGGGTTAAAAGGTTAACTTTTCTTCTGTTGTTATTGTTTAGGTCATCACCCAAAAGGCTGGTTTGAACCCGTAGAAGTTTTACTGAGTAAAACGAAGAGTGAAAAGTTTTACCTTGCCTTCCTCACTGAGTGGAAAAGTACGCTTATCATCATGCCGGGCCCTCTTAAAAGCACATACTTTCCACTCTGCAAATGACACCTTCACTTCATTCACCACAGGGGCTGGCTGTATAATGAAATTCATTACTTTCATAACTCTGATTAGTGTATTTTACACCTCTACCTCTTCTGTTCTTAAATGATTCAGTCATTTAATTGGCTGACCATGCGATAAGAAACAGAACTATATATTTTAGCCCTGCAACGAACAGAGTGAGTGTAAATAATTTGACACTCCACCTGTCTGTTATGGGCACTTTTCTTTTATGTAACTTCTTATGTAAGTTTCACTTGCTATTAAAATAAAAATTCAGTAATAATTTGTGTTGAAAATTTGTTGGGTTATTTATTGTGTCTTAACGTCTGAAACTTATCATTGAAGTTTGTACATGCTGTTTTGTTTTTTCCTTTTACCTTCTCTTGTCGATATGTATATATAGAAAGGAACATTGTACGAACTTGAAACTTAAGTTAGGACCTACTAGGAGACCCGACATGAGCATTTTCATCAAAATTGGTAAAACAGAAGTAGTAGTTTATTCGTGTCATTTTTCACTTTTTTGCCTATTTTCTCAAAAATTGCTCTTACAATTTTTGTGAAAATCACCTCATTTACTACATTTTTTATGCTCTACAAGGTATGGTAGGCGCCAGGTCTGCTAAAACTCTTGGAGATGCTGTGTTCAAGTAGAAAAATATGGTTTTTTATTAAGATTGCGGCTTTAATACAAAATTCAACGCAAAAATGTACAATAAAAGATGATGAGAATTTAAAACTACAACATTTTTTCTATATTGCTTAGTTCAGCAGTAATAAGTGATTTTCTGTTAATTTTCATGAAAATCTGTAAAATAATAGATTTTTTAAAAGAGTCGGCGTTAGTATGCATTTTATGACAAAAGTGTATAATCTAATATATGGAAAATTAAAAGATCTACAACTTTTATTTAAGCATTTTTCTCTACAGAGCCTACTTTAGCGTGAAAGAGTGATTTTTGGTATTTTTAAGCCAAACTGAGGTTGATGGTCATTTTCCATCATTCACTTATGATTAAAATTAGAGTATGATTATTGAAGTTATTTCATTTATTTATTTCTAATGTTAGATTATATTGTTAATTATTTGCATTAGCAAGAGAAAGTGTGAGTGTTTCATACCAGATATTTTTGTAAAAAAATTATGAATTTTCTTAAGTCTTTTAGAACTTTGTTAATAGTTTGTTTAGTTTATTCATGTGAAATAAATTGTGTAAAATACAGTTTAAATTCCTTATCAACGTAGTATAATTAAATTTTTTATAGCTAAATATAAAATTGATAATATGAGTTCATAAAAACCCGTCGTAGTTGTGACTGAAGTTCGTATTGCCCAAAGGTTCATTCGTAATGGCAGTAGGAATAAAATAATGTTGACTTATAGTTCTACCACGTTTTCAAGTAGCCGACATTTGCGTTTATGGCAACAAACAGGTTATATTTGTACGGTTAACTTACAAAAGGTTCCGCAGAATACTGTATGTCATCTGGTTATAGTTTACGTTGTTACGTTGGCAAATTGATACCAAAGCAGTCACGGATGCACACTGATGCTTTCCTCCCTTTACCCCTTGTTAGAACCAGAGGGAAAGTCTGACTCATGCACTGTAACAAAATGTTATTACCCAGACTGTACTTTACATTACATTAGTATTATTATTTATACATCTATAACATCTAATGACCCCAATGTTTTCAATAGCACAACATAAAGAACGGAATCAAAGGCTTCACTTATATAAAAAAATCTGGTGTAAAACACTCACACAACTTTCTCTTGACAATGCAATTAATGAACAATGTGTAATGTTCATTGTAATTTTCTGACTCCAACAATTTGATCCATGCCATATTAATTTCATTAATGTTGGCCTTTTTATTGTGTCAAGATATGTGAGGATCTGGATAAGGGGATTTCCACTTTGTTTAATTGTACAATGCTTTGCCACTCTTCCCGAAAGGTGTTCTTCCTGAAAGTTAGTAGTTTTTAGGAAGTTATGATAAGAAAATGCCATAAGCAAATCCAATGTCTACTTAAACACATTATGGAAATATTCATGACCGTTTGTGTTAAAACTGAGTGGCTTTCAATTTAACAGACTTGCACAACCAAGGATATCGGTATTCCCCAATTAGTCTATTAAACTGAGCATTGACTGTATTTCAAGAAATGGAACAGGGTCCTGCTATTACTGAATGTGGAGGTTAACTCTGTACCGTATGCCTAGATAGGTCAGTTTTTTTTTACTTTTCTTACTAAAGTGGTTTTGACAAAGTTGTTAACTGTAGAAATGTTACCTCATTATGAAAGAAAATATCATTGAATGAAATATATATATATATATATATATATATATATATATATATATATATATATATATATATATATATATATATATATATATACATTATACTATATATATTATACATTATAATCATACTATCTTAGTAGTATTGGTTTAGTATAAAGGTAATTAAAGTGTAAACGTCCATTCAAAACTATTGATAGAAAGTCCCACCGTTTTAAGTTGGAATTGCCATAACGAAATCAATGTACTACATAGTTCGTCTCATCTGAAAATTGATGAGTTGTATATTAAATAAAAAACAATTTACAAAATATATTACAACGGCAAATTATTACTAATTTTATTTTGAACAGGAGTCTAGAAAATTAAATTGGTAGAACTCTGTATCATATATAATTGAAAAACAATTGATATTTTGTAACAAAATGGTGAGATGATTATTATTACTTATTAAAATGTTATTTATTTTAAAAATTAAAATTTAGGTTTAAATGATTGTTTAAATGTAAAGGGAAATTTTTACACTGCTGGTTTCATCTATCCCTCGTTTTGATGTTTACCGTAGATTCCGTATAAACAATGTTTAAGTTATAGCAGCCTAGCTGTCATTATTAGTGAAGACAAAGAAAACAAATACTGTAGTTCCATAATTAAATTTAGAATACTGTATAATGGTTTAAAAGAATTGGGAATCGGCAAGATTTCACTACCAGGTAAAGTGAGTAAATTGCGTTTTCTTTTACTACATGGCGTTTGTTAGAATCTTTCGTTGAAAGGCGTTGAGAAATTCAACAAGAGTGTTAAAAGTGAAGAGTGCAATGGTAATTATTTTAATTACACTGCAAAGTTAATGAGTAAATGGTTTATTTTCCATTTATAGTAAATATCGGTTAATAGATACATTAATATTGGATCGAGAGTTTTAATCTGGATCATGAAATGGCCTACATATTTAAACAGTTGGTCTACGTTTCTTTTTGTTCTAAGATAGCTTAAATGAATTGCACTTACTTATTATCTTGACATCTAGTAGTCTAGAACCTAGTCTTTTTTTACCGAATTTTACTAACACATTGGTGCGTTGTGTAACTGAACGAATTGTCAAAGAAAAATGCCGGTACAGTGACGCCGCTAAACATTAAAAATCTATCTGACATTAATAACGAAATTTTCGTGAAGGTTATGAAAACATGATAATTACTTATGGAGTTATTGGGCTCCTAACAGATTTCAACAATTTTTTTGGTAAATGTTCAGTAGTTGGACGCACTCCCGATTTTAATAATTTTTATGTGGTCTTAATCAGTTTTTTGCGCTGATTCCGAATCTGTAATTAGTTTTTGGGGCAACGACCTGTGAAATTAGTTATAAGCCCTTTTATATCGTATAACTACATAACCTCACTTTCCCGCAAATTTGTTATTTTATATCGTGTTATTTCGATGTATGTATATATTTTAAGGTACAGAATATATGTATTAATTAATATTAAGGTAATGGTAAATTTTTCCGCGCAAACAGGAATGGAGTGAACTGTAGTTGACCAAATTTATATACTGTATAGCGATATTACCTTACTTGAGCAGTTTTGTGAGAATATATGTGGTAGTTTAAATAAAATAAACAATCGGGTGAATCGTGTATAAGAAATTGTCATTTTTCTTGTTAAAATAATTGATGTAAGACTAACTGTGTATTGGCCATTTGATAGAGTGGTTTGTGCTGTTACAGATTGCAGATGTGAATAGTTGGCTAGGTATAATGGAGATGTTTAGACCTGATGCTTGCCCCTCCACATATAGTCATGCAAGTCACGAGTTTGCCCTTGTTTGCATCGAGGGGTAAAGGGGGAAAAGCATCAGTGTTCATGCGCGATTGCTTTAATTTCAGTACGACAAACATTACAAATTATACTATACCCAGAGCATATATACAGTATATTGCGGAACCTTTTGCAGGTTAACTATATGATAATAACTGTGTGTTTCTATAAACAGGAATGTTAGTTTCTTGAAAACATGGGCAGACTATTTACAGTGCTGATCAAAATTTAATATATGCAGTAATACTGTGAACTTAAAGCTAAATAAAAATCCTTTCCTTGCCTCTTAATAAATGCCATGAGCGAGTGGCTACATACTGTGATGTTTTTCTTTGCACAATTTGCAAAATAAAGCAGGAATTTAATTTTTTTAAACCTGGTAAAAAAAGGAAATGGTTCCGTAGATACTAGTGAGACAGAGTTAGAAGCCACAGGTGACAGCAATTGTAAAGAAGGCGATTCATTCGTAGAAAATTTTGTTCCAATGGAATAAGGTAGCTGGTAATTACAGTAAATCAAACATTTCTTGTCATGCAATTAAGCTATAGGCAATATTACAGGTCACATTTATTTCTTATAAGGTTTATTTAGAAATCATTTTTTCAGAATAAACCACAGCTTACAAAATGTATCTAGAAAGTGCACAGTAGTAAAATGTATGAGCAGTGTCTGACTGTTGAGGTTGGCAGCACTGTCAAATTCTCACTTACTCTCTCACAGCTCATCCATACGCACATAAAAGACAATCTCCTGACTTCAGTATCTATAGAATGCCTGCGGTGGCATTTCTGCCACTGACGCTTTTAAAGTAACAGCTTAAACAACTGTTGAAATTATTGCTTTAAACAGAATAAGTTTTTTTTATTAACTTTATTAATGAAATTCACAACTGTTACAAAATAAACAACCAGTGAATATAGTGGTGGGTGAAAGAATGAATGAAAAGACATGGAGAGCACCATCCACTGAATGGTCTCCCACATCTAATTTTGTTACTTCATACTGATTCATCAATTAATTAATTTATTAATAGCTCTTAACAATTTTTAAAACAGGAGATCCTTGCTCCACTTCCTCCCTCTTTGAAGGTTGTTCGGTAGGTGACAGATTAAGTAAACAATGAATAATGACAAAGATACGAGTACGGTTCTGTATTTCGTTGTTAGTTAGTGTTCAACTAATTGGCGTTAAAAGAATAAACAAACCAAGCCAAAATTACTTAAATTTAAGTTGAATACAATCATACACTAAGTCACGTGCTACAATTTTGTTTATCCTTAAATCTTTATCTAGCTATTTAATAGTTAACACAGTTGGCTTAGTTGATATAAATTTATTTTGTGCAGTTTGTTAAAATAATAAGTGGGTTCGTGTAAGTGTTATTTTAATTCAATTCAATTCAATGGAAGAGTTATAAACTTGTGGTAAGTAAAAATGTTTTCAGATTTGCTAGTAGCAAATTTTATTGTTGTATTGGTTGCCGGTTGGAAAGAGATAGCCAACTTCCCCTCACTTAGTAAGTTTCCGCTACTGTGAAGCATTCCCCTTTGCAAGCTTCAGGTCCCAACAAATCTGCTGTACATCCATAGGTGTAAGCTTGTCATTATAGGCCATGAGTCTACATACATATTCAGTGATTGTACAGCATCTTCTTACAGTCATACTTAAGTTCCCTTTTTTGTTTTTGTGAACAGGTTGACTTGAGGTATATCTTTCTCATACTACCAGACATTCCTTCAGCTTCTCTCCTGAGCTCTGGCTGTATTTTGAAATATAATTGGAATAGATATTCTGCTTAGATGACCAACTAATCTGCAAGAGAAGTGGTTAATTTTATAAATTTGAATTGAAGGTATGTTCTATTTTAATATTGTTAAGTTTTTATTTGATAATGCTTCTGGTTTTGATATTATTGCTCCAATTGTACAATGACTCGTTGCTATCTTTGGTTGTTTTTTCCAACTGTCAAAATATTAATACAATGTAGGCGTCATTTTGTGTTCCCAGTTTTTATTCGATGCGGTGATCATGGCGTGCATTGAGCAAATTAAGTATTTTATCAGATGTATAAGTTACGTGTTGTTATTTAGTGAAAAGATTTTGTAACTCTGTAAATACAATTGCAGATGAAACATTGGTTACAAAACGAGCTTGCCCAAATTAAGTTCGGGGTAATAATACATCACTGCACAGATGCAGCTTCGTTTTTTTTATTTTATTTGAAAAATGTGAGTTGTTGATTAGTTTAAAAGTGGCAACACTGGACAAGTAATAACGTTAAAGAAAGTAGAGAAGTGGATGTATTTTTTCATAATAATAGTTTAGAGCATGTAGAAACAGGGAAGTTCCTGGGCGTATCTCTAGATAGATCTTTGTCTTGGGACTTCTATACCAATCAAGTTTGTAGTAAAATATCATCTGGGGTATTTGCACTAAAACAAGTTGCCAGATTAAATGATAAAAAATGACTAATGGCAGCTTATCATGGCCTCATTCTGTCTCATATCCGTTATGGTATTTTAGTATGGGGTAATTCTAGCATGGGTAATATGAATAGGGTTTTTAAAATTCAAAAGAAAGCTTTTAGGTGTATGGTGGGAGCTAACCAGCTAACCTCATGCAGGCCACTATTTAAGGAGCTTAAATTGGTTACAGTTCCCTGTCTCTACATTCGTGAGGTGATTATGTATGTTAGGCAAAATAATTTTATGCAGAATTTCAATGTTCACAATCATAACGCGAGAAACAGGAATGATTATTATGTGGCTAATCACTCCACAAAATTGTTTGAACAAAAACCTACTTATGCAGGGAGAAAATTCTTAAATAAATTACCCCAATCTTTAAAGTGTTGTGAGGATTTGAATTCCTTTAAAAAAAATTAAAAAAATTACTTGATCGGTGAAACTTTTTATAGCATACAAGAATTTCTTTCTTGATAGTAGTGATACATAGTGTGTTTCTTATACGTATTTCAGGTGTTATATCTGACGACATGTCCTATACTCCTCCTGGAGTCTCCAGGGCACAAAAAAAAAAAAAAAAAAAAAAAAAAAAAAAGTCAGCGGTTTGGTACATCAAACACACGAGTCAAGGTCTCATCACATTAATCGTGTTAAGGTCGTGTTTCACCGGTGTGAGCGCGGCCTAACAGTATGAAAATAAACCACAGCCTACAAAATGTATCTAGAAACTGCACGGTAGTAAATTGTACGAGCAGTGTCTCACTGTTGAGGTTGGCAGCACTGTCAAATTTTCACTTACTCCCTCACAGCCTATTCCTATGCAAAAGACAATCTCGTGACTTCAGTATCTATAGAGTGCCTGCTGTGGCATTTCTGCCACCGACGCTTTTAAAGTAACAGCTTAAACAACTGTTGAAATTATTGCTTTAAACAGAATACTTTTTTTTATTAACTTCATTAATGAAATTCACAACTGTAACAAAATAAACAACCAGTGAACATGGTGGTGGGTGAAATAATGAATAATATGACATGGAGAGCACCATCCACTGACTGGTCTCCGACATCTCATTTTGTTACTTCTTACTGATTCATCAATTAATTAATTAATTATTTATTAATAGCTCCTAACCATTTCTAAAACAGGAGATCCCTGCTCCACTTTCTCCCTCTTTGATGGTTGTTTGGTAGATGAAGGAATAAGTAAATAATGAATAATAACAAAGATACAAATACGGTTCTGTATTTCGTTGTTACATAGTGTTCAACTAGTTGACATTAAAAGAATAAACAAACCAAGTCAAAAGTTTATCGTTTATTCAAGTTGAATACAATCATACACTAAGTCACGTAGCTACAATTTTGTTTATCCTTAAATCTTTATTTAGCTATTTAATAGTTAACGCAGTTGGCTCAGTTGATGTAACTTTATTTTGTGCAGTTTGTTAAAATTGTGAGTGGTTTCGGGTAATGTTATTTCAATTCAATTCAATGGAAGAGTTATAAACTTGTGGTAAGTAAAAATATTTTCAGATTTGCTAATAGTGTGTTGTATTCGTTGCCGGTTGGAAAGAGATAGCCAACTTCCCCTCACTTAGTAAGTTTCCGCTACTGTGAAGCATTCCCCTTTGCAAGCTTCAGGTCCCAACAAATCTGCTGTACATCCATAGGTGTAAGCTTGTCATTATAGGCCATGAGTCTACATACATATTCAGTGATTGTACAGTGTCTTCTTACAGTCATAATTAAGTTCCCTGTTTACTTTCTCTTGCCTATATGAATATATAGGAAGGAAAGTATTGTTTTCATGTCGATTTTTCAAAATTGAGTTTTCACCGGATCTATATGTTTTCAGACCCCCTGAACCCAAAAAACATGTTTTTAGCGATTGGTCTGTGTGTGTGTGAGCAGAATATCTCGAGAACGGAACATCGTATGAACTTGAAACTTAAGTTACGTACCACTACTGGACCCGACACGAATATTTTCATCAAAATCGGTCAACCGGAAGTAGTAGTTTATTCATGTAATTTTTCACTTTTTTGTGATTTTCTCAAACTGGTCCTACGATTTTTTTAAAAATCACCTGGTTTACTGAATTTTTTATTCTCTACAAGATAGGGTAGGTGTCATGTTTGCTGAAATTCTGTGTGAGGCTTTTTTCACGTAAAAACGTAGTTTTTTTAAGATTACGGCTTTAATATACAATTTAGCACAAAAATTTATACAATAAAAGTTGCAGATAATTTAAAATCCTATAACTTTTTTTTCAAACATTTTTTTGTATAATGCTTAGTTTAGCAGTAATTAGCGATTTTCTGTTTTTTTCTCACGAAAACGTTTGAAAAATCGATTTTTTTAAGATTTCTGCCTTAGAATGCATTTTACGACAAAAGTGTATATAATAAAATTTATAGGAAATTAAACGTTCTACAACTTTTATTTAAAGCATTTTTCTCTACAGAGCCTAGTTGAGCGTGAAAGATTGATTTTCCGTATTTTTAGGCCAAACAGGTTGATTTTCATTTGCGTGTTTCTCTCATGATTGAAATAAGGTTATGTTTTTGTGGTTAGTTTTTTATTTGTTTTTAATGTTTTATTACTATTGTAAGGTTTATTGTTAATTATTTGCATTGGCAAGAAAAAGTCGTGTGAGTGTTTCACACCAGATTTTTTTGTTTTGTGAACAGGTTGACTTGAGGTATATCTTTCTCATACTACCAGACATTCCTTCAGCTTCTCTCCTGAGCTGTGGCTGTGTCTTGAAATATCATTGGAATAGATATTCTGCTTAGATGACCAACTAATCTGCAAGAGAAGTGGTTAATTTTATAAATTTGAATTGAAGGTACGTTCTATTTTAATATTGTTAAGTTTTTATTTGATAATGCTTCTGGTTTTGATATTATTGCTCCAATTGTACAATGACTCGTTGCTAGTTGTGGTTGTTTTTTCCAACTGTCAAAATATTAATACAATGTAGGCGACATTTTGTTTGCCCAGTTTTTGTTCAATGGGGTGATAATGGCGTGCATTGAGCAAATTTATTATTTTATCAGATGTATAAGTTACGTGTTGTTATTTAGTGAAAAGATTTTGTAACTCTCTGTAAATACTATTGCAGATGAAACATTGGTTATAAAACGAGCTTGCCCACATTACGTTCGGGGTAATAATGCATCACTACACAGATGCAGTTTTGTTTTTTTTATTTAATTTGAAAAATGTGAGTTGTTGATTAGTTTAAAAGTGGCAACACTGGACAAGTCAGCGGTTTGGTACATGAAACTGCTGGTACATCAAACACATGAGTCAAGGTCTCGTCATTTTTACTGCGTCGAAGTCGTGTTTCACTGGTGTGAGCGCGGTCTAACTGTAAGAAAATCTGACTTGAGATTTATTGAAAGCATAGTGTTAGAATATGTGGATTCTAGTAACTGAAACTGGATTACTAAAAATTACAACTAACTCAACAGAAATTCACTAATTCACAGAATTATACAATTTTTTTTTTTTGCTTAGCAAACTCAGCATCACTGGTAGACTGCTTTCTGTAAATAAATAATTTTTATTTTGTCAGTCTCTCGTCTGGTATGATGCAGTTTTCCAAGTTGTTCAATTTTGCGCGAGTCGTTTCATATCTACATATCTGTAACACTCTACATCTTTTGTAATTTGCCTTATATATTCTAACCTTTGCCCCCCCCCCCCCACCTACAATTTGCAGAACAGTCGGACGTTAAACAAAAAAAAAACACCTACAATTTACTCCCTCAATATTACCTTCCATTATTGATAGACTATACCTGGATGTCTTAAGATATGTCCCACTAGCGTATTCCTTCTTTTGTGGTTAAATGTTTCCGTATACTTCTTTTTTCATCCATTCGTCTCAAAACCTCTGAATTACTTCTTTTGTCCACCCACCTAATTTTTAACATTTTCCTATAACACCACATTTCAAAAGCTTCTATCCTCATTCTATCTACAGCCCCTATCACCCTCGTTTCACTTCCGTATAATGGTAAACTCCAAACAGAGATTTTTATGAAATTTTCCTCATAAATAAATGATAGTGAACTAAAATTATCATTAAGGATTTAGTTTCTCCTATCAAAAGTACCTCTCCTATTTCCACGTGGATTAGGTTTTACTAACTATGATAAGTTCTCTGAACTTAACTTTTGTAAATAACCAAGGATTGCTGGGTAGTCTGTCATGGGGACTTGGCATGAAATTAAAACGATTAAGATTGATTGTCAAAACAGTAACTGTGGAATTTTCTGCAGGATTCTTGCAATACCACCTTGGTACATGTTGTGTTACAACTTCTAAGTTTAAAAAAAAATTGGCGTGATCAGTCACACGACATTCTCTTGCCAATGCAAATATAAACAATACGACCTAACATTAGTAATAATACATTAGAAATAAACAAAAAGCTAACCTCAGAAAACAAAACTTTCTTTTAATTGTGAGTGAATGATGCAAAATGAAAACCAACCTTAGTTTAGCATAATAATACAAAAAGTCACTCTTTCACACGCTAAAGTAGGCTCTGTAGAGAAAAGCTCTACATAAAAACTATTGATCCTTTAATTTCCTATAAATGTAATATTATATATACACTTTTGTCGTAAAATGCATACTTACGCTGAAATCTTAAAAGAATCAATTTTTTACACAATTTCATGAAAAAATAAACAGGAAAGCACTAACTACCGCTAAACTAAGCGTTACTTTTACAAAAAAATGTTTGAAATAAAAGTTGTAGAATTTTAAATGCTCAAACTTTATTATATACATTTTTGCGCTTAAATATGTATTAAAGTTGCAATCTTAAAAAAAATATTTTTTTTTACGAGAAAACAGCCTTCCCAAGAATTTCAGCAGACATGGTGTCTTGCGTATCTTGCAGAGCATAAAAATGTAGTATCTGAGGCGATTTAAAAAAATTGTAGGACCCATGTTTGAGAAAATCGCAAAAAAGTAAAAAAGTACACGAATAAATTACTACATCTGGTTGACCGATTTTGATGAAAAAGTTCTTGTCAGGTCCGTTAGTAGTATCTAACTTAAGTTTCGATTTTTAACTCTGTACGATGTTCCAATCTTGAAATATTCTGTTTACACGCAACCATACTCACACAGGCACACAGACCAAATGCTGAAAACATGTTTTTTGGGTTCAGGTGATCTGAAAATGTGCATATTTGGTGAAAACTTAATTTCGATAAATCGACATGCAACAGTACTTTTCTTCGTATGTATTCATATAGGCAAAAGAAAGTAAAAATGTGTATTTGTGATTAAAAAAATTTTTTGTGTTTATCGTTTTTAGATGGCTGATGAAACGACAGTTGTGGTAAACTCTTCAAGCAGAACAGTCAGACAAATGTGTATATCGTGTCAAAAGGGTACCGTTGAAGAAAGTGTGAATGAAATCAATCCACACTGTGGAACATGCAAAAAGAAATTACGTGAAAAAACACGCAAATTATGGATGAAGAAAATTTATCAGCTGTATGAATCGTGTTTGATATGCCTTAATATCTTTTACAATAATCTCTCATACGAACGCCACGATTGTACTTTGAATGATACATTCGTTTGTGACGGTTGTTGTCGTATATTCCTTGAGAAGGAGAATATAAGAGTACATGTAACTAAATGCCAACAAATCATTTCAAAACGAAATAATACTGAAATTAAAAATAGTGTCAGAAAAGAACTAAAATCTGAATTAAAGCTAGAAAATGATAAAACCGACTTTAAATTAAATACCAGTGGAAATGAACCCAAAATGTCGAAATCAGCTGACGATGTGATTACTGGGTCAAAAGTACCCATAAAGCGTAAACGTTTTAGTTGTAGTATTTGTAGGAAGTCATTTATTAGTAATCAAAATTTAACGGCACATTTGCGTGTGCATTCGGGTGATAAAGCTTTTAAATGTAAACTCTGCAGTAAAAAGTTTAGCACGTCTGCTCATTTGAATGAACATTTGCGTGTGCATACGGGAGAGAAACCGTTCAAGTGTAAAATGTGCAGTAAAATGTTTAGCCAGGCTGGTCATTTAAATCGGCATTTGCGTGTACATACAGGAGAGAAACCGTACCAGTGTAAAACGTGCAGTAAAAAGTTTGCAGACGCTTCTACTTTAAAGATTCATTTGCGTGTGCATACGGGAGAGAAACCGTTCAAGTGTAAAATGTGCAGTAAAAAGTTTAGCACGTCTGCTCATTTGAAAGGACATTTGCGTGTGCATACGGGAGAGAAACCGTTCAAGTGTAAAACGTGCAGTAAAAAGTTTGCACACACTTCTACTTTTAAGATTCATTTGCGTGTGCATTCGGGTGAGAAACCTTTTAAATGTAAACTCTGCAGTAAAAAGTTTAGCACGTCTGCTCATTTGAATGGACATTTGCGTGTGCATACGGGAGAGAAACCGTTTAAGTGTAAAACGTGCAGTAAAAAGTTTGCAGACGCTTCTACTTTAAAGATTCATTTGCGTGTGCATACGGGAGAGAAACCGTACCAGTGTAAAACGTGCAGTAAAAAGTTTGCAAACTCTTCTACTTTAAAGATTCATTTGCGTGTGCATACGGAAGAGAAACCGTTTAAGTATAAAACGTGCAGTAAAATGTTTGCAGACTCTTCTGCTTTTAAGATTCATTTGCGTGTGCATACGGGAGAGAAACCGTTTACGTGTAAAATGTGCAGTAAAAAGTTTAGCACGTCTGCTCAGTTGAATGAACATTTGCGTGTGCATACGGGAGAGAAACCGTTCATGTGTAAAATGTGCAGTAAAATGTTTAGCCAGGCTGGTAATTTAAATCGGCATTTGCGTTTACATACAGGAGAGAAACCGTACCAGTGTAAAACGTGCAGTAAAAAGTTTGCAGACGCTTCTACTTTAACGATTCATTTGCGTGTGCATACGGGAGAGAAACCGTTTAAGTGTAAAACGTGCAGTAAAAAGTTTGCAAACCCTTCTACTTTAAAGATTCATTTGCGTGTGCATACGGGAGAGAAACCGTTTAAGTGTAAAACGTGCAGTAAAAAGTTTGCAGACTCTTCTAATTTAAAGATTCATTTGCGTGTGCATACGGGAGAGAAACCGTACATTTGCAATATCTGCAATAAAAGGTTCACATGGTCTTCTAATCTACGTAGTCACATGCATGTGCATGCCAAATAGAATCCACAGTACATAAATTGTGCCGTAAAATGGTTCACATGTCTGTTGTTTTAACTAGACATAACCTGTTTGCATATAAATATTAACATTTTGTTTATTTATGTATATGTTATAAAAAAAAACTTTTTATGTTACCTTTTTCTTCTTTTTATACATTTTCCTTGCAAGCAATTTCACGGTGCGCCTTGGGAAATTGCATTTTCCTTGATTGTCAATGGTTTGAATCAAACCATTGACAGAGGAAGATGCAATCTAAGTAAATATTTTCTAGAAGCCATTTTTATTACCTGAAGAAGCGGTGCGTACCGCGAAAGTGCTTGTAAGGAAAAAGTATAAGAAGCAGAAAAAGGTAAATATAAAAAGTTTCTTTGTTACATTTTATGTATAGATAAAAAACCAAAGCATCTCAGCAGGATCAGTAACAATAGATTGGTCAAACAGGTATTCGACTTTGTAAACCGGGAGAAGAAGAACTACACATGGGCCAAAGAAACTAAACTGGATCTGGAACTGATAGGATTAACACCGCGCGACACACAGGACAGAGAGCACTATAGAGCAGTGATAAGGGAATCTGGGGTGATCGAGAGCAGGAGGATGCGCCGAGGCGATGGCGGCGAATGGTCAGAGGAGAGGAGACTGCAACAAAGCGCGAGAATGAAGGCGTTATGGGCCAAACGCAAGGGAAACTGGCAAATGCAGTAGGCCAGAGGAACACTTGGTAACGTCATCCATAGCAGGTCAATTCGTGAACAAAAAAAAACCAAAACATTATTATTATGGATTCTGCTGTTAAGATGTTAACTAGTTGTTTAAGAAATTATAATTATTACATTTATAAATGTATTTAAAATTTTCACCAATGTTTTAAAGCTGATTATATTGTTTGTTTTGTCTATGATTTTTAGTTTATAAACTTCCATGTTTCAGTGAATCCACAATCATCAGAGTGAACATAAAATCAAATTTTATTCCAATCAGTTGTACAGTCCATTCAAAATAGTGCGATAGTTAGTCTCTGAACAGTGGTAACTTTTCAACGTATGTCGAATTTCAAACGTAAAATTCAAGTCCATTCAAAATAGTGCGATAGTTAGTCTCTGAACAGTCGGACGTTAAACCAAAAAACAAAAACAGTCTCTGAACAGTGGTAACTATTCAACGTAAGTCGCTTTTCGAACGTAAAATTTCCCTTTTAAGTATTCTTACGAAATTTATAATATAAATCTTTGTTTTGCAATTTTGAAAATCAAATGGAATTATTTATTTTGTTGGCATTTTTTATTGTTGTTTAAGGGGACGGTCGGGTGAAAGAACTTATTCTCGTTACTTAGGAATTTACGGTTCAATTATGGAGACATTTACATCGCTGTTATTTAACTGCCTACGGATTAACCTAATTACTAACGTATAACTGTAATTTATACTTAAATTGGTTGGCTGGTCCCCGTCTATACCAGTGCAATTTACCTTCGCCCTCAGTTCGGGGCTTTCCCAAACGCTTGCAAACTGGGTTAGCGCTTCTCGAATGGGCTCGGTATCTGTTGGAGCTGTTAGACAACGGAGAGGATCGTGCAGCCAATCACTAAATCTAATTATTTATATACTACTCTTATCCTACGCGGTTTCTGTTCATTACCAAATGTTTACATGTTAGTTTTTGTTTTGCAGTTAGTTGCATTTAATACATAAGATGTGATTAATTAATAAATCTTATTTCCATTTTCTGTGTGTTATTGGAAAAATCATATTTTTTTCCATTATTATAATTAATCTTATAAAACGCTTTAATTCACTAACAGGGAAATTTAACACGAAGAAAAATCTCTATTGCTGACGCTTGAGTAGATTACGAAATTGGGTGTGTTCTGTATTCCATTTAAGTGGGTCACGTATCGAAAAATTCTAAAAATTATGATAATTTTTGTTTTTTATGCACAATGTAGTTTGAAATTTCCAATAAAAAATGATGTAAATATTATACTTTAACGATATTAATAAATATTTTTAAATGTATTTTTCGTTGACCTCTACAGTTGGTGCAACTATTCAAACAAAAACAAAAAAAAGTATATATTTATTTATGTAAAATGGGTGTTTCCTGAAAATTAGGTTGTTTACCACATTTGTACCTTTTTCTCAGGACCTACTGATAAAATTTGAATGAATTTGTTTGTATAGTTTGAAAGATCCATTTTTCAGCCTAATCTGAGCGTTTAACAAGATAAATTTGTTAAAAATTAAATTTTAAAATTATCACCAAAATGGCTTTATAAAAAAAAAAATTGTAAAAAATTTTTACATCATTAATTTTAACTTTCTTCTGCTCAAATATGCAAAAAAAGAGTGATTTAAAAGATCAAAAAAATTTAAGTGTGTACCTTATTTAGTTCCGGAGAAAAAGGTCCAAACGTTAACATTGTGGAGTATAGGGATACGTGACCCCCTTAAGTAATACTACCATGCTATTTTGAATGGATTGTATAAAGGTTTTAAATCATTTGAACTTTTTGAGATGTCAGTAGCAGTCCATATCACTGTAGGTTGTTAATTTGATTTGTTCATTTAAAATGGGCTGCCTCCACTCATTTACTATGATTGGCAATTTTAACTGTGCTCATAAAATACCCTTGTCTTTTTTACATTCATATTATGTACTAAACACATTGTCCCCTCCTGTATTACTTAACAAATTTTGGTACAACTTTTTCTAAACTCTCCATTCACTTTGATTAATAGTTTAATAATATATTTTTTATATATTTCAAATGAAATTATTGTGTTAAATTAAAAAAAAATTAGATGTAATAAATTTCAATAATGTATTATGTATTTAGTATTTAAAAAAGTAGAATATACGTATATTTGTTGACAAAAATATGTGTACTATTTAAATATTGAATTGTTACAATATACCCTAAATGAAATTTATCTTTATCTTACCCCCTTATCTTATCCCTTTACCCTTTATCTTATCCCTTGGTTACCTTTTAAGTTTAAAAAACTTTCGCCCGTTTCAGTGGTACCACCTTCTTCAGAGCAATATTAACTAAAATTAAAAATTAGTATTAGAGTTTTATTCGATGTGACTGAATGGAAACACTATTCTAAATATCTATTTTTAATTTAGTTAATATTTCTCTGAAGAAGGTGGTACAACCGAAAACGCACATACATTTGTTTAAACTAAAAAGGCAAGCAAAGGTAAAGAAAAGATAAATTTCATTTATAATGTAATTTCTGCCCCTAACGGACAGGTGGAGTGTCAAATTATTTATACTCACTCTGTTCGTTGCAGGGCTAAAAAAAATAGTTCTGTTTCTTGTCACATGATCAGCCCATTAAACGACTGAGTCATTTAAGGACAGAAGAGGTAGACGTGTAAAAGACACTAATCAGAGTTATCCCCTCTGAAAGTAATGAATTTCATTATACTGCCAGATCGTGTGGTGAATAAAGTGAAGGTGTCATTTGCAGAGTGGAAAATATGTGCTTTTCAGATGGCCCGGCATGCTGATAAGCGTACTTTTCCACTCAGTGAGGAAGGCTATCGTAAACCACCTCACTCCTCGTTTTACTTAGTAAAACCTCTAGAGGTTCAAACCAGCCTTTTGGCTGATGACCTAAACAACAATGTAATTTATATTAATGGTTGGCAGGATGCATTTCAAAAATTTATTTGTGAGTGAGGATTAATTGTTAGTTATAAATTGTAATTTTCTTTCGATGGCATATGGTAATTATCAAAGTTCTTCTCACCTGCTTAATGAACACTCCGACTTGTAGCTATCTGAGTCAGCGATTGTAATTATTATAAATGACTCTGTTATTGATTAACATGTCTTGTTAGTTATATTCCTTGTGAAGTTCCATGACATGATTGCACTTACCATTTTAATTTTCTTTTCCCATAGATGCAATTTTTTCCATGTAAATCAACAGCTTCGACGATTTTAAAGGTCGTATTTTGATTTGCAATGAAATTTTTCAATTCATCGTAAATAAATTCTGTCAGGTTGAAATCTGGATGACACGGTGAGCGGTAGTACTTTGTGTAATGGTAACCAACTACGGGGGTGTGCGAGCCGCACGTGCGCAATAAGTAGATCCCCCTCCACGGCATCATAGCCTGATATAGGCTGCCTCTAAATGAGTACTGCTCGTTGTGTTGTGTTTGTGCGGTTATCGTTTTGACATTTGTGTTGCTATCAAAAGCCGATTAGTTGTACGTGCACTAAATTCGGGGAAAAATGTCTACGATTCAATTTTGGGTAATAGGCGAAAAGTGTTTTGTAAATGATAAACCATACATTTTGACAGGCCCGAAAGAAAGGGATATTATACTCTCTTTCTCTTATATCTACCAGAAAAAATATTCTGGGAACAGAGTGTGTGTGTGTCGCATGTGATTCTCACTTAGACCTATAATAGTAGTTAAAAAATAAACAGTATTATAAATAATTAAAAAAATTAATACATATAATCATTAATGAAGATTTACAATTATACAAATAGACATAACCAAAATGTTAGTAGATTTAGTTATTGTGTAGTACTAACTTAATTTTGCCACATGCAGATGGTGCTTGTGTAAATATCTAATTTATCCTAGTCTTAACAGGCCTGCTACAAATTCAATGTATTCTTAGCAGGCCTACAAAAGGTATGATGGTAGAATCACAATGGCGTCTGAGGAATCAGCATGGATTCTCATGACCTGTGCAAACAAGCACGTTAGAATCGCCAGCGATCGTCACGGCCTGTATTGACTAACACCTAAGGATTGCATTCGCATCTCTCGGCATCCAACCTGTTTTTCTTCACTATCTTCTTTTTCCACTAACACGTTGTCTAATAATAAAGATAATTATTACAATAAAAGAAGCATTTTGTGGGTTAAAAGGTTAACTTTTCTTCTGTTGTTATTGTTTAGGTCATCAGCCAAAAGGCTGGTTTGAACCCGTAGAAGTTTTACTGAGTAAAAAGAAGAGTGATAAGTTATACCTTGCCTTCCTCACTGAGTGGAAAAGTACGCTTATCATCATGCCGGGCCCTCTTAAAATCACATACTTTCCACTCTGCAAATGACACCTTCACTTCATTCACCACAGGGTCTGGCTGTATAATGAAATTCATTACTTTCATAACTCTGATTAGTGTATTTTACACCTCTACCTCTTCTGTTCTTAAATGATTCAGTCATTTAATTGGCTGACCATGCGATAAGAAACAGAACTATATATTTTAGCCCTGCAACGAACAGAGTGAGTGTAAATAATTTGACACTCTACCTGTCTGTTATGGGCACTTTTCTTTTATATAACTTCTTATGTAAGTTTCACTTGCTATTAAAATAAAAATTCAGTAATAATTTGTGTTGAAAATTTGTTGGGTTATTTATTGTGTCTTAAAGTCTGAAACTTATCATTGAAGTTTGTACATGCTGTTTTGCTTTTTCCTTTTACCTTCTCTTGTCGATATGTATATATAGAAAGGAAAGTATTGTTTTCATGTTGATTTTTCAAAATCAAGTTTACACCGGATCTACACTTTTTCGGACCCCCTAAACCCAAAAAATATGTTTTTAGCGATTGGTCCGTGTGTGTATTTGTGAACAGAATATCTTCAGAACGGAACATTGTACGAACTTGAAACTTAAGTTAGGACCTACTAGGAGACCCGACATGAGCATTTTCATCAAAATTGGTAAAACAGAAGTAGTAGTTTATTCATGTCATTTTTCACTTTTTTGCCTATTTTCTCAAAAATTGCTCTTACAATTTTTGTGAAAATCACCTCATTTACTACATTTTTTATGCTCTACAAGGTATGGTAGGCGCCAGGTCTGCTAAAACTCTTGGAGATGCTGTGTTCAAGTAGAAAAATATGGTTTTTTATTAAGATTGCGGCTTTAATACAAAATTCAACGCAAAAATGTACAATAAAAGATGCTGAGAATTTAAAACTACAACATTTTTTCTATATTGCTTAGTTCAGCAGTAATAAGTGATTTTCTGTTAATTTTCATGAAAATCTGTAAAATAATAGATTTTTTAAAAGAGTCGGCGTTAGTATGCATTTTATGACAAAAGTGTATAATCTAATTTATGGGAAATTAAAAGATCAACTTTTATTTAAGCATTTTTCTCTACAGAGCCTACTTTAGCGTGAAAGAGTGATTTTTGGTATTTTTAAGCCAAACTGAGGTTGATGGTCATTTTCCATCATTCACTTATGATTGAAATTAGAGTATGATTATTGAAGTTATTTCATTTATTTATTTCTAATGTTAGATTATATTGTTAATTATTTGCATTAGCAAGAGAAAGTGTGAGTGTTTCATACCAGATATTTTTGTAAAAAAATTATGAATTTTCTTAAGTCTTTTAGAACTTTGTTAATAGTTTGTTTAGTTTATTCATGTGAAATAAATTGTGTAAAATACAGTTTAAATTCCTTATCAACGTAGTATAATTAAATTTTTTATAGCTAAATATAAAATTGATAATATGAGTTCATAAAAACCCGTCGTAGTTGTGACTGAAGTTCGTATTGCCCAAAGGTTCATTCGTAATGGCAGTAGGAATAAAATAATGTTGACTTATAGTTCTACCACGTTTTCAAGTAACCGACATTTGTGTTTATGGCAACAAACAGGTTATATTTGTACGGTTAACTTACAAAAGGTTCCACAGAATACTGTATGTCATCTGGTTATAGTTTACATTGTTGTGTTGGCGAATTAATACCAAAGCATTCACGGATGCACACTGATGCTTTCCTCCCTTTACCCCTTGTTAGAACCAGAGGGAAAGTCCTGACTCAAGCACTGTAACAAAATGTTATTACCCAGACTGTACTTTACATTACATTAGTATTATTATTTATACATCTATAACATCTAATGACCCCAATGTTTTCAACAGCACAACATAAAGAACGGAATCAAAGGCTTCACTTATATAAAAAAATCTGGTGTAAAACACTCACACAACTTTCTCTTGACAATGCAATTAATGAACAATGTGTAATGTTCATTGTAATTTTCTGACTCCAACAATTTGATCCATGCCATATTAATTTCATTAATGTTGGCCTTTTTATTGTGTCAAGATATGTGAGGATCTGGATAAGGGGATTTCCACTTTGTTTAATTGTACAATGCTTTGCCACTCTTCCCGAAAGGTGTTCTTCCTGAAAGTTAGTAGTTTTTAGGAAGTTATGATAAGAAAATGCCATAACCAAATCCAATGTCTACTTAAACACATTATGGAAATATTCATGACCGTTTGTGTTAAAACTGAGTGGCTTTCAATTTAACAGACTTACACAACCAAGGATATCGGTATTCCCCAATTAGTCTATTAAACTGAGCATTGACTGTATTTCAAGAAATGGAACAGGGTCCTGCTATTACTGAATGTGGAGGTTAAGTCTGTACCGTATGCCTAGATAGGTCAGTTTTTTTTTACTTTTCTTACTAAAGTGGTTTTGACAAAGTTGTTAACTGTAGAAATGTTACCTCTTTATGAAAGAAAATATCATTGAATGAAATATATATATATACATTAACAAATCAAACTATCTTAGTAGTATTGGTTTAGTATAAAGGTAATTAAAGTGTAAACGTCCATTCAAAACTATTGATAGAAAGTCCCACCGTTTTAAGTTGGAATTGCCATAACGAAATCAACGTACTACATAGTTCGTCTCATCTAAAAATTGATGAATTGTATATTAAATAAAAAACAATTTACAAAATATATTACAACGGCAAATTATTACTAATTTTATTTTGAACAGGAGTCTAGAAAATTAAATTGGTAGAACTCTGTATCATATATAATTGAAAAACAATTGATATTTTGTAACAAAATGGTGAGATGATTATTATTACTTATTAAAATGTTATTTATTTAAAAAATTAAAATTTAGGTTTAAATGATTGTTTAAATGTAAAGGGAAATTTTTACACTGCTGGTTTCATCTATCCCTCGTTTTGATGTTTACCGTAGATTCCGTATAAACAATGTTTACGTTATAGCAGCCTAGCTGTCATTATTAGTGAAGACAAAGAAAACAAATACTGTAGTTCCATAATTAAATTTAGAATACTGTATAATGGTTTAAAAGAATTGGGAATCGGCAAGATTTAACTACCAGGTTAAGTGAGTAAATTGCGTTTTCTTTTACTACATGGCGTTTGTTAGAATCTTTCGTTGAAAGGCGTTGAGAAATTCAACAAGAGTGTTAAAAGTGAAGAGTGCAATGGTAATTGTTTTAATTACACTGCAAAGTTAATGAGTAAATGGTTTATTTTCCATTTATAGTAAATATCGGTTAATAGATACATTAATATTGGATCGAGAGTTTTACTCTGGATCATGAAATGGCCTACATATTTAACCCTACAGCAGCACACTCTAAGTTTGTACCGGTAAATGCATACTGGGGTGTATTACACCCCATCAAGTTTCCCCATTTATTTTGACTAAAATAACTTTTTTTTTACTCAGATGTTGTTTTAAATGTTTATTACACTATTTCACATAATTTTATGAAGCGTGTTAAGGTTATCATTGTTTAAGTTCAAAAAAAAAAAATTTTTTCAATTTAATTCATTTTTTTAGTGTTTTAGAACACGAACAATTAATTATTGAAAAATGGACTTAGTTGATAATTTTGGAATGAAATCACTATACAGTGTTATTGATAATGAACTATATTTATTAGAAAGATACAAAGTTTTAAAATATATACAATGATTTACCTTACCTAGACCGTTCTTTAAGTGTGTTATTTAATCCAAACACTCGTAACAAAGTTCAACCCTATGCTCATCACATATTGCCCTGTTGCATGTAGTGCAAGAATATTTTGTTTTTCGGTCTTTCTTCCTTGGGCAAAGGTTACACCTTCTTTGCCTTCTTGATTCCGCTGTTGGTTGATTAATTTCTTGGACATTTTGAATACCCAAAATCGTGCAGATCATTACACGTAAGCTGCGACGTAGGGTTACAACTTCAAGTCTTGATTGTAAAAATGGCTTGACCATTGAAAACGATAAGTTTTGTAAAAATACTCGCCTTTTCATCTTCTGGTTACTATCTTTTAAATTGTAGAGCACCATGGCATTGATAGCACTCTGGTCCATAATTCCAAACCAAATTCTCATTGGCCACCGATTGGTTTTTCTGGAAACCGTGTAACTATGACACAATTGATCAAATGAATCAGTACCCCCTTTGGTTGAATTGTAGAAAAGGATAACTGTAGGTTTCTTTGTATGTTCATCTATATCTTTGTTGTAGTGCATTGTAGAAAGAGCTAGAACATTTCTGTTTTTCTGTTGTGAATAGGATACTATCATTTTGTTGTTGTCAAAAGCAAACAGTGAGGCATCTTTCTCTTTTTTTGCTAAAAATGATGCAGGAATTTCCGGTTTATTTGCTCTAAGTGTACCAACCATGGTTAGCTTGTGCTCTTGAAGCATTCTGTCAAACAGAGGTACTGAACTGAACCAGTTGTCTACTGTGATGTTCCTGTTGGTACCATGAATAGGTTCACTCAATTTTCGGACATAAAAGGATGCAACTGGTTCTCTGTTAGGGGGCTGAAACTTTCCAACATACGGAATAGCATTTAACATGTAAAATGTTTTAGCATCATTGAGCATTACAATTTTTAACCCATATTTATCGGGCTTACTTTTGATGTAAACCCGAAATGGGCATTTGCCTCGAAAATTCAGTAACTGCTCGTCAATTGTTACATATTCAAAAGGAGTATAAAGAGCTTTTGAATTTTCAATAAATCTACTCCAAATATCCCGAATAGGTGCAAATTTATCAGTGTGTTTCCTAACCTCTCTAGTCTCTTGGTCATCAAATCGCAGATTTATAGCTAAGAATCTAAATCGCTGTAGTGACATAGTGGCTCGATAAATAGAACAACCAAATGTAACAGACCACAGTTCTTCCAGGTTTCGATGACTGTTCCTTTGAGCACCTGCCAGATACAGCAGGCCAAAGAAAGCTAACAGTTCATTTCTTGTCGTTTCATTTTGGTAACTTTGTCTTACGTGCTCGAAAACCTGCTTTCTGATTTTTTCATTAGTTCGTAAGGTTATTTCATTTAAAATAAAATTATCTATTAATAATGACCATGATTCAAAAGGATTAGTTACCTCTCGGGCTTGACCTTTTGCTCCGGGGAGGTGAGTAACAAGATTTCTAGCTAATGGTCGTCCTCTTCTCACGGGTTCTTCCACACTCCATAGGTGACCGTTCTTCCCCTTAATAGCATTCACATTTCGAATCCTATTCGGAAGAATAGGAATGTCAAGATCAGATGCACAATCTGCGATCATTGGATCAACGTTTTCTGTAGTTGGTTCTGCTTGAGCATCTTCATCGCCAGAAGTTTCAGACTGCTCAGTAACATAATCGGGATCTTGATCTGTGTCATCACCACCGAATAAACTTTCATCACTGTCACTTTGAGCAAGAATTGCTCGTATGTCATCACTGCCTAAATCGTCCATAGTCTTACTAATCAATAATCAAACTTACAAACTAAAAATATGAAATAAAAAAATAAAAAAAATACTGGTCTTTAAAAGCAGATGCGAAAAAATATGTATACTACAAAGTGCACACTGGGGTATACGTAACCCCAAAACGATACTACACTGCACACAAGCAAGATCTGATAGAAACTAGTTTAGCTGTCAAACAACAGGGCTGCCAACATAATTTAGACAGGACACAAAATTTCCCTCATTGAAAGTTAATGCAACAATTAACAAAAATTATAACACTGGGGTAAAATACACCCCAGTGTGCCTCTCTAGGGTTAAACAGTTGGTCTACGTTTCTTTTTGTTTTAAGATAGCTTAAATGAATTGCACTTACTTATTATCTTGACATCTAGTAGTCTAGAACCTAGTCTTTTTTTTACCGAATATTACTAACACATTGGTGCGTTGTATAACTGAACGAATTGTCAAAGAAAAATGCCGGTACAGTGACGCCGCTAAACATTAAAAATCTATCTGACATTAATAACGAAATTTTCGTGAAGGTTATGAAAACATGATAATTACGTATGGAGTTATTGGGCTCCTAACAGGTTTCAACAATTTTTTTTCAAATCATTACATATTTTGGGGCAAAATGTGAATATGAACTTATTTTTCTGTGCAAACAGGAATGGAGTGAACTGTAGTTGACCAAATTTATATACTGTATAGCGATATTACCTTACTTCAGCAGTTTTGTGAGAATATATGTGGTAGTTTAAATAAAATAAACAATCGGGTGAATCGTGTATAAGAAATTGTCATTTTTCTTGTTAAAATAATTGATGTAAGACTAACTGTGTATTGGCCATTTGATAGAGTGGTTTGTGCTGTTACAGATTGCAGATGTGAATAGTTGGCTAGGTATAATGGAGATGTTTAGACCTGATGCTTGCCCCTCCACATATAGTCACGCAAGTCACGAGTTTGTGCTTGTTTGCATCGAGGGGTAAAGGGGGATAAGCATCACTGTTCATGCGCGACTGCTTTAATTTCAGTACGACAAACATTACAAATTTTACTATACCCAGAGCATATATACAGTATATTGCGGAACCTTTTGCAGGTTAACTATATGATAATAACTGTGTGTTACCATAAACAGGAATGTTAGTTTCTTGAAAACATGGGCAGACTATTTACAGTGCTGATCAAAATTTAATATATGGAGTAATACTGTGAAGTTAAAGCTAAATAAAAATCCTTTCCTTGCCTCTTAATAAATGCCATGAGCGAGTGGCTACGTACTGTGATGTTTCTCTTTGCACAATTTGCAAAATAAAGCAGGAATTTAATTTTTTTAAACCTGGTAAAAAAAGGAAATGGTTCCGTAGATACTAGTGAGACAGAGTTAGAAGCCACAGGTGACAGCAATTGTAAAGATGGCGATTCATTCGTAGAAAATTTTGTTCCAATGGAATAAGGTAGCTGGTAATTACAGTAAATCAAACATTTCTTGTCATGCAATTAAGCTATAGGCAATATTACAGGTCACATTCATTTCTTATAAGGTTTATTTAGAAAACATTTTTTCAGAATAAACCACAGCTTACAAAATGTATCTAGAAAGTGCACAGTAGTAAAATGTATGAGCAGTGTCTGACTTTTGAGGTTGGCAGCACTGTCAAATTCTCACTTACTCTCTCACAGCTCATCCATACGCACATAAAAGACAATCTCCTGACTTCAGTATCTATAGAATGCCTGCGGTGGCATTTCTGCCACTGACGCTTTTAAAGTAACAGCTTAAACAACTGTTGAAATTATTGCTTTAAACAGAATAAGTTTTTTTTATTAACTTTATTAATGAAATTCACAACTGTTACAAAATAAACAACCAGTGAATATAGTGGTGGGTGAAAGAATGAATGAAAAGACATGGAGAGCACCATCCACTGAATGGTCTCCCACATCTAATTTTGTTACTTCATACTGATTCATCAATTAATTAATTTATTAATAGCCCTTAACAATTTTTAAAACAGGAGATCCTTGCTCCACTTCCTCCCTCTTTGAAGGTTGTTTGGTAGGTGACAGATTAAGTAAACAATGAATAATAACAAAGATACGAGTACGGTTCTGTATTTCGTTGTTAGTTAGTGTTCAACTAATTGGCGTTAAAAGAATAAATAAACCAAGCCGAAATTACTTAAATTTAAGTTGAATACAATCATACACTAAGTCACGTGCTAGAATTTTGTTTATCCTTAAATCTTTATCTAGCTATTTAATAGTTAACACAGTTGGCTCAGTTGATATAAATTTATTTTGTGCAGTTTGTTAAAATAATAAGTGGGTTCGTGTAAGTGTTATTTCAATTCAATTCAATGGAAGAGTTATAAACTTGTGGTAAGTAAAAATGTTTTCAGATTTGCTAGTAGCAAATTTTATTGTTGTATTGGTTGCCGGTTGGAAAGAGATAGCCAACTTCCCCTCACTTAGTAAGTTTCCGCTACTGTGAAGCATTCCCCGTTGCAAGCTTCAGATCTCAAAAAACCTGCTGTACATCCATAGGTGTAAGCTTGTCGTTATAGGCCATGAGTCTACGTACATATTCAGTGATTGTACAGCATCTTCTTACAGTCATACTTAAGTTCCCTTTTTTGTTTTTGTGAACAGGTTGACTTGAGGTATATCTTTCTCATACTACCAGACATTCCTTCAGCTTCTCTCCTGAGCTGTGGCTGTATTTTGAAATATCATTGGAATAGATATTCTGCTTAGATTACCAACTAATCTGCAAGAGAAGTAGTTAATTTTATAAATTTCAATTGAAGGTATGTTCTATTTTAATATGGTTAAGTTTTTATTTGATAATGCTTCTGGGTTTGATATTATTGCTCCAATTGTACAATGACTTGTTGCTAGTTGTGGTTGTTTTTTCCAACTGTCAAAATATTAATACAATGTAGGCGACATTTTGTTTTCCCAGTTTTTATTCGATGCGGTGATCATGGCGTGCGTTGAGCAAATTTATTATTTTATCAGATGTATAAGTTACGTGTTGTTATTTAGTGAAAAGATTTTGTAACTCTCTGTAAATACTATTGCAGATGAAACATTGATTACAAAACGAGCTGGCCCAAATTAAGTTCGGGGTAATAATACATCACTGCACAGATGCAGCTTCGTTTTTTTTATTTAATTTGAAAAATGTGAGTTGGTGATTAGTTTAAAAGTGGCAACACTGGACAAGTCAGCGGTTTGGTACATCAAACACACGAGTCAAGGTCTCATCACATTAATCGCGTTGAGGTCGTGTTTCACGGGTGTGAGCGCGGCCTAACAGTATGAAAATAAACCACAGCCTACAAAATGTATCAAGAAACTGCACGGTAGTAAATTGTACGAGCAGTGTCTCTCTGTTGAGGTTGGCAGCACTGTCAAATTTTCACTTACTCCCTCACAGCCTATTCCTATGCAAAAGGCAATCTCGTGACTTCAGTATCTATAGAGTGCCTGCTGTGGCATTTCTGCCACTGACGCTTTTAAAGTAACAGCTTAAACAACTGTTGAAATTATTGCTTTAAACAGAATACTTTTTTTTTATTAACTTCATTAATGAAATTCACAACTGTAACAAAATAAACAACCAGTGAACATGGTGGTGGGTGAAATAATGAATAATATGACATGGAGAGCACCATCCACTGACTGGTCTCCGACATCTTATTTTGTTACTTCTTACTGATTCATCAATTAATTAATTAATTAATTTATTAATAGCTCCTAACCATTTCTAAAACAGGAGATCCCTGCTCCACTTTCTCCCTCTTTGATGGTTGTTTGGTAGATGACAGAATAAGTAAACAATGAATAATAACAAAGATACAAATACGGTTCTGTATTTCGTTGTTAGATAGTGTTCAGCTAGTTGACATTAAAAGAATAAACAAACCAAGTCAAAAGTTTATCGTTTATTCAAGTTGAATACAATCATACACTAAGTCACGTAGCTACAATTTTGTTTATCCTTAAATCTTTATTTAGCTATTTAATAGTTAACGCAGTTGGCTCAGTTGATGTAACTTTATTTTGTGCAGTTTATTAAAATTGTGAGTGGGTTCGGGTAATGTTATTTCAATTCAATGGAAGAGTTATAAACTTGTGGTAAGTAAAAATGTTTTCAGATTTGCTAGTAGCATGTTGTAGCCTTTTGGTTGCCGGTTGGAAAGAGATAGCCAACTTCCCCTCACTTAGTAAGTTTCCGCTACTGTAAAGCATTCCCCTTTGCAAGCTTCAGGTCTCAAAAAACCTGCTGTACATCCATAGGTGTAAGCTTGTCATTATAGGCCATGAGTCTACATACATATTCAGTGATTGTACAGCATCTTCTTACAGTCATACTTAAGTTCCCTTTTTTGTTTTTGTGAACAGGTTGACTTGAGGTATATCTTTCTCATACTACCAGACATTCCTTCAGCTTCTCTCCTGAGCTGTGGCTGTATTTTGAAATATCATTGGAATAGATATTCTGCTTAGATTACCAACTAATCTGCAAGAGAAGTGGTTAATTTTATAAATTTGAATTGAAGGTATGTTCTATTTTAATATTGTTAAGTTTTTATTTGATAATGCTTCTGGTTTTGATATTATTGCTCCAATTGTACAATGGCTCATTGCTATCTGTGGTTGTTTTTTCCAACTGTCAAAATATAAATACAATGTAGGCGTCATTTTGTGTTCCCAGTTTTTATTCAATGCGGTGATAATGGCGTGCATTGATCAAATTTATTATTTTATCAGATGTATAAGTTACGTGTTGTTATTTAGTGAAAAGATTTTGTAACTCTCTGTAAATACTATTGCAGATGAAACATTGGTTATAAAACGAGCTTGCCCACATTACGTTCGGGGTAATAATGCATCACTACACAGATGCAGTTTTGTTTTTTTTATTTATTTGAAAAATGTGAGTTGTTGATTAGTTTAAAAGTGGCAACACTGGACAAGTCAGCGGTTTGGTACATGAAACCGCTGGTACATCAAACACATGAGTCAAGGTCTCGTCATTTTTATTGCGTCGAAGTCGTGTTTCACTGGTGTGAGCGCGGTCTAACTGTAAGAAAATCTGACTTGAGATTTATTGAAAGCATAGTGTTAGAATACGTGGATTC
Organism: Catonia carolina; assembly: GCA_035578175.1. Lineage (NCBI taxonomy): Eukaryota > Metazoa > Arthropoda > Insecta > Hemiptera > Achilidae > Catonia > Catonia carolina. The sequence goes on along the minus strand of JAQMRL010000021.1, from coordinate 397,946 downwards.
TAGTAACTGAAACTTGATTACTAAAAATTACAACTAACTCAACAGAAATTCACTAATTCACAGCATTTATGCAATTTTTTTTTTTTTTGCTTAGCAAACTCAGCATCACTGGTAGACTGCTTTCTGTAAATAAATAATTTTTATTTTGTCAGTCTCTCATCTGGTATGATGAAGTTCTCCAAGTTGTTCAATTTTGCGCGAGTCGTTTCATATCTACATATCTGTAACACTCTACATCTTTTGTAATTTGCTTTATATATTCTAACTTTTGCACCCCCCCTCCCACCTACAATTTGCAGAACAGTCGGACGTTAAACAAAAAAAAAAACACCTACAATTTACTCCCTCAATATTACCTTCCATTATTGATAGACTATACCTGGATGTCTTAAGATATGTCCCACTAGCGTATTCCTTCTTTTGTGGTTAAATGTTTCCGTATACTTCTTTTTTCATCCATTCGTCTCAAAACCTCTGAATTACTTCTTTTGTCCACCCACCTAATTTTTAACATTTTCCTATAACACCACATTTCAAAAGCTTCTATCCTCATTCTATATACAGCCCCTATCACCCTCGTTTCACTTCTGTACAATGGTAAACTCCAAATAGAGATTTTTAAGAAATTTTCCTCATAAATAAATGATAGTGAACTAAAATTATCATTAAGGATTTAGTTTCTCTTATCGAAAGTACCTCTCCTATTTCCATGTGGATTAGGTTTTACTATGATAAGTTCTCTGAACTTAACTTTTGTAAATAACCAAGGATTGCTGGGTAGTCTGTCATGGGGACTTGGCATGAAATTAAAACGATTAAGATTGATTGTCAAAACAGTAACTGTGGAATTTTCTGCAGGATTCTTGCAATACCACCTTGGTACATGTTGTGTTACAACTTCTAAGTTTAAAAAAAAATTGGCGTGATCAGTCACACGACATTCTCTTGCCAATGCAAATAATAAACAATACGACCTAACTATAGTAATAATACATTAGAAATTATCAAAAAGCTAACCTCAGAAAACGAAACTTTATTTTAATTGTGAGTGAATGATGCAAAATGAAAACCAACCTTAGTTTAGCATAATAATACGGAAAGTCACTCTTTCACACGCTAAAGTAGGCTCTGTAGAGAAAAGCTCTACATAAAAGTTATTGATCCTTTAATTTCCTATAAATGTAATTATATATACACTTTTGTCGTAAAATGCATACTTACGCTGAAATCTTAAAAGAATCAATTTTTTACACAATTTCATGAAAAAATAAACAGGAAAGCACTAACTACCGCTAAACTAAGCGTTACTTTTACAAAAAAATGTTTGAAATAAAAGTTGTAGAATTTTAAATGCTCAAACTTTATTATATACATTTTTGCGCTTAAATATGTATTAAAGTTGCAATCTTAAAAAAAATATTTTTTTTTACGAGAAAACAGCCTTCCCAAGAATTTCAGCAGACATGGTGTCTTGCGTATCTTGCAGAGCATAAAAATGTAGTATCTGAGGCGATTTAAAAAATTGTAGGACACAAAAAATTGTTTGGAAAAATTGTTTGGGAAAATCGCAAAAAAGTAAAAAAGTACACGAATAAATTACTACATCTGGTTGACCGATTTTGATGAAAAAGTTCTTGTCAGGTCCGTTAGTAGTATCTAACTTAAGTTTCGATTTTTAACTCTGTACGATGTTCCAATCTTGAGATATTCTGTTTACACGCAACCATACTCACACAGGCACACAGACCAAATGCTGAAAACATGTTTTTTGGGTTCAGGTGATCTGAAAATGTGCATATTTGGTGAAAACTTAATTTCGATAAATCGACATGCAACAGTACTTTTCTTCATATGTATTCATATAGGCAAAAGAAAGTAAAAATGTGTATTTGTGATTAAAAATAATTTTTTTGTGTTTATCGTTTTTAGATGGCTGATGAAACAACAGTTGTGGTAAACTCTTCAAGCAGAGCAGTCAGACAAATGTGTATATCGTGTCAAAAGGGTTCTGTTGAAGAAAGTGTGAATGAAATCAATCCACACTGTGGAACATGCAAAAAGAAATTACGTGAAAAAACACGCAAATTATGGATGAAGAAAATTTATCAGCTGTATGAATCGTGTTTGATATGCCTTAACATCTTTTACAATAATCTCTCATACGAACGCCACGATTGTACTTTGAAAGATACATTCGTTTGTGACGGTTGTTGTCGTATATTCCTTGAGAAGGAGAATATAAGAGTACATGTAAATAAATGCCAACAAATCATTTCAAAACGAAATAATACAGAAATTGAAAATAGTGTCAGAAAAGAACTAAAATCTGAATTAAAGCTAGAAAATGATGAAACCGACTGTAAATTGAATAAAAGTGGAAATGAACCCAAAATGTCGAAATCAGCTGACGATGTGGTTACTGGGTCAAAATTACCCAAAAAGCGTAAACGTTTTAGTTGTAATAATTGTGGGAAGTCATTTATTAGTAATCAGAAATTAACGGCACATTTGCGTGTGCATTCGGGTGAGAAACCTTTTAAATGTAAACTCTGCAGTAAAAAGTTTAGCCAGTTTGCTCATTTGAATGCACATTTGCGTGTGCATACGGGAGAGAAACCGTTTAAGTGTAAAATGTGCAGTAAAATGTTTAGCCAGGCTGGTCATTTAAATCAACATTTGCGTGTCCATACAGGAGAGAAACCGTACCAGTGTAAAACGTGCAGTAAAAAGTTTGCACACTCTTCTGCTTTTAAAATTCATTTGCGTGTGCATACGGGAGAGAAACCGTTTAAGTGTAAAACGTGCAGTAAAAAGTTTGCACACTCTCATACTTTAAAGATTCATTTGCGTGTGCATACGGGAGAGAAACCGTTTAAGTGTAAAACGTGCAGTAAAAAGTTTGCAGACTCTTCTGCTTTTAAAATTCATTTGCGTGTGCATACGGGAGAGAAACCGTACCAGTGTAAAACGTGCAGTAAAAAGTTTGCAAAATCTTCTACTTTAAAGATTCATTTGCGTGTGCATACGGGAGAGAAACCGTTCAAGTGTAAAATGTGTAGTAATATGTTTAGCCAGGCTGGTCATTTAAATCAGCATTTGCGTGTACATACAGGAGAGAAACCGTACCAGTGTAAAACGTGCAGTAAAAAGTTTGCACACTGTTCTTCTCTTAAGACTCATTTGCGTGTGCATACGGGAGAGAAACCGTTTAAGTGTAAAACGTGCAGTAAAAAGTTTGCAGACTCTTCTGCTTTTAAGATTCATTTGCGTGTGCATACGGGAGAGAAACCGTTTAAGTGTAAAACGTGCAGTAAAAAGTTTGCAGACTCTTCTGCTCTTAACATTCATTTGCGTGTGCATACGGGAGAGAAACCGTTTAAGTGTAAAACGTGCAGTAAAAAGTTTGCACACTCTTCTACTTTAAAGATTCATTTGCGTGTGCATACGGGTGAGAAACCATACATTTGCAATATCTGCAATAAAAGGTACACATGGTCTTCTAATCTATGTAGGCACATGCGTGTGCATGCCAAATAGAATCCACAGTACGTAAATTGTGCCGAAAAATGGTTCACACGTCTGTTGCTTTAACTAGACACAACCTGTTTGCATATAAATATTAACGTTTTGTTTATTTATGTATATGTTATAAAAAAAAACTTTTTATGTTACCTTTTTCTTCTTTTTATACATTTTCCTTGCAAGCAATTTCACGGTACGCCCTGCAAAATTGCATTTTCCTTGATTGTCAATGGTTTGAATCAAACCATTGACAGAGGAAGATGCAATCTTAAGTAAATATTTTCTAGAAGCCATTTTTATTACCTGAAGAAGCGGTGCGCACCGCGAAAGTGCTTGTAAGGAAAAAAGTATTAGAAGCAGAAAAAGGTAAATATAAAAAGTTTCTTTTTTACATTTTATGTATAGATAAAAAACCAAAGCATCTCAGCAGGATCAGTAACAATAGATTGGTCAAACAGGTATTCGACTTTGTAAACCGGGAGAAGAAGAACTACACATGGGCCAAAGAAACTAAACTGGATCTGGAACAGATAGGATTAACACCGCGGGACACACAGGACAGAGAGCACTATAGAGCAGTGTTAAGGGAATCTGGGGTGATCGAGAGCAGGAGGATGCGCCGGGGCGATGGCGGCGAATGGTTAGAGGAGAGGAGACAGCAACAAAGCGCGAGAATGAAGGCGTTATGGGCCAAATGCAAGGGAAGCTGGCAAATGCAGTAGGCCAGAGGAACAACTTGGTAACATGATCCATAGCAGGTCAATTCGTGAACAAAAAAAAACCAAAACATTAATATCATGGATTCTGCTGTTAAGGTGCTAACTAGTTGTTTAAGGAATTATAATTATTACATTTATAAATGTATTTAAAATTTTCACCAATGTTTTAAAGCTGATTTTATTGTTTGTTTTGTCTATGATTTTTAGTTTATAAACTTCCATGTTTCAGTGAATCCACAATCATCAGAGTGAAAATAAAATCAAATTTTATTCCAATCAGTTGTACAGTCCATTCAAAATAGTGCGATAGTTAGTCTCTGAACAGTGGTAACATTTCAACGTAAGTGGAATTTCAAACGTAAAATTCAAGTCCATTCAAAATAGTGCGATAGTTAGTCTCTGAACAGTCGGACGTTAAACCAAAAAACAACAACAGTCTCTGAACAGTGGTAACTTTTCAACGTAAGTCGCTTTTCGAACGTAAAATTTCCCTTTTAAGTATTCTTACGAAATTTATAATATAAATCTTTGTTTTGCAATTTTGAAAATCAAATGGAAGTATTTATTTTGTTGGCATTTTTTATTGTTGTTTAAGGGGACGGTCGGGTGAAAGAACTTATTCTCGTTACTTAGGAATTTACGGTTCAATTATGGAGACATTTACATCGCTGTTATTTAACTGCCTACGGATTAACCTAATTACTAACTTATAACTGTAATTTATACTTAAATTGGTTGGCTGGTCCCCGTCTATACCAGTGCAATTTACCTTCGCCCTCAGTTCGGGGCTTTCCCAAACGCTTGCAAACTGGGTTAGCGCTTCTCGAATGGGCTCGGTATCTGTTGGAGCTGTTAGACAACGGAGAGGATCGTGCAGCCAATCACTAAATCTAATTATTTATATACTACTCTTATCCTACGCGGTTTCTGTTCATTACCAAATGTTTACATGTACGTTACCTCGATACGTTCCTGTCACCGGTCTATACTTACCCAGATAATTAATCTAAACCGTACCGGTAAAAAAGTCTCAAACCAGTATGCACAACTGTTCTAAAACTACCAAGTATCCCTTCTGCACACTTGATTGTTCCACGCTTGTTCGCTACCGTCTTATTCAACTCTCTGTTTCCCACTGTCCACTCGGTAATTCCTATGTGCAAGGGTTGAATAGCAGTCTCGTTATAATTGTTCTTGATTGCCTGCTATCAACCCTCACCACAATCCAGAGAGTCCAGTTCAAAACAAGGTCACTGCTCACTTCACTTATATTGTTAGAGTAAACCTGTATAATCTACAACTATAACTAACCTAATGTACCCTATTAATCGGTACCTAACAGTTGCATTTAATACATAAGATGTGATTAATTAATAAATCTTATTTCCATTTTCTGTGTGTTATTGGAAAAATCATATTTTTTTCCATTATTATAATTAATCTTATAAAACGCTTTAATTCACTAACAGGGACATTTAACACGAAGAAAAATCTCTATTGCTGACGCTTGAGTAGATTACAAAATTGGGTGTGTTCTGTATTCCATTTAAGTGGGTCACGTATCGAAAAATTGTAAAAATTATGATATTTTTGTTTTTTATGCACAATGTAGTTTGAAATTTCCACTAAAAAAATGGTGTAAATATTATATTTTTACGATAATAATAAATATTTTTAAATGTATTTTTCGTTGACCTCTACAGTTGGTGCAACTATTCACACAAAAACAAAAAAAAAATAGATATCTATTTATGTAAAATGGGTGTTTCCTGAAAATTAGGTTGTTTACCACATTTGTACCTTTTTCTCAGGACCTACTGAATAAATTTGAGTGAATTTGTTTGTATAGTTTAAAACATCCATTATTTCAGCCTAATCTGAGCGTTTAACAAGATAAATTTGTTAAAAATTAAATTTTAAAATTATCACCAAAATAGCTTTTTAAAAAAAATTGTAAAAAAATTTTACATCATTAATTTTAACTTTCGTCTGCTCAAATGTGCAAAAAAAGAGTGATTTAAAAGATCAAAAAAATTTAAGTGTGTACCTTATGTAGTTCCGGAGAAAAAGGTCCAAACGTTAACATTGTGGAGTATAAGGATATGTGACCCCCTTAAGTAATACTACCATGCTATTTTGAATGAATTGTATAAAGGTTTTAAATCATTTGAACTTTTTGAGATGTCAGTAGCAGTCCATATCACTGTAGGTTGTTAATTTGATTTGTTCATTTAAAATGGGCTGCCTCCACTCATTTACTATAAATGGCAATTTTAACTGTGCTCATAAAATACCCTTGTCTTTTTTTACATTTATATTATGTACTAAACACATTGTCCCTTCCTGTATTACTTAAAAAATTTAGGTACAACTTTTTCTAAACTCTCCATTCACTATGATTAATAGCTTAATAATATATTTTTTTATATATTTCAATAATGTATTATGTATTTAGTATTATAAAAAAAGTAGAATATACGTATGTTTGTTGACAAAAATATGTGTACTATTTAAATATTGTTACAATATACCCTAAATTAAATTTATCGTTATCTTACCCTTGGTTACCTTTTAAGTTTAAAAAACTTTCGTACATTTCAGTGGTACCACCTTCTTCAGAGCAATATTAACTAAAATTAAAAATTAGATTAGAGTTTTATTCGATGTAACTAAATGGAAACACTATTCTAAAATTTAACTTTTAATTTTAGTTAATATTGCTCTGAAGAAGGTGGTACCACCGAAAACGCTCATACATTTGTTTAAACTAAAAAGGCAAGCAAAGGTAAGGAAAAAATAAATTTCATTTGTAATGTAATTTATATTAATGGTTGGCAGGATGCATTTCAAAAATTTTTTTGTGAGTGAGGATTAATTTAGTTAGTTATAAATTGTAATTTTCTTTCGATGGCGTATGGTAATTATCAAAGTTCTTCTCACCCGCTTAATGAACGCTCCGACTCGTAGCTATCATCTAATTGACTCTGTTATTGATTAACATGTCTTGTTAGTTATGTTCCTTGTGAAGTTCCATGACATGTTTGCACTTACAAACTTAATTTTCTTTTTCCATAGAAGCAATTTTTTCCATGTAAATCAACAGCTTCGACGATTTTAAAAGTCGTATCTTGATTTGCAATGAAATTTTTCAATTCATCGTAAATAAATTCTGTCAGGTTTAAATCTGAATGACACGGTGAGCTTTTGTACTTGGTGTAAAGGTAACCAATTACGGGGGCATGCGAGCCGCACATGCGCAATAAGTAGATCCCCCACCACGGCATCATAGCCTGATATAGGCTGCCTCTAAATAAGTACTACTCGTTGTGTTGTGTTTGTACGGTTATCAATTTGAAATTTGTGCCGCTGTCAAAAGCCGATTAGTTGTACGCGCTAGTGAAGAGCGTTCAACGTTTCAACCAGTCACCGTGATCTTGGTGACAATGATTTTGCGTTCACCGTTACTTTTAATATTTACTAGTGATTTATCAATCACTGTGTATTTTCTTGGTACATTTTTCAGCTGTTATGCAATAATAGTAATGTTTTCAGTTGTTATTTCATGATAACTGAAGTTTTGATAAAAAAGAAGTAAAAAAAGAATGGACGTGCTGGTTATCAAAGGAGAGGCGACAAGGAGAGCACTAAGCCCAGTGAACAGACCAACATATCTTACGTAGCTATCATAGGGGCCTTGAAAAAGAGTAAGCATATTATGTCGTTTTGTCTATTAACTGTGAGCAGTGAATGAGCGAGTGAATTTGTTCACTAGTTCCTAAGGTAAAGAATTCGTTCTCTCTTAAAAGTGACAGTGAACAGTGAATGAGCAACTGATTTTTGTAAAAGTGATTGAAGGAACAAGAGGTCTGTTACTCTTCTATCTGTAGAATTACGGTCGCCGTTTCGTCCTGCCTTAAACAGTGAACAGAGAATGAGTAAGCGATCTTTGTAACAGTGACTGGGGAACGAGAGGCTGTGCTATATTGTAGAATAGTACGGTGAACATTCGCCGTGTCGTCCTGTCTTCCAGTGACAGAAGAGTAAGCGATCTATGTAACAGTGACTGGGGAACGGTTGCTCGCCTATTTGAATAGCTGTGGTCACCGTGAATTGTAAGTAACCGTGACTCGTTCACAGTGACAGTTCTTTTATCTCTTCTCTAGTACGCGCACAAAATTCAGGGAAAATTGTCTGCGATTCAATTTTGGGTAATAGGCGAAAAGTTTTTTGTAAATTATAAACCATACGTTTTGACAGGCCCAAAGACAGGGATATTATACTCTCTTTCTCTTATCTACCAGAAAAAATATTCTCGGAACAGGGTGTGTGTATCGCATGTGATTCTCACGTAGACCTACAATAGTAGTTAAAAAATAAACAGTATTATAAATAATTAAAAAAATTAATACATATAATCATTAATGAAGATTTACAATTATACAAACGGACATAACAAAAATGTCAGTAGATTTAGTTGTGTAGTACTAACTTAATTTTGCCACATGCAGATGGTGCTTGTGTAAATATCTAATTTATCCTAGTCTTAACAGGCCTGCTACAAATTCAATGTATTCTTAGCAGGCCTACAAAAGGTATGATGGTAGAATCACAATGGCGTCTGAGGAATCAGCATGGATTCTCATGACCTGTGCAAACAAACACATTAGAATCGCCAGCAATCGTCACGGCCTGTATTGACTAACACCTAAGGATTGCATTCGCATCTCTCAGCATCCAACCTGTTTTTCTTCACTATCATCTTTTTCACTAACGTGTCTAATAATAAAGATATTACAATAAAAGAAGCATTTTGTGGGTTAAAAGGTTAACTTTTCTTCTGTTGTTATTGTTTAGGTCATCAGCCAAAAGGCTTTACTAAGTAAAACGAAGAGTAGTAAGGTTTACCGTTGCCTTCCTCACTGAGTGGAAAAGTACGCTTATCATCATACCGGGCCCTCTTAAAAGCACATATTTTCCACTCTGCAAATGACACCTTCACTTCATTCACCACAAGGTCGTGCTGTATAATGAAATTCATTACTTTCAGAGGAGATAACTCTGATTAGTGTCTTTTGCACGTCTAACTCTTCTGTTCTTAAATGATTCAGTCATTTAATTGGCTGATCATGCGATAAGAAACAGAACTATTTATTTTAGCCCTGCAACGAACAGAGTGAGTGTAAATAATTTGACACTCCACCTGTCCGTTATGGGCACTTTTCTTCTATGTAATTTATTATGTAAGTTTTCCTTGCTATTTAAATAAAAATTCTGTTATAATTTGTGTTGAAAATTTATTGGGTTATTTATTGTGTCTTAAAGTCTGAAACTTATCATTAAAGTTTGTACATGCTGTTTTGTTTTTTCTTTTTACCTTCTCTTGCCGATATGTATATATAGAAAGGAAAGTATTGTTTTCATGTTGATTTTTCGAAATTAAGTTTACACCGGATCTACACCTTTTCAGACCCCCTAAACCCAAAAAATATGTTTATAGCGATTGGTCTGTGTGAGTATTTGTGAACAGAATATCTCAAGAATGGAACATCGTATGAACTTGAAACTTAAGTTAGGACCTACTAGAGGACCCAACATAAGCATTTTCATCAAAATTGGTCAAACGAAAGTAGTAGTTCATTCATGTCATTTCTCACTTTTTTGCCATTTTCTCAACAATGGCTCTTACAATTTTTGTGAAAATCACCTCATTTACTACATTTTTTATGCTCTACAAGGTATGGTAGGCGCCAGGTCTGCTAAAATTCTTGAAGATTCTGTGTTCAAGTAAAAAAATGGTTTTTTTTAAGATAGCGGCTTAAATACACATATTAACGGAAAAATGTACAATAAAAGGTGTTGATAATTTAAAACTACAACATTTTTTGTATATTGCTTAGTTCAGCAGTAATAAGTGATTTTCAGTTAATTTTCATGAAAATCTGTAAAATAATAGATTTTTTTAAAGAGTCAGCGTTAGTATGCATTTTATGACAAAAGTGTATAATCTAATTTATGGGAAATTAAAAGATCTACAACTTTTATTTAAGCATTTTTCTCTACAGAGCCTACTTTAGCGTGAAAGAGTGATTTTCTGTATTTTTAAACCAAACTGAGGTTGATTGTCATTTTGCATCATTCACTTATGATTAGAATTAGGTTATGTTTATTGAAGTTAGTTTTTGTTTATTTCTAATGTTACGTTATATTGTTAATTATTTGCATTGGCAAAAGAAAGTCATGTGAGTGTTTCATATCAGATATTTTTGTAAAAAAATTATGAATTTTCTTAAGTCTTTTAGAACTTTGTTAATAGTTTGTTTAGTTTATTCATGTGAAATAAATTGTGTAAAATAGTTTAAATTCCTTATCGACATAGTATAATTAAGTGTTTTATAACTAAATCTAAAATTGAATAAAATTGATTATATGAGTTCATAAAAACCCATCGAAGTTGTGACTGAAGTTCGTATCGCCCAAATGTTCATTCGTAATGGCAGTAGGAATAAAATAATGTTGACTTACAGTTTGACCACGTTTTCAAGTAACCGACATTTCTGTTATGGTAACAAACAGGTTATAGTTGTACGGTTAACTTACAAAAGGTTTCGCAATATTCTGTATGTCATCTGTGGTTATAGTTTACATTGTTGTGTTGGCGAATTGATAGCAAAGCAGTCGCGCATGCGCACTGATGCTTTCCTCCCTTTACCCCTTGTTAGAACCAGAGGGAAACTTGTGACTCAAGTACTATAACAAGATGTTATGACCCAGACTGTACTTTACATTAGTAAGACTGAAACCATCTGAGTTTATACATCTATAACACCTAATGACTCCAATGTTTTCATCAGCACTACATAAAGAACGGAATCAAAGGCTTCCCTTATATCTAAAAATCTGGTGTGAAACACTCACATGACTTTCTCGTGTCAATGCAAATAATGAACAATATGTAATGTTCATTATAATTTTCAGACTCCAACATTTGATCCATATCATATTAATTTCATTAATGTAGGCTTTTTTTTATTGTGTAAAGATATGTGAGGATCTGGATAAGGGGATTTCCACTGTATTGTTTAATTGTATAACGCTTTGCCACTTTTCCCGCAAGGTGTTCTTCCTGAAAGTTAGTAGTTTTTAGGAAGTATGATAAGAAAAATGCCATAAACAAATCCAGTGTCTACTTAAACACATTATGGAAATATTCATGACCGTTTGTGTTAAAACTGAGTGGCTTTTAATTTAAAGGACTTTTACATCAAAGGATGTTGGTACCCTCCAATTAGTCTATTAAACTGAGCATTGACTGTATTTCAAGGAATGGAACAGTGTCCTGCTATTACTGAATGTGAAGTTTAACTCTGTACATGGTTAGATAGGTCAGTGCCTTTTAATCTTGCTTGAATTTTTTACTTCACTGTTTCTTACTGAAGTGGTTTTGACAAAGTTGTTAACTGTAGATATGTTACCTCATTATGAAAGAAAATATCATTGAATGATATATATATATATATACACATACATACATACATTTACAAATCATACTATCTTAGTAGTATTGGTTTGGTATAAAAGAAATTAAAGTGTAAACGTCCATTCAAAACGATTGATAGAAAGTCCCGCCGTTCTAAGTTAGAATTGCCATAACGAATTCAATATACTACATAGTTCGTCTCATCACAAAATTGATGAGTTTTATATTAAATAAAAAACAAGTTAAAAAATATATTACAACGGCAAATTATTACCTACTAATTTTATTTTGAACAGGAGTCTAGGAAATTAAATTGGTAGAACTTTGTATCATATATAATTGAGAACAATTGATTTTTTGTAAGAAAATGGTGAGATTATTATTATTACTAATTTGAAGTGTTAGTTATTTAAAAAATTAAGATTTAGGTTTAAATGATTGTTTATATGTAAAGGGAAATTTTTACACTGCTGGTGTCATCTATCCCTCGTTTTGATGTTTACCGTAGATTCCGTATAAACAATGTTTACGTTATAGCATTGTCATTATTAGTGAAGACAAAGAAAACAAATATTGTAGTTCAATAATTAAATTTAGAATACTGTATAATGGTTTAAAAGAATTGGGAATCGGCAAGATATAACTACCAGGTAAAGTGAGTAAATTGCGTTTTCTTTTACTACATGGCGTTTGTTAGAATCTTTGGTTACCGAATCTTTCGTTGAAAGGCGTTGAGAAATTCAACAAGAGTGTTAAAAGTGAAGAGTGCAAAGGTAATTGCACTCTTTTTTTACAGTCTTTTTTTTACCGAATATTACTAACACATTGGTGCGTTGTATAACTGAACGAATTGTCAAAGAAAAATGCCGGTACAGTGACGCCGCTAAACATTAAAAATCTATCCGACATTAATAACGAAATTTTCGTAAAGGTTATATTATTAAGGTTATGAAAAGTTTTTTTTTTTTGTTAACGTCTGACTCTTCTACAATTACTGCTAATGTAGACGGTGAAGGATGAAATGATTTTTTTTGTAATGTTTGAAAATATGCCATGCCTGAATGGGATTCGAACCCAAGATCGCATGTAAACGTGGTATTTATCTATAGAGTTATAGGGCTCCTAACAGTTTTTAACAATTTTTTTTGTTGGCAGAATCCGAATATGATCTTATTTTTCCGCGCACACGGGAGTAGAATGAACTGTAGTTGACCAAATTTATATGCTGTATAGCGATATTACCTTACTTGAGCAGTTTTGTGAGAATATATGTGGTAGTTTAAAGAAAATAAACAATCGGGTGAATCGTGTATAAGAAATTGTCATTTTTCTTGTTATAATAATTGATGTAAGACTAACTGTGTATTGGCCATTTGATAGAGTGGTTTGTGCTGTTACAGATTGCGGATGTGAATAGTTGGCTAGGTATAATGGAGATGTTTAGACCTGATGCTTGCCCCTTCATATATAGTCACTCAAGTCAAGAGTTTGCCCTTGTTTGCATCAAGGGGTAAAGGGGGAAAAGCATCAGTGCTCATGCGCGACTGCTTTAATTTTAGTAGGACAAACATTACAAATTATACTATACCCAGAGCATATATACAGTATATTGCGGAACCTTTTGCAGGTTAACTATATGATAATAACTGTGTGTTACTATAAACAGAAATGTTAGTTTCTTGAAAACATGGGCAGACTATTTACAGTGCTGATCAAAATTTAATATATGGAGTAATACTGTGAAGTTAAAGCTAAATAAAAATCCTTTCTTTGCCTCTTAATAAATGCCATGAGCGAGTGGCTATGTACTGTGATGTTTTTCTTTGCACAATTTGCAAAATAAAGCAGGAATTTAATTTTTTTAAACCTGGTAAAAAAAGGAAATGGTTCCGTAGATACTAGTGAGACAGAGTTAGAAGGCACAGGTGACAGCAATTGTAAAGAAGGCGATTCATTCGTAGAAAATTTTGTTCCAATGGAATAAGGTAGCTGGTAATTACAGTAAATCAAACATTTCTTGTCATGCAATTAAGCTATAGGCAATATTACAGGTCACATTTATTTCTTATAAGGTGTATTTAGAAAACATTTTTTCAGAATAAACCACAGCTTACAAAATGTATGTAGAAACTGCACGGTAGTGAAATGTATGAGCCGTGTCTGACTGTTGAGGTTGGCAGCACTGTCATATTTTCACTTACTCCCTCACAGCTCATCCATACGCACATAAAAGGCAATCTTGTGACTTCAGTATCTATAGAATGCCTGCGGTGGCATTTCTGCCACTGACGCTTTTGAAGTAACAGCTTAAACTGCTGTTGAAATTTTTTTACTTTTTTTTATTAACTTTATTAATGAAATTCATAACTGTAACAAAATAAACAACCAGTGAACATGGTAGTGGGTGAAAGAATGAATAATATGACATGGAGAGCACCATCCACTGACTGGTCTCTGACTTGTTATTTTGTTACTTCTTACTGATTCATCAATTAATTAATTAATAGCTCTTAACCATTTCTAAAACAGGAGATCCCTGCTCCACTTCCTCCCTCATTGAAGGTTGTTTGGTAGATGACAGAATAAGTAAACAATGAATATTAACAAAGAAGTACAGTTCTGTATTTTGTTGTTAGTTAGTGTTCAACTAATTGGCGTTAAAAAATAAACAAACCAAGTCAAATGTTTATCGTTTATTCAAGTTGAATACAATCATACACTAAGTCACGTAGCTACAATTTTTTTTATCCTTGAATCTTTACCTAGCTATTTAATAGTTGGCTCAGTTGATATAACTTTATTTTGTGCAGTTTGTTAAAATAATAAGTGGGTTCGTGTAAGTGTTATTTCAATTCAATTCAATGGAAGAGTTATAAACTTGTGGTAAGTAAAAATGTTTTCAGATTTGCTAGTAGCAAATTTTATTGTTGTATTGGTTGCCGGTTGGAAAGAGATAGCCAACTTCCCCTCACTTACTAAGTTTCCGCTACTGTGAAGCATTCCCCTTTGCAAGCTTCAGGTCCCAACAAACCTGCTGTACATCCATAGGTGTAAGCTTGTCGTTATAGGCCATGAGTCTACATACATATTCAGTGATTGTACAGCGTTTTCTTACAGTCATACTTAAGTTCCCTTTTTTGTTTTTGTGAACAGGTTGACTTGAGGTATACCTTTCTCATATTACCAGACATTCCTTCAGCTTCTCTCCTGAGCTGTGGCTGTATTTTGAAATATCATTGGAATAGATATTCTTATTAACTAACCATCTAATCTGCAAGAGAAGTGGTTAATTTTGTGAATTTGAATTGAAGGTATATTCTATTTTAATATTGTTAAGTTTTTATTTGATAATGCTTCTGGTTTTGATATTATTGCTCCAATTGTACAATGACTCATTGCCATCTGTCGTTGTTTTTTCCAACTGTCAAAATATTAATACAATGTAGGCGTCATTTTGTGTTCCCAGTTTTTATTCAATGCGGTGATAATGGCGTGCGTTGAGCAAATTAAGTATTTTATCAGATGTATAAGTTACGTGTTGTTATTTAGTGAAAAGATTTTGTAACTCTCTGTAAATACTATTGCAGATGAAACATTGATTACAAAACGAGCTTGCCCACATTAAGTTCGGGGGTAATAATACATCACTACATAGATGCAGTTTTGTTTTTTTATATTTAATTTGAAAAATGTGAATTGTTGATTAGTTTAAAAGTGGCAACACTGGAGAAGTCAGCGGTTTGGTTCATCATACCGCTGGTACATCAAACACACGAGTCAAGTCTCGTCATTTTAATCGCGTTGAGGTCGTGTTTCACTGGTCTGATTTGTTGCAGTTCTCTAAGCAGTTCTTTTTTGCGTGAGTCGTTTTATATCTACATACCTGTAACACCCTACATCTTTTGTAATTTGCTTTATATATTCTAACCTTTGCCCCCCCCCCCTTTACAATTTACTCTCTCAATAATATCTTCTATTATTGATAAACCAACCTGGTTATAAACCTGGATGTCTTAAGATTTGTCCCACTAGCGTATTCTTTCTTCTGTGGTTGGATGTTTCAATATACTTCTTTTTTCAACCACTTGTCTAAAAACCTCTCGATTACTTATTTTGTCCACATATGTAAAATCTTTAACATTTTCCTATAGCACCGCATTTCAAAAGCTTCTATGCTCTTCCTTTCTACAGCCCCTATAACTCACGTTTCACTCCCATATAATGCTACGTTCCAAAGATAGGGGTTTAAGAGATTTTCCTTCTAAATAAATGTTAATGTACGAAAATGATCATTAATATTTTCGTTTTCCCTATAGAAAGTATCTTCTATTTCCTAGTGGATTAGGTTTTTCTAATCGTGATAAGTTCTCTGAACTTAACATGTGTGAATGACCAAGGATTGTTGGGAAGTCAGTTGTGGTGAATTTTTTTTGGGGATTTCTGCAATACCACCTTGATAGGTGTTTCTGTTACAACTTGTAAAAAAAAAATTTATTTTGAACACTCACACGACTTTTTTTTGCTAGTTCCAATAATGAAAAATATAACCTAACATTAGTTATAATATATTGGAAATAAACAACTAAGCTAACCTCAAAAAACAAAACTTTATTTTAATTGAGAGTGAATGATGCAAAATGAAAACCGTCCTTAGTTTGGCGTAATAATACGGAAAATCACTCTTTCACGCTAAAGTAGGCTCTGTAGAGAAAAGCTCTACATAAAAGTTGTAGATCATTTAATTTTGTATAAATGTGATTGTATATACTCTTTTGTCGTAAAATGCATACTAACGCTGAAATCTTAAAAAAAAAATCAATTTTTTTACACGTTTTAGTGAGAAAAAAACAGAAAAGCACTAATTACTGCTAAACTAAGCGTTATACTAAAAATAATGTTAGAATTAAAAGTGGTAAAATTTTAAATTCTTTAAAAATTTTATTATATACATTTTAGCGCTAAAATGCATATGAAAGTCCCAGTCATATAAATACAATTTTTTTACGGGAAAACAGCCTTTCCAAGTAATTCAGTAGACATATCGCTTACCCTATCTTGTAGAGCATAAACAATTTAGTAAATGAGGCAATTTTTTGAGAAAATCATAAAAAAGTGAAAAATTACACGAATAAATAACTACTTCCTGTTGACCGATTTTGATGAAAATGTTTCTTGTCGGGTCCGTTAGTAGTATCTAACTTAAGTTTCAAGTTTCAACTGTGTACGATGTTCCAATCTTGAGGTATTCTGTTTACACGCACGCACACTCACACAGGCACACAGAACAATTGCTGAAAACATGTTTTTTAGGTCAGGTGATCTGAAAACGTGTATATTTGGTGAAAACCTAATTTTGAAAAATCACCATGACAACAGTACTTTCCTTTCTATATACTTATATAAGCAAGAGCATTTAAAAATGTGTATTTGTGATTGGTGATTAAAAAATCTTTTTTGTGTTTATCGTTTCTAGATGGCTGATGAAACCACAGTTGTTGTGGTAAACTCTTCAAGCAGAACAGTCAGACAAATGTGTATATCGTGTCAAAAGGGTACCGTTGAAGAAAGTGTGAATGAAATCAATCCACACTGTGGAACATGCAAAAAGAAATTACGTGAAAAAACACGCAATTCATGGATGAAGAAAATTTATCAGCTGTATGAATCGTGTTTGATATGCCTTAACATCTTTTACAATAATCTCTCATACGAACGCCACGATTGTACTTTGAATGATACATTCGTTTGTAACGGTTGTTGTCGTATATTCCTTGAGAAGGAGAATATAAGAGTACATGTAACTAAATGCCAACAAATCATTTCAAAACGAAATAATACTGAAATTAAAAATAGTGTCAGAAAAGAACTAAAATCTGAATTAAAGCTAGAAAATGATGAAACCGACTGTAAATTGAATAAAAGTGGAAATGAACCCAAAATGTCGAAATCAGCTGACGATGTGATTACTGGGTCAAAAGTACCCAAAAAGCGTAAACGTTTTAGTTGTAGTAATTGTGGGAAGTCATTTATTAGTAATCAGAAATTAACAGCACATTTGCGTGTGCATTCGGGTGAGAAACCTTTTAAATGTAAACTCTGCAGTAAAAAGTTTAGCCAGTTTGCTCATTTGAATGCACATTTGCGTGTGCATACGGGAGAGAAACCGTTTAAGTGTAAAATGTGCAGTAAAATGTTTCGCCAGGCTAGTCATTTAAATCGGCATTTGCGTGTGCATACGGGAGAGAAACCGTTTAGGTGTAAAATGTGCAGTAAAATGTTTAGCCAGTCTGGTCATTTATATGAGCATTTGCATGTACATACTGGAGAGAAACCGTTTAAGTGTAAAACTTGCAGTAAGAAGTTTGCAGACGCTTCTACTTTAAAGATTCATTTGCGTGTCCATACAGGAGAGAAACCGTACCAGTGTAAAACGTGCTGTAAAAAGTTTGCAAACTCTTCTACTTTAAAGACTCATTTGCGTGTGCATACGGGAGAGAAACCGTTTAAGTGTAAAACGTGCAGTAAAAAGTTTGCAAACCCTTCTACTTTAAAGATTCATTTGCGTGTGCATACGGGAGAGAAACCGTTTAAGTGTAAAACGTGCAGTAAGAAGTTTGCAGACGCTTCTACTTTAAAGATTCATTTGCGTGTTCATACAGGAGAGAAACCGTACCAGTGTAAAACGTGCTGTAAAAAGTTTGCAAACTCTTCTACTTTAAAGACTCATTTGCGTGTGCATACGGGAGAGAAACCGTTTAAGTGTGAAACGTGTAGTAAAAAGTTTGCACACTGTCCTTCTTTTAAGATTCATTTGCGTGTGCATACGGGAGAGAAACCGTTTAAGTGTAAAACGTGCAGTAAGAAGTTTGCAGACCCTTCTACTTTAAAGATTCATTTGCGTGTGCATACGGGAGAGAAACCGTACATTTGCAATATCTGCAATAAAAGGTTCACAGGGTCTTCTCATCTATGTAGGCACATGCGTGTGCATGCCAAATAGAATCCACAGTACGTAAATTGTGCCGTAAAATGGTTCACATGTCTGTTGTTTTAACTAGACACAACATGTTTGCACATAAATATTTATGTTTTATTTATTTATGTATATGTTATAAAAAAAAACTTTTTATGTTACCTTTTTCTTCTTTTTATACATTTTCCTTGCAAGCAATTTCTCGGTGCGCCTTGAGAAATTGCATTTTCCTTGATTGTCAATGGTTTGAATCAAACCATTGACAGAGGAAGATGCAATCTAAGTAAATATTTTCTAGAAGCCATTTTTATTACCTGAAGAAGCGGTGCGTACCGCGAAAGTGCTTGTAAGGAAAAATTATAAGAAGCAGAAAAAGGTAAATATAAAAAGTTACTTTTTTACATTTAATGTATAGATAAAAAACCAAAGCATCTCAGCAGGATCAGTAACAATAGATTGGTCAAACAGGTATTCGACTTTGTAAACCGGGAGAAGAAGAACTACACATGGGCCAAAGAAACTAAACTGGATCTGGAACTGATAGGATTAACACCGCGGGACACACAGGACAGAGAGCACTATAGAGCAGTGATAAGGGAATCTGGGGGTGATCGAGAGCAGGAGGATGCGCCGAGGCGATGCCGGCGAATGGTCAGAGGAGAGGAGACAGCAACAAAGCGCGAGAATGAAGGCGTTATGGGCCAAACGCAAGGGAAGCTGGCAAATGCAGTAGGCCAGAGGAACACTTGGTAACGTGATCCATAGCAGGTCAATTCGTGAACAAAAAAAAAACCAAAACATTAATATTATGGATTCTGCTGTTAAGATGTTAACTAGTTGTTTAAGAAATTATAATTATTACATTTATAAATGTCTTTAAAATTTTCACCAATGTTTTAAAGCTGATTTTATTGTTTGTTTTGTTTATGATTTTTAGTTTATAAACTTCCATGTTTCAGTGAATCCACAATCATCAGAGTGAACATAAAATCAAATTTTATTCTAATCAGTTGTACAGTCCATTCAAAATAGTGCGATAGTTAGTCTCTGAACAGTGGTAACTTTTCAACGTAAGTCGAATTTCAAACGTAAAATTCAAGTCCATTCAAAATAGTGCGATAGTTAGTCTCTGAACAGTCGGACGTTAAACCAAAAAACAACAACAGTCTCTGAACAGTGGTAACTTTTCAACGTAAGTCGCTTTTCGAACGCAAAATTTCCCTTTTAAGTATTCTTACGAAATTTATAATATAAATCTTTGTTTTGCAATTTTGAAAATCAAATGGAATTATTTATTTTGTTGGCATTTTTTATTGTTGTTTAAGGGGACGGTCGGGTGAAAGAACTTATTCTCGTTACTTAGGAATTTACGGTTCAATTATGGAGACATTTACATCGCTGTTATTTAACTGCCTACGGATTAACCTAATTACTAACTTATAACTGTAATTTATGCTTGGTTGGCTGGTCCCCGTCTATACCAGTGCAATTTACCTTCGCCCTCAGTTCGGGGCTTTCCCAAACGCTTGCAAACTGGGTTAGCGCTTCTCGAATGGGCTCGGTATCTGTTGGAGCTGTTAGACAACGGAGAGGATCGTGCAGCCAATCACTAAATCTAATTATTTATATACTACTCTTATCCTACGCGGTTTCTGTTCATTACCAAATGTTTACATGTTAGTTTTTGTTTTGCAGTAAGTTGCATTTAATACATAAGATGTGATTAATTAATAAATCTTATTTCCATTTTCTGTGTGTTATTGGAAAAATCATATTTTTTTTCCATTATTATAATTAATCTTATAAAACGCTTTAATTCACTAAGAGGGAAATTTAACACGAAGAAAAATCTCTATTGCTGACGCTTGAGTAGATAACGAAATTGGGTGTGTTCTGTATTCCATTTAAGTGGGTCACGTATCGAAAAATTGTAAAAATTGCGATATTTTTGTTTTTTATGCACAATGTAGTTTGAAATTTCCACTAAAAAATGGTGTAAATATTATATTTTTACGATAATAATAAATATTTTTAAATGTATTTTTCGTTGACCTGTACAGTTGGTGCAACTATTCGCACAAAAACAAAAAAAAAATAGATATTTATTTATGTAAAATGGGTGTTTCCTGAAAATTAGGTTGTTTACCACATTTGTACCTTTTTCTCAGGACCTACTGAATAAATTTGAGTGAATTTGTTTGTATAGTTTGAAAGATCCATTTTTTCAGCCTAATCTGAGCGTTTAACAAGATAAATTTGTTAAAAATTAAATTTTAAAATTATCACCAAAATGGCTTTTTAAAAAAAAATTGTAAAAAATTGTTACATCATTAATTTTAACTTTCTTCTGCTCAAATATGCAAAAAAAGAGTGATTTAAAAGATCAAAAAAATTTAAGTGTGTACCTTATGTAGTTCAGGAGAAAAGGTCCAAACGTTAACATTGTGGAGTATAGGGATACGTGACCCCCTTAAGTAATACTACCATGCTATTTTGAATGGATTGTATAAAGGTTTTAAATCATTTGAACTTTTTGAGATGTCAGTAGCAGTCCATATCACTGTAGGTTGTTAATTTGATTTGTTCATTTAAAATGGGCTGCCTCCACTCATTTACTATAATTGGTAATTTTAACTGTGCTCATAAAATACCCTTGTCTTTTTTTACATTTATATTATGTACTAAACACATTGTCCCCTCCTGTATTACTTAACAAATTTTGGTACAACTTTTTCTAAACTCTCCATTCACTTTGATTAATAGTTTAATAATATATTTTTTATATATTTCAAATGAAATTATTTTGTTAAATTAAAAAAAATTAGATGTAATAAATTTCAATAATGTATTATGTATTTAGTATTTAAAAAAGTAGAATATACGTATATTTGTTGACAAATATATGTGTACTATTTAAATATTGAATTGTTACAATATACCCTAAATGAAATTTATCTTTATCTTACCCCTTATCTTATCCGTTTACCCTTTATCTTATCCCTTGGTTACCTTTTAAGTTTAAAAAACTGTCGCCCGTTTCAGTGGTACCACCTTCTTCAGAGCAATATTAACTAAAATTAAAAATTAGTATTAGAGTTTTATTCGATGTGACTGAATGGAAACACTATTCTAAATATCTATTTTTAATTTAGTTAATATTTCTCTGAAGAAGGTGGTACAACCGAAAACGCACATACATTTGTTTAAACTAAAAAGGCAAGCAAAGGTAAAGAAAAGATAAATTTCATTTATAATGTAATTTCTGCCCCTAACGGACAGGTGGAGTGTCAAATTATTTATACTCACTCTGTTCGTTGCAGGGCTAAAAAAAATAGTTCTGTTTCTTGTCACATGATCAGCCAATTAAACGACTGAATCATTTAAGAACAGAAGAGGTAGACGTGTAAAAGACACTAATCAGAGTTATCTCCTCTGAAAGTAATGAATTTCATTATACTGCCAGATCGTGTGGTGAATAAAGTGAAGGTGTCATTTGCAGAGTGGAAAATATGTGCTTTTAGAGGGCCCGGCATGCTGATAAGCGTACTTTTCCACTCAGTGAGGAAGGCTAGCGTAAACCACCTCACTCCTCGTTTTACTTATTAGGTTAATCAGTTTCTTGACTGAAAACCTAATCATCTCAGAGGATCAGCATGGTTTCCAAAAAGGTAGATCAACTAAAACTGCAATTGTTTCACTTGTGGAGCAAGTAGTTGGTATATTCGACGCCGGGGAGAAAGCATTGGCAGTGTTTCTGGATCTGAGTAAAGCTTTCGATTGTGTTGATCATGAAATTTTATTGAAAACACTAGAGTCATTAGGCGTTAGGGATGTAGAGTTGAAATGGTTTCAATCTTACCTTATTAATAGATTACAGTGTGTGGAGTTAACTAGGGTTGTTAGAGGGAAACTTACAAAAGTTGTATCTGGAAAGCTTGAAGTCAAAGCAGGCGTTCCACAGGGGTCAGTTTTAGGTCCAATTCTGTTTCTATTGTACATTAATAGGTTACCAGAAGTCATACCTAATGGCAGAGCTTTGTTGTTTGCTGATGATACTTCAGTAATCAGTAACAGTTCACTGGTAGATGCTCTTGAAGTAAATACACATGTTAACATAGAGTCCGTAGTGCAGTTCTTGAATCAAATGTTATTAACAGTTAATGGGAAAAAGTGTCAGTACTTGCAGTTCAAAAATAAACATAACGTTAAAGAAAGTAGAGAAGTGGATGTATTTATTCATAATAATAGTTTAGAGCATGTAGAAACAGTGAAGTTCCTGGGCGTATCTCTAGATAGATCTTTGTCTTGGGACTTCTATATCAATCAAGTTTGTAGTAAAATATCATCTGGGGTATTTGCACTAAAACAAATCGCCAGATTAAATGATAAAAAATTACTAATGGCAGCTTATCATGGCCTCATTCTGTCTCATATCCGGTATGGTATTTTAGTATGGGGTAATTCTAGCATGGGTAATATGAATAGGGTTTTTAAAATTCAAAAGAAAGCTATTAGGTGTATGGTGGGAGCTAATCAGCTAACCTCATGCAGGCCACTATTTAAGGAGCTTAAATTGCTTACAGTCCCTGTCTCTACATTTTTGAGGTGATTATGTATGTTAGGCAAAATAATTTTATGCAGAATTTCAATGTTCACAATCATAACACGAGAAACAGGAATGATTATTATGTGGCTAATCACTCCACAAAATTGTTTGAACAAAAACCTACTTATGCAGGGAGAAAATTCTTAAATAAATTACCCCAATCTTTAAAGTGTTGTGAGGATTTGAATTCCTTTAAAAAAAATTAAAAAAATTACTTGATCGGTGAAACTTTTTATAGCGTACAAGAATTTCTTTCTTGATAGTAGTGATACATAGTGTGTTTCTTATACGTATTTCAGGTGTTACATCTGCCGACATGTCCTATACTCCTCCTGGAGTCTCCAGGGCGCAAAAAAAAAAAAAAAACAGTAAAACCTCTAGAGGTTCAAACCAGCCTTTTGGCTGATGACCTAAACAACAATGTAATTTATATTAATGGTTGGCAGGATGCATTTCAAAATTTTGTTTGTGAGTGAGGATTAATTGTTAGTTATAAATTGTAATTTTCTTTCGATGGCATATGGTAATTATCAAAGTTCTTCTCACCTGCTTAATGAACACTCCGACTTGTAGCTATCTGAGTCAGCGATTGTAATTATTATAAATGACTCTGTTATTGATTAACATGTCTTGTTAGTTATATTCCTTGTGAAGTTCCATGACATGATTGCACTTACCATTTTAATTTTCTTTTCCCATAGATGCAATTTTTTCCATGTAAATCAACAGCTTCGACGATTTTAAAGGTCGTATTTTGATTTGCAATGAAATTTTTCAATTCATCGTAAATAAATTCTGTCAGGTTTAAATCTGGATGACACGGTGAGCGGTAGTACTTTGTGTAATGGTAACCAACTACGGGGGCGTGCGAGCCGCACATGCGCAATAAGTAGATCCCCCTCCACGGCATCATAGCCTGATATAGGCTGCCTCTAAATGAGTACTACTCGTTGTGTTGTGTTTGTGCGGTTATCGTTTTGACATTTGTGTTGCTATCAAAAGCCGATTAGTTGTACGTGCACTAAATTCGGGGAAAAATGTCTACGATTCAATTTTGGGTAATAGGCGAAAAGTGTTTTGTAAATGATAAACCATACATTTTGACAGGCCCGAAAGAAAGGGATATTATACTCTCTTTCTCTTATATCTACCAGAAAAAATATTCTGGGAACAGTGTGTGTCGCATGTGATTCTCACTTAGGTCTACAATAGTAGTTAAAAAATAAACAGTATTATAAATAATTAAAAAAATTAATACATATAATCATTAATGACGATTTACAATTATATAAATAGACATAACAAAAATGTCAGTAGATTTAGTTGTGTAGTACTAACTTAATTTTGCCACATGCAGATGGTGCTTGCGTAAATATCTAATTTATCCTAGTCTTAACAGGCCTGCTACAAATTCAATGTATTCTTAGCAGGCCTACAAAAGTTATGATGGTAGAATCGCCAGCGATCGTCACGGCCTGTATTGACTAACACCTAAGGATTGCATTCGCATCTCTCGGCATCCAACCTGTTTTTCTTCACTATCTTCTTTTTCCACTAACACGTTGTCTAATAATAAAGATAATTATTACAATAAAAGAAGCATTTTGTGGGTTAAAAGGTTAACTTTTCTTCTGTTGTTATTGTTTAGGTCATCAGCCAAAAGGCTGGTTTGAACCCGTAGAAGTTTTACTGAGTAAAACTATAACAGACTTACACAACCAAGGATATCGGTATTCCCCAATTAGTCTATTAAACTGAGCATTGGCTGTATTTCAAGAAATTGAACAGGGTCCTGTTCTTGATTATATATACATATATATATACATACATTATACTATATATATTAAACATTATAATCATACTATCTTAGTAGTATTGGTTTAGTATAAAGGTAATTAAAGTGTAAACGTCCATTCAAAACTATTGATAGAAAGTCCCACCGTTTTAAGTTGGAATTGCCATAACGAAATCAATGTATTACATAGTTCGTCTCATCTGAAAATTGATGAGTTGTATATTAAATAAAAAACAATTTACAAAATATATTACAACGGCAAATTATTACTAATTTTATTTTGAACAGGAGTCTAGAAAATTAAATTGGTAGAACTCTGTATCATATATAATTGAAAAACAATTGATATTTTGTAATAAAATGGTGAGATGATTATTATTACTTATTAAAATGTTATTTATTTAAAAAATTAAAATTTAGGTTTAAATGATTGTTTAAATGTAAAGGGAAATTTTTACACTGCTGGTTTCATCTATCCCTCGTTTTGATGTTTACCGTAGATTCCGTATAAACAATGTTTACGTTATAGCAGCCTAGCTGTCATTATTAGTGAAGACAAAGAAAACAAATACTGTAGTTCCATAATTAAATTTAGAATACTGTATAATGGTTTAAAAGAATTGGGAATCGGCAAGATTTAACTACCAGGTAAAGTGAGTAAATTGCGTTTTCTGTTACTACATGGCGTTTGTTAGAATCTTTCGTTGAAAGGCGTTGAGAAATTCAACAAGAGTGTTAAAAGTGAAGAGTGCAATGGTAATTATTTTAATTACACTGCAAAGTTAATGAGTAAATGGTTTATTTTCCATTTATAGTAAATATCGGTTAATAGATACATTAATATTGGATCGAGAGTTTTAATCTGGATCATGAAATGGCCTACATATTTAAACAGTTGGTCTACGTTTCTTTTTGTTCTAAGATAGCTTAAATGAATTGCACTTACTTATTATCTTGACATCTAGAACCTAGTCTTTTTTTTACCGAATATTACTAACACATTGGTGCGTTGTATAACTGAAGGAATTGTCAAAGAAAAATGCCGGTACAGTGACGCCGCTAAACATTAAAAATTTATCTGACATTAATAACGAAATTTTCGTGAAGGTTATGAAAACATGATAATTACTTATGGAGTTATTGGGCTGCTAACAGATTTCAACAATTTTTTTCTCAAATCATTACATATTTTGGGGCAAAATGTGAATATGACTTTTTTTTCCGCGCAAACAGGATGGAGTGAACTGTAGTTGACCAAATTTATATACTGTATAGCGATATTACCTTACTTGAGCAGTTTTGTGAGAATATATGTGGTAGTTTAAATAAAATAAACAATCGGGTGAATCGTGTATAAGAAATTGTCATTTTTCTTGTTAAAATAATTGATGTAAGACTAACTGTGTATTGGCCATTTGATAGAGTGGTTTGTGCTGTTACAGATTGCAGATGTCAATAGTTGGCTAGGTATAATGGAGATGTTTAGACCTGATGCTTGCCCCTCCACATATAGTCACGCAAGTCACGAGTTTGCCCTTGTTTGCGAGGGGTAAAGGGGGAAAAGCATCAGTGCTCATGCGCGACTGCTTTAATTTTAGTAGGACAAACATTACGAATTATACTATACCCAGAGCATATATACAGTATATTGCGGAACCTTTTGCAGGTTAACTATATGATAATAACTGTGTGATACTATAAACAGGAATGTTAGTTTCTTGAAAACATGGGCAGACTATTTACAGTGCTGATCAAAATTTAATATATGCAGTAATACTGTGAACTTAAAGCTAAATAAAAATCCTTTCCTTGCCTCTTAATAAATGCCATGAGCGAGTGGCTACGTACTGTGATGTTTCTCTTTGTACAATTTGCAAAATAAAGCAGGAATTTAATTTTTTTAAACCTGGTAAAAAAAGGAAATGGTTCCGTAGATACTAGTGAGACAGAGTTAGAAGCCACAGGTGACAGCAATTGTAAAGATGGCGATTCATTCGTAAAAAATTTTGTTCCAATGGAATAAGGTAGCTGGTAATTACAGTAAATCAAACATTTCTAGCCATGTAATTAAGCTATAGGCAATATTACAGGTCACATTTATTTCTTAAAAGGTTTATTTAGAAAACATTTTTTCAGAATAAACCAAAGCTTACAAAATGTATCTAGAAAGTGCACAGTAGTAAAATGTATGAGCAGTGTCTGACTGTTGAGGTTGGCAGCACTGTCAAATTCTCACTTACTCTCTCACAGCTCATCCATACGCACATAAAAGACAATCTCCTGACTTCAGTATCTATAGAATGCCTGCGGTGTCATTTCTGCCACTGACGCTTTTAAAGTAACAGCTTAAACAACTGTTGAAATTATTGCTTTAAACAGAATAAGTTTTTTTTATTAACTTTATTAATAAAATTCACAACTGTTACAAAATAAACAACCAGTGAATATAGTGGTGGGTGAAAGAATGAATGAAAAGACATGGAGAGCACCATCCACTGAATGGTCTCCCACATCTAATTTTGTTACTTCATACTGATTCATCAATTAATTAATTTATTAATAGCTCTTAACAATTTTTAAAACAGGAGATCCTTGCTCCACTTCCTCCCTCTTTGAAGGTTGTTTGGTAGGTGACAGATTAAGTAAACAATGAATAATAACAAAGATACGAGTACGGTTCTGTATTTCGTTGTTAGTTAGTGTTCAACTAATTGGCGTTAAAAGAATAAACAAACAAAGCCAAAATTACTTAAATTTAAGTTGAATACAATCATACACTAAGTCACGTGCTACAATTTTGTTTATCCTTAAATCTTTATCTAGCTATTTAATAGTTGGCTCAGTTGATATAAATTTATTTTGTGCAGTTTGTTAAAATAATAAGTGGGTTCGTGTAAGTGTTATTTCAATTCAATCGAAGAGTTATAAACTTGTGGTAAGTAAAAATGTTTTCAGATTTGCTAGTAGCAAATTTTATTGTTGTATTGGTTGCCGGTTGGAAAGAGATAGCCAACTTCCCCTCACTTAGTAAGTTTCCGCTACTGTGAAGCATTCCCCTTTGCAAGCTTCAGGTCCCAACAAATCTGCTGTACATCCATAGGTGTAAGCTTGTCATTATAGGCCATGAGTCTACATACATATTCAGTGATTGTACAGCATCTTCTTACAGTCATACTTAAGTTCCCTTTTTTGTTTTTGTGAACAGGTTGACTTGAGGTATATCTTTCTCATACTACCAGACATTCCTTCAGCTTCTCTCCTGAGCTGTGGCTGTGTCTTGAAATATCATTGGAATAGATATTCTGCTTAGATAACCAACTAATCTGCAAGAGAAGTGGTTAATTTTATAAATTTGAATTGAAGGTATGTTCTATTTTAATATTGTTAAGTTTTTATTTGATAATGCTTCTGGGTTTGTAATATTGCTCCAATTGTACAATGACTTGTTGCTAGTTGTGGTTGATTTTTCCAACTGTCAAAATATTAATACAATGTAGGCGACATTTTGTTTTCCCAGTTTTTATTTGATGCGGTGATCATGGCGTGCGTTGAGCAAATTTATTATTTTATCAGATGTATAAGTTACGTGTTGTTATTTAGTGAAAAGATTTTGTAACTCTCTGTAAATACTATTGCAGATGAAACATTGATTGCAAAACGAGCTTGCCCAAATTAAGTTCGGGGTAATAATACATCACTGCACAGATGCAGCGTCGTTTTTTTATTTAATTTGAAAAATGTGAGTTGTTGATTCGTTTAAAAGTGGCAACACTGGACAAGTCAGCGGTTTGGTACATGAAACACACGAGTCAAGGTCTCATCACATTAATCGCGTTGAGGTCGTGTTTCACCGGTGTGAGCGCGGCCTAACAGTATGAAAATAAACCACAGCCTACAAAATGTATCTAGAAACTGCACGGTAGTAAATTGTACGAGCAGTGTCTCACTGTTGAGGTTGGCAGCACTGTTAAATTTTCACTTACTCCCTCACAGCCTATTCCTATGCAAAAGGCAATCTCGTGACTTGAGTATCTATAGAATGCCTGCTGTGGCATTTCTGCCACTGACGCTTTTGAAGTAACAGCTTAAACTGCTGTTGAAATTATTGCTTTAAACAGAATACTTTTTTTTTATTAACTTCATTAATGAAATTCACAACTGTAACAAAATAAACAACCAGTGAACATGGTGGTGGGTGAAATAATGAATAATATGACATGGAGAGCACCATCCACTGACTGGTCTCCGACATCTCATTTTGTTACTTCTTACTGATTCATCAATTAATTTATTTATTTATTTATTAATAGCTCCTAACCATTTCTAAAACAGGCGATCCCTGCTCCACTTTCTCCCTCTTTGATGGTTGTTTGGTAGATGACAGAATAAGTAAACAATGAATAATAACAAAGATACGAGTACGGTTCTGTATTTCGTTGTTAGTTAGTGTTCAACTAATTGGCGTTAAAAGAATAAACAAACCAAGCCAAAATTACTTAAATTTAAGTTGAATACAATCATACACTAAGTCACGTGCTACAATTTTGTTTAGCCTTAAATCTTTATTTAGCTATTTAATAGTTAACGCAGTTGGCTCAGTTGATGTAACTTTATTTTGTTCAGTTTATTAAAATTGTGAGTGGGTTCGGGTAATGTTATTTCAATTCAATTCAATGGAAGAGTTATAAACTTGTGGTAAGTAAAAATGTTTTCAGATTTGCTAATAGTGTGTTGTATTCGTTGCCGGTTGGAAAGAGATAGCCAACTTCCCCTCACTTAGTAAGTTTCCGCTACTGTGAAGCATTCCCCTTTGCAAGCTTCAGGTCCCAACAAATCTGCTGTACATCCATAGGTGTAAGCTTGTCATTATAGGCCATGAGTCTAC
Organism: Catonia carolina; assembly: GCA_035578175.1. Taxonomy (NCBI): domain Eukaryota; kingdom Metazoa; phylum Arthropoda; class Insecta; order Hemiptera; family Achilidae; genus Catonia; species Catonia carolina. Next base: position 367,969 of record JAQMRL010000021.1, on the reverse strand, counting down.
ATACATATTCAGTGATTGTACAGCGTTTTCTTACAGTCATACTTAAGTTCTCTTTTTTGTTTTTGTGAACAGGTTGACTTGAGGTATATCTTTCTCATACTACCAGACATTCCTTCAGCTTCTCTCCTGAGCTGTGGCTGTATTTTGAAATATCATTGGAATAGATATTCTGCCTAGATTACCAACTAATCTGCAAGAGAAGTGGTTAATTTTATAAATTTGAATTGAAGGTATGTTCTATTTTAATATTGTAAAGTTTTTATTTGATAATGCTTCTGGTTTTGATATTATTGCTCCAATTGTACAATGACTCATTGCTATCTGTGGTTGTTTTTTCCAACTGTAAAAATATTAATACAATGTAGGCGTCATTTTGTGTTCCCAGTTTTTATTCAATGCGGTGATAATGGCGTGCGTTGAGCAAATTTATTATTTTATCAGATGTATAAGTTACGTGTTGTTATTTAGTGAAAAGATTTTGTAACTCTCTGTAAATACTATTGCAGATGAAACATTGGTTATAAAACGAGCTTGCCCACATTACGTTCGGGGTAATAATGCATCACTACACAGATGCAGTTTTGTTTTTTTTATTTAATTTGAAAAATGTGAGTTGTTGATTAATTTAAAAGTGGCAACACTGGACAAGTCAGCGGTTTGGTACATGAAACCGCTGGTACATCAAACACATGAGTCAAGGTCTCGTCATTTTTATTGCGTCGAAGTCGTGTTTCACTGGTGTGAGCGCGGTCTAACTGTAAGAAAATCTGACTTGAGATTTATTGAAAGCATAGTGTTAGAATATGTGGATTCTAGTAACTGAAACTGGATTACTAAAAATTACAACTAACTCAACAGAAATTCACTAATTCACAGCATTTATACAATTTTTTTTTTTTTTGCTTAGCAAACTCAGCATCACTGGTAGACTGCTTTCTGTAAATAAATAATTTTTATTTTGTTAGTCTCTCGTCTGGTATGATGCAGTTCTCCAAGTTGTTCAATTTTGCGCGAGTCGTTTCATATCTACATATCTGTAACACTCTACATCTTTTGTAATTTGCTTTATATATTCTAACCTTTGCCCCCCCCCCCACCTACAATTTGCAGAACAGTCGGACGTTAAACAAAAAAAAAAACACCTACAATTTACTCCCTCAATATTACCTTCCATTATTGATAGACTATACCTGGATGTCTTAAGATATGTCCCACTAGCGTATTCCTTCTTTTGTGGTTAAATGTTTCGGTATACTTCTTTTTTCATCCATTCGTCTCAAAACCTCTGAATTACTTCTTTTGTCCACCCACCTAATTTTTAACATTTTCCTATAACACCACATTTCAAAAGCTTCTATCCTCATTCTATCTACAGCCCCTATCACCCTCGTTTCACTTCCGTATAATGGTAAACTCCAAACAGAGATTTTTAAGAAATTTTCCTCATAAATAAATGATAGTGAACTAAAATTATCATTAAGGATTTAGTTTCTCCTATCGAAAGTACCTCTCCTATTTCCACGTGGATTAGGTTTTACTAACTATGATAAGTTCTCTGAACTTAACTTTTGTAAATAACCAAGGATTGCTGGGTAGTCTGTCATGGGGACTTGGCATGAAATTAAAACGATTAAGATTGATTGTCAAAACAGTAACTGTGGAATTTTCTGCAGGATTCTTGCAATACCACCTTGGTACATGTTGTGTTACAACTTCTAAGTTAAAAAAAAAATTGGCGTGATCAGTCACACGACATACTCTTGCCAATGCAAATAATAAACAATACGACCTAACATTAGTGATAATACATTAGAAATAAACAAAAAGCTAACCTCAGAAAACAAAACTTTATTTTAATTGTGAGTGAATGATGGAAAATGAAAACCAACCTTAGTTTAGCATAATAATACGGAAAGTCACTCTTTCACACACTACAGTAGGCTCTGTAGAGAAAAGCTCTACATAAAAGTTATTGATCCTTTAATTTCCTATAAATGTAATTATATATACACTTTTGTCGTAAAATGCATACTTACGCTGAAATCTTAAAAGAATCAATTTTTTACACAATTTCATGAAAAAATAAACAGGAAAGCACTAACTACCGCTAAACTAAGCGTTACTTTTACAAAAAAATGTTTGAAATAAAAGTTGTAGAATTTTAAATTCTCAAACTTTATTATATACATTTTTACGCTTAAATATGTATTAAAGTTGCAATCTTAAAAAAAATAATTTTTTTACGAGAAAACAGCCTTCCCAAGAATTTCAGCAGACATGGTGTCTTGCGTATCTTGCAGAGCATAAAAATGTAGTATCTGAGGCGATTTAAAAAAATTGTAGGACCCATGTTTGAGAAAATCGCAAAAAAGTAAAAAAGTACACGAATAAATTACTACATCTGGTTGACCGATTTTGATGAAAAAGTTCTTGTCAGGTCCGTTAGTAGTATCTAACTTAAGTTTCGATTTTTAACTCTGTACGATGTTCCAATCTTGAGATATTCTGTTTACATGCAACCATACTCACACAGGCACACAGACCAAATGCTGAAAACAGGTTTTTTGGGTTCAGGTGATCTGAAAATGTGCATATTTGGTGAAAACTTAATTTCGATAAATCGCCATGCAACAGTACTTTTCTTCGTATGTATTCATATAGGCAAAAGAAAGTAAAAATGTGTATTTGTGATTAAAAACATTTTTTTGTGTTTATCGTTTCTAGATGGCTGATGAAACAACAGTTGTGGTAAACTCTTTAAGCAGAACAATCAGACAAATGTGTATATCGTGTCAAAAGGGTACCGTTGAAGAAAGTGTGAATGAAATCAATCCACACTGTGGAACATGCAAAAAGAAATTACGTGAAAAAACACGCAAATTATGGATGAAGAAAATTTATCAGCTGTATGAATCGTGTTTGATATGCCTTAATATCTTTTACAATAATCTCTCATACGAACGCCACGATTGTACTTTGAAAGATACATTCGTTTGTGACGGTTGTTGTCGTATATTCCTTGAGAAGGAGAATATAAGAGTACATGTAACTAAATGCCAACAAATCATTTCAAAACGAAATAATACTGAAATTAAAAATAGTGTCAGAAAAGAACTAAAATCTGAATTAATGCTAGAAAATGATAAAACCGACTTTAAATTGAATAACAGTGGAAATGAACCCAAAATGTCGAAATCAGCTGACGATGTGATTACTGGGTCAAAAGTACCCATAAAGCGTAAACGTTTTAGTTGTAGTATTTGTAGGAAGTCATTTATTAGTAATCAGAAATTAACGGCACATTTGCGTGTGCATTCGGGTGAGAAACCTTTTAAATGTAAACTCTGCAGTAAAACGTTTATCCAGTTTGCTCATTTGAATGCACATTTGCGTGTGCATACGGGAGAGAAACCGTTCAAGTGTAAAATGTGCAGTAAAACGTTTAGCCAATCTACTCATTTAAATCAACATTTGCGTGTACACAAAAGAGAGAAACCGTACCAGTGTAAAACGTGCAGTAAAAAGTTTGCATACTGTTCTACTTTTAAGATTCATTTGCGTGTGCATACGGGAGAGAAACCGTTTAAGTGTAAAATGTGCAGTAAAATGTTTAGCCAGTTTGGTCATTTAAATAAGCATTTGCGTGTACATACTGGAGAGAAACCGTACCAGTGTAAAACGTGCAGTAAAAAGTTTGCAGACTCTTCTGCTTTTAAAATTCATTTGCGTGTGCATACTGGAGAGAGACCGTTTAAGTGTAAAATGTGCAGTAAAATGTTTAGCCGATCTTCTCATTTAAATCAACATGTGCGTGTACATACTGGAGAGAGACCGTTTAAGTGTAAAATGTGCAGTAAAATGTTTAGCCAGGCTGGTCATTTAAATAAGCATTTGCGTGTACATACTGGAGAGAAACCGTACCAGTGTAAAACGTGCAGTAAAAAGTTTGCAGACTCTTCTGCTTTTAAAATTCATTTGCGTGTGCATACTGGAGAGAGACCGTTTAAGTGTAAAATGTGCAGTAAAATGTTTAGCCAATCTTCTCATTTAAATCAACATGTGCGTGTACATACAGGAGAGAAACCGTACCAGTGTAAAACGTGCAGTAAAAAGTTTGCAGACTCTTCTGCTTTTAAAATTCATTTGCGTGTGCATACTGGAGAGAGACCGTTTAAGTGTAAAATGTGCAGTAAAATGTTTAGCCAGGCTGGTCATTTAAATAAGCATTTGCGTGTACATACTGGACAGAAACCGTACCAGTGTAAAACGTGCAGTAAAAAGTTTGCAGACTCTTCTGCTTTTCAAATTCATTTGCGTGTGCATACTGGAGAGAGACCGTTTAAGTGTAAAATGTGCAGTAAAATGTTTAGCCAGGCTGGTCATTTAAATAAGCATTTGCGTGTACATACTGGAGAGAAACCGTATTAGTGTAAAACGTGCAGTAAAAAGTTTGCAGACTCTTCTGCTTTAAAAATTCATTTGCGTGTGCATACTGGAGAGAGACCGTTTAAGTGTAAAATGTGCAGTAAAATGTTTAGCCAGGCTGGTCATTTAAATAAGCATTTGCGTGTACATACTGGAGAGAAACCGTATTAGTGTAAAACGTGCAGTAAAAAGTTTGCAGACTCTTCTGCTTTTAAAATTCATTTGCGTGTGCATACTGGAGAGAGACCGTTTAAGTGTAAAATGTGCAGTAAAATGTTTAGCCAATCTTCTCATTTAAATCAACATGTGCGTGTACATACAGGAGAGAAACCGTACCAGTGTAAAACGTGCAGTAAAAAGTTTGCACACTCTTCTACTTTTAAGATTCATTTGCGTGTGCATACGGGAGTGAAACCGTTTAAGTGTAAAATGTGCAGTAATATGTTTAGCCAGGCTTCTAATTTAAATCAACATTTGCGTTTACATTCAGGAGAGAAACCGTACCCTTGCAATATCTGCAATAAAAGGTTCACATGGTCTTCTAATCTACGTAGTCACATGCGTGTGCTTGCCAAATAGAATCCACAGTACGTAAATTGTGCCGTAAAATGGTTCACATGTCTGTTGCTTTAAACTAGACACAACATGTTTGCATATAAATATTTATGTTTTATTTTTTATGTATATATTATAAAAAGCACTTTTCATATTTACCTTTTTCTGCTTCTTATACTCTTTCCTTGCAAGCAATTTCACGGTACGCCCTGCGAAATTGCATTTTCCTAGATTATCAATGGTTTGAATCAAGCCATTGACTGAGGAAGATGCAGTCTAAGTAAATAATTTCTAGAAGCCATTGTTATTACCTGAAGAAGCGGTGCTAACCCCGAAAGTGATTGTAAAGAAAAAAGTATTAGAAGCAGTATAAAGGAAATATAAAAAGTTTCTTTTTTAAATTTGACGTACAGTAATTCCTTGGTATCCGCGGGTTTCGGTTATCCGCGGACTTTTTCTGTGGGCCTAAAACCGTAAAATACGTACCTTTTTACACCTTGTGTACACCGTACTTGGTTGGGAAGTCATACAATTCTGAAAACATGTGTTTGAATAAATGTTTTGGCATCCGTATCATCTGCCCATAACAGACAGGTGGAGTGTCAAATTATTTGCACTCAATCTGTTTGTTGCAGGGCTAAAATAAATAGTTCTGTTTCTTATCACATGGTCAGCCAATTGAATGACTGAATCATTTAAGAGCAGAAGAGGTAGAGGTGTAAAAGATACTAATCAGAGTTATCTCCTCTGAAAGTAATGAATTTCATTATACAGCCAGACCCTGTGGTGAATGAAGTGAAGTTGTCATTTACAGAGTGGAAAATATGTGCTTTTCAGAGGGCCCGGCATGCTGATAAGCGTATTTTTCCACTCAGTGAGGAAGGCAAAGGTAAACCACCTCACTCCTCGTTTTACTTAGTAAAACCTATACAGGTTCAAACCAGCCTTTTGGCTGATGACCTAAACAACATCCATATCATGTCGAGTCACACACTAGTATGGCGACGACCGCCATGAGCCAAGCTAGATTCCGCGTACTGTACGTAGTGAGCGCGTCACCGGGTACCGGGCCCCGCCAGTAACACCCCACCCTCACCGCCATACGTACACCCAGGCACCATACTGTAATTTCTCTGTACGTTTTCCTCCACGTGTCAGTCTTAACTTCTTGTAAGTACGTACAGTTCTTTGTGTGTTCGACGATCCTGAAACGAAGCCAAGTATTTCTTTACTAACCATCAACGAGATCCTCAGCAGAAAAAATCATAATGGCGTCTGAGGAACTCGCATGGATTCTCACAGCCTCTGTTGACAAACCTTTTAGAATCACCATCACTATTCACGGCCTGTATTGACTAACACGTAAGGATTGCATGCGCATCTCTCGGCATCCAGCCATTTGTTTTTTCACTATCTTTTTCCATTAACACCTTTAATAATAAAGATAATTATTACAATAAAAGAATCATTTTATGGGTTAAAAGATTAACTTTTCTTCTATGTAACGTATTAATTAAGTTTTATTTGTTATTAAAATAAAAATTCAGTAATAAAGATTAATAATAATTTGTATGTTAAAAATTTATTGGTTTATTTATTGTCTCTTAAAGTCTGAAACTTAACATTGAAGTTTGTACATGATGTTTTGTTTGTTTTTCTTTTTACTTTCTCTTGCCTATATGAATATATGAAACGACTTGCACAAGACAGAACAGCTTGGAGAACTGCATCAAAAGTCGATTGACTGATGACAAAAAAAATAAAAAAATAGGATTATATAGGAAAGAAAGTATTGTTTTTATGTTGATTTTTCGAAATCAAGTTTTCACTGGATCTACACGTTTTCAGACCCCCTGAACCCAAAAAAACATGGTTTTAGCGATCGGTCTGTGTGTGCGTGAACAAAATATCTCAAGAACGAAACATCGTACAAAGTTGAAACTTGAAACTTAAGTTGGGACCTACTAGAGGACCCGACATGAGCATTTTTATCGAAATTGGTCAACTGGAAGTAGTAGTTTAGTCGTTTTATTTTCACTTTTTTGCGATAGTCTCAAAAACGGCTCCCACGATTTATTAAAAAAATCGCCTCATTTACTAAATTTTTTATGCTCTACTACAAGATATAGTAGGCGCCATGTCTGCTGAAATTCTTGTAAAGGCTGTGCTCAAAAATGGATTTTTAAGATGGCAGCTTTAATATGTATTTTAGCGCAAAAATGTATGTAATAAAAGTTGTAGAGAATTAAAACTCTAAAACTTTTATTTTGAACACTTTTATATAATGCTTAGTTTAGCAGTCATAAATGATTTTCTGTTTTATTTTCATGAAAATCTGTAAAACAATCAATTTTTCAAGATTTCAGCCTTAGTATACATTTTACAACAAAAGTTTATAATCAAATTTGTAGGAAATTGAAAGATCTGCAATTTTTTCAGAATTTTTCTCTACAGAGCAAAGTTTAATGTGAGTGAGTGACTTTGTGTTTTTTAAGCCAAAGTGAGATTGATTTTCATTTTGCATTATTCATATATGATTAAAATAAGGTTATGTTTTTTGAAATTAGTTTTTTCATTTATTTCTAATGTTACGTTATATTGTTAATTATTTGCATTGGCAAGAGAAAGTTGTGTGAGTGTTTCACACCAGATTTTTTTCGTAAATAAATTATGAATTTTCTGAAGTCTTAGAACTTTATTAATAATTTGTTTAGTATATTCTTTTAATTTAAAATTATTGTTGAAAATTTTCTAAAATATAGTTTAAATTCCTTATCGCATAGTATAATTAAATGTTTTATAGCTAAATGTAACACTGAATACAAAGGCTTCCCTTATATCTAAAAATCTGGTGTGAAACACTCATGTGACTTTCTCTTGCCAATGCAAATAATGAACAATATGTAATGTTCATCGTATTTTTCCAACGCCAACAATTTGATCCATGCCATATTAATTTCATTAATGTAGGCCTTTTTATTTTGTCAAAGATATGCGAGGATCTGGATAAGGGTTTATTTTTCCTACTTGCATCCAGGAGACTCCAAAGGGAGTATAGGACATGCCAAGATAAAACTGATGACAAGATAAACTGAAAGTTTATCACCAATGATAAATTCATCACTTACCACCAGAAAATTGTTTTTGCTACTGCTTACTTCAGTAGGCTTGTCATGAACCCCATTGAATCAAATATCACACAAAATCAAAAAAATCAAACCCAATGATAAATTCATCACTTACCAATAATTTTTTCCTGCTACTGCTTAACTCAGTAGGCTTGTCACGAACCCCTTTGTATCAAATAGTACACAGTATTTGTTTAATTAGAAGTTAAATATTTTTCAATCAAAACTATTTAAAAAGGAATTCGTGCACACTGTAAAATGTTTCATCAATCAAATATTGCTTTAGCTTTTTTTTAAAATGACTTAAATTGTCACAACTTTTTAAACCTTGTGGCAATTTATTGATGTATTTTCTACCTGCATAAGTTGGTTTTTGTTTAAACAATTTAGTGTTGTGAACATCTAAATTCTGTAAAAAGGTATTTTTCTTTTCGTACATTATCACTTCAAAAATGTACAAAGAAGGAACTGTGAGCAATTGCAGCTCTTTAAATAGTTATCTGCATGAGGTAAGGTGGTTGACTCCCATCATACACCTAACAGCTTTTTTCAAATGGTATGTATGGCTTGTGCGGTGAGAGCATTATGCATTCTCTCACTCACACGGCTAAGGGAATACAGTTCATCTATTTTTTTTCTCTAATTCTTTATTTACAACTAAAATTTTACAACAAGCATATGTTATGATTAAGATAATTATGTAAATAACATGATAGGCATGAGAGGAGTAGGGCCACCATTGGTGCCTCTCCAAGAATGAAATTTGTGTATCAAATTAGCAGGTCTCTACTCCAGCGTCTTTTAAGGCGTCTAGGGGGATTGTCAGGTAAATGGAAGGTGGAAGAACGCACCAGTGGGTTCTCATGTTTGTTGACTTGTCGTGAAAGTCACTCGAATAATGTGTCACACGAATTCAGTTCATCTGAATAATTTTTACCTTCTATATGAATACCGTCTATATGAATATATAGGAAGGAAAGTATTGTTTTCATGTCGATTTTTCGAAATCGAGTTTTCACCGGATCTATACATTTTCAGACCCCCTGAACCCAAAAAACATGTTTTTAGCAATTGGTGTGTGTGTGTGTGTGTGTGTGTGTGAACAGAATATCTCAAGAACGGAACATCGTACGAACTTGAAACTTGAAACTTAAGTTACATACCACTACCGGACCCGACACGAACATTTTCATCAAAATCGGTCAACCGGAAGTAGTAGTTTATTCATATAATTTTTCACTTTTTTGCGATTTTCTCAAAAAATGGTCTTACGATGTTTTTTAAAATCGCCTGGTTTACTACATTTTTTATGCTCTACAAGATAGGGTAGGCGCCATGTTTGCTGAAATTCTGCGTGAGGCTGTTTTTACGTAAAAACATTTTCTTTTTAAGATTGCGGCTTTAATATGCATTTTAGCGCAAAACGTTATATAATAAAAGTTGTAGAGAATGTAAAATTCTACAACTTTTATTTCAAACATTTTTTTGTGTAACGCTTAGTTTAGCGGTAATTAGCGATTTTCTGTTTTTTTTTCTCACGAGAACGTGTGAAAAATCTTTTCACACGATTTTTTTAAGAGTTCAGCCTTGAAAAATTTGAAACCAAAAACTCAAAATTAATCCTAAGACTAATAATTTTCATAATATTAATTTTAACAAGAATGCATTTTACGACAAAAGTATATATAATAAAATTTATAGGAAATTAAAAGTTCTACAACTTTTATTTAAAGCATTTTTCTCTAAAGAGCCTAGTTGAGCGTGAAAGATTGATTTTTCGTATTTTTAGGCCAAACTGAGGCTGATTTTCATTTTGCGTGTTTCTCTCATGATTGAAATAAGGTTATGATTTTGAGATTAGTTTTTTATATATTTCTAATGTTTTATTACTATTGTAAGGTTTATTGTTAATTATTTGCATTGGCAAGAGAAAGTCATGTGAGTGTTTTACACCAGATTTTTTTTTTGTATCACGTACATCAACGCTGCCGAGTAGGCCTCTCTGGTGACGTCACTGGGCTACTTCACAGTATTGATGCTGTTCGCAGTGCTGATTCATGCTGGCGAGCATGCATAGTGGGAACATATTACTACGCGCTTAACCTTAATTCAGTTGTCGGTATTCAATATGAGTTCCAGTAGCAGCAGTCATGATGAATTATTTCTAATTGAAAACGTTTACACGAAATTATTATCATTTAAAGACAATACCGTGAGTGACATTAATAAAAACACAAAATTGTACGGTGAGTATCATAATCTTTTTCCGCAATTAAAAAAAGATAGAGACAGGTTTTTTAAATACATGACAATGACTCTGGAAACGTTTAATTTTATATTGTCAAATGTAGAACTTCGTTCACAAAAACAATGGTGCATTTGCACAAGCAACCAATATTATTGGAAGAAAGACTTGTGATTACTTTTAGGGATGTATTGTTACAACTCGTTATAGTAAAGTAAAATTGTAAACTTTAATTTAATTAATTCACATACATTTATTTAACAAATTATTTGAATTTCCTCTACCCGAGTTTCATAATCGCAGGGAACAGGTTGTCATCTGCCGATTGCGAATTGGGCACTCATATATATCACACCAACATCTGCTCACAAAATCTACGCCGACAGTGTGCCCTTTCTGCGACGAAAAAGCAACGGTTGCGCATATAGTTTCAGAATGTAGAAAACTTCAAGACACCCGTACACTTCTTGGTGTTTCTGAAACTTTTCAAAACAATGTTAGGTGTAAAGACAGTTGTTACAAAATTTTGAAATTTTTACGCTATATCGCTGTTGAAGACAAAATCTGAAGCCTACCAATTTTTACTTTTAATGTTTTAATTTATGAAATTATTGTTTTTACTGTTATTAGTACTTATAACTCCTATTGTGGTCGCTAATAACCATTAGAAGTTGATGCGACCTTTATAAATTAAAAAAAAAAAAAAAAAAAAAAAAAAAAATTATTTGAGAAGAAAAACTAACCTTTACTAACGACAACAATGAATATAATGAGTTTATGAAAATACGTTATTAAATAATTAAAACAATGCAATTCACGCAATTTATTAAAAATAAAATAAAATAAACAATATCCCTTACCAAATTAAACATTTAATACAATATCTGTTGACAAAATAAACTTCACTTCTAACGAAAAATTCCGTACAATTTAGACTACTGACACGTCATCCATTCAAACCGCGGCCGCGCCCCAACAATGGAATCCTTCGTTTTTATATTTAACCAGTCAGCTGTTTATGACCAGCTGATTTTATTTTCGCCACTTCATTATAACAGTATTTTGAACATTTTGATTACCGATATTCAATATTATAAACCATTGTCTGGCCATCTTTAGTTGTTGTATGAAGGACCCACCTATGGACATTCCGGAGTCCAACCATCCCCTGTCGTACCTAGACCATAGATCTTTATCGGCAGACCTTCTTAACGCCTTCAGTTACTTTCGTGTTAAATTACACAGACTGGGCCAAAAGTGTCCCCCTCCGCATCGGCAGACGCCACCGCATCATCGCCGGCTGCATTGGCGTAGTGGTAACGTGTTCGCCTCTCATCATGCGGTCTTGGGTTCGAATCCCATTCAGTGGCGGCCCCAGAAATTTTTTTCTGGGTGGGCCCACTTATATATTTATATGTTAATTTTTTAAGTTAAAAAGTAGCTGTTTATATGTAATGTACATTATTTTGACCTATGTAAAACATATATATATATATATATATATATATATATATATATAGTAATATAATATATAATATAATACTATATATATATATAATATAATATAGCAGGCTACCGCTTGTAAGCGAACAGCGTTCACTGTGCGCATACCATTGGTAGCAATCGGTTACTCTGTTTAAATTTATGCGAGTTTTAGTTACTGTGGTTTATAATATAAAGGTAGAGTATTTTATTGTATAGTATCAAAGTTAAAAAGGCATAGAGAGCATTGTTGCACGGACCAGTTATTGCTGTTGAAATATGAAAGAAAAATCAATAAGATTGATATTCACTATGGAATAGTTACTGATTTATTATAACGTTAAAAGATTAAATAATAAATGTTGAGGAATTAAAAACTGAAGGAAACAGCTGATCACGAACGATGCAGGTAATATAAGGCAATACAGTTCTTGAACTTCATCAGCCTTGAAGAATTATAATACCTACTGTGAATTTTCAAGAGTGTAGCCATTACTAAAATGTTAAGTAATTTATGTATTTTATCGGTTGTAATATACTTTTGAAGTGAAAATTGTAGAAATATATTTCAGAAGTTTTGAATGTAGATTTGGTTTTTTCACGTGTAAAACAAAATAGCTTCGTGACACTAGCGCAGCTTGTGTTTGGATATGGAACTAAAATTATCGATGAGTATTGTGCAGTCCAAACCTTATCGTTCTATCATATTCCGTCACAGATTTGTTTGCTTGAACAGCTGACTTGTCAATCCAATAAAAATTGAATGTTTGTGTTTATGATCATATCAAGTAATTAGTACGTTGTACATAATGGAAGCTGTTCATAGTAAATATAAGCAAAATCAGGTAAGAAATTATTGAAGTATATTAACTATTAATAATGAACTAAAATTTAGTAATATTTTAAACTTTGTAATATTCACTCTGAAATGAATTTTTCCTCTTGACATTATTTAACCTATCTGTACTTTATTTCAGTTGCTTTTGTTTTGCCTTTCAATATTATGTAACAAAGGATGGTTCCGCGGTTAAGTCGTCCTCATTTTATAAACGAAATAGTTTAATTGTAAATTCTTACGCAGTATTGAGAAAATATTTCTGTACTACTAGAACGTAGTTATTTATTTAATAATAATAATCCTTGCTTGACCCTTTGTAATATTAAAGTAATTGTAAGGTTTATAAGTTAGTGAATTTACGTCATTAGCTTTTCATGATTTTGTTCTTATAATTGTTAACTTAAAACAGATTTATTAAAAGTATTGACCTTCTAAAAAGTTTGGTATTGTTGCCTACAGTGAATTAAAATAAAAAACCGAACATTGCTCTGCCATTAGGTATTCTTTGAAGAATTACTTCATGATATATTATATTGTTAATTTAATACATTTCTAAAAGTATTTATTTTTTTTAACTTGGCCGTGTCAAAAATACATAATACTTCTTTTTTAGGGTATTTGCTTTGAAATACCGAATAGTTTCTTAAAATGTTTCTAGTGTCACTCATTGATTATTGTGAACTAGTATGTACAGCTTGTTCTTTTGATTAGGCACCTACCCATATGTTAAAGTTCTTTTAATTTAATCATATTTTCAACACATATCTGTATTTTTTTTATAGTATTTGAAAGTTAATATTGCTGTTGTTTCCTGAAGATCCATTCTCCCTGTGAATACACCCCTTTACATCAATTTTTTTTTGTGAAACACATTTCTTTATTAAGAAATACATAGCTCCTTTTGGAAATAGCTACAATTTTCTTGAAAAAATAAATTAGAAGTTAATAACTTATTTCAAAAAAATTCTGTATTAGGCTACAATAGTTTTGCAAAATGTAAAAATGCACATTTAAAATGTTAGGAAAACACAATTTTATGATTATACAAGATGTTATATATTATTTTATGTAAACTTTATTGGGCATGTCACTAATTTTTAGATTTCTGAAGGTATTTATTTACATACAGTTCAGCCGTTGTTAGTTTGCTCCTACTGTCAACAAACAAAAGCAACCTACTACAGAGTGCACGCTAGAGTCTGTGACTTTATGGATATCGTATTCCTATTAAGTTAACTATGTTTTAAATTATAAGTACTAAAAGTACTAAAAACATCAGTCATGGTATGATGTAGACCTAACAATTTCATTTATAAAAATACTTTTAAAAGTATTTTGTATTTAAATACTTTTGAAAGTATTTTGTTGTTACTTTCTAATCAGCGTGTACACATTTTGATATATTGCGCATGCTCAGTGATGTCATTATTTGTTTAAATTAGGAGCAAACTAAGAGAGGCTGGACTGTATATAGTTTTTTCTGTAACTTAAGAGTTATTTTAAAATTTTTTAATCTATAAAAAGTAGTGACTTGATGATTTGTGAAGAAAATAACTGATTAAAATGAATCTGACATTAAATTGTATTTATTATGTAATATACAGAGTGTGTTTAAATTCTAGAAAGCAATTGTATTGGTAAATTTAAAAAAAAATGTTTGTATAAAGATAGGTCTGGAAATGCTTAGTTAGTTATGGGTAGCGATAACAAGTTACGGTTATCTTTCGCACTGGAATTCAGGTACTCTGGTGAAATGAAACCATACTGAAAGTTTTAACGCGTTAAGTAAGAGACAAACATAATATAGGGTGATTCAAAAAGAGCGCCGGTTTTGATATATCAAATTAAGAGATTTATTTTATTGAAAAACTGAAAATAAATACATCAACAAGTTCATCTTACCTTCCGATTTCATGTATGAAAAATGATGTCATGCATGTGTCCTCCTCTACTGCGCTGGCACGCATCAACTCTGTCCATGAAATTGGATATTACTGCACGACAAGTTTCGACTTCCATTTGCCCGATAACCCGTCGAATTTCCTCCTTCAAGTCATTGATGTTTCGGGGTTTATTGGCATACACCAATGACTTCAGATGACCCCAAAGATGAAAGTCACAAGGCGTCAAGTCACACGACCTTGGTGGCCATTGATGGTCGGAATTACGAGAAATGATGCGATCCTGGAACCGTTCACGGAGCAACAACATTGTTTCTCGTGCAGCGTGACAGGTGGCACCATCCTGCTGAAACCACAACTCGTCAATGTCCATTCCATCCAAATGACGCCACAAAAACTCCCTAATCATCGTACGGTATCGGTAACAGCCACACTGTCACGAACCAACGCAACGTTCTGCTCAGTTCGGCCAGAACGACGACGTCCAGAACTTTTAAGGTCGACTGTTGAACCCGTCTCAAACAACTTTTTCATGAGCCTGCGAACTGTTGATTCATTCGGTGCTTCATTACGTCCTAGAGTACCGCGAAGTCGCCTGACAGTAGCCGCATAACTCTCCACTCTGGTAAAATGTTTTGACGATTAACACTCGTTGTGCAATAGTAAACTTCTCCATGGTTAGACACAGACTGCGAGAGTACTACACTGCGAACAAGAGAAACTACAACTGAATCGTCAATCGGAATGTTCTCCGAAATAGAAATGAGGTCTAACAATGTTGCCAACCGATAAACAAAAATTTACCAGCCGTTTAAAAACCGGCGCTCTTTTTGAATCACCCATTAGCATCTTATGGTTTTTAACCTGAAAAATTGTTTTACCGTTTTTTTTTTGTACATCGCTTAGTTTAGCATCAATTATGGATTTTCTGTATTTTGCTTATCAAAATCCATAAAAAATGGTTTTTTTTAATATTGTGGCCTTAGTATGCATTCTACGATAAAAGTGTATTTAATTAAAGTTATAGATAATTTATAAAAAAATACATCTCTTAATTCTAGCATTTCCTTCTACAGAGCCAAGTTTAACGTCAGTTAGTGATTTCCTGGTTTTTTTTACTTTCTCTTGCCTATATGAATATATAGGAAGGAAAGTATTGTTTTCATGTCGATTTTTCGAAATCGAGTTTTCACCGGATCTACACGTTTTCAGACCTCCTGAACCCTAAAAAACATGTTTTTAGCGATTGGTCTGTGTGTGTGAACAGAATATCTCAAGAACAGAACATCATACAAACTTTAAACTTAGAACTTAAGCTACATACCACTACCGGACCCGGCACGAACATTTTCATCAAAATCGATCAACCAGAAGTAGTAGTTTATTCGTGTAATTTTTCACTTTCTTGTGATTTTCTCAAAAACTGGTCCTACGATTTTTTTAAAAATCGCCTGGTTCATTAAATTTTTTATTCTCTACAAGATAGGGTAGGCGCCATGTGTGCTGAAATTCTTGGTGAGGCTGTTTTCACGTAAAGAAATTGTTTTTTTAAGATTACGGATTAAATATAAATTTCAGCGCAAAAATTTATATAATAAAAGTTGTAGAGAACTTAAAAACCTACAACTTTTATTGCAAACATTTTTTTGTATAACTCTTAGTTTAGCAGCAATTAGCGATTTTCTGGTTTTTTCTCACGAAAACGTGTGAAAAATCCATTTTTTAAGATTTCAACCTTAGTATGGATTTTACGACAAAAGTGTATATAATTAATTTTATAGAAAATAAAAAGATTTATAACTTTTATTTAAAGCATTTTTCTCTACAGAGCCTAGTTTAGTGTGAAAGAGTGATTTACTGTATTTTTAAGCCGAACTGAGTTCGATTTTCATTTTGCGTCTTTCAGTCATGATTAAAATAAGGTTATATTTTTAGAGGTTAGTTTTTTGTTTATTTCTAATGTTTTATTACTAATGTTAGGTTATATTGTTAATTATTTGCATTGGCAAGAGAAAGTTGTGTAAGTGTTTCACACCAGATTTTTTTTAAATCAAGCAGTTTGATTTTCATTTTGCGTCGTTCTTGCATGATTAAAATTAGGTTATGTTATTTTAGTTTACATCATTTACTACACTATTTTTTTCAAGTTGAAGAGCTCTGAACGTACGCATTGCCTCTTACCCTCATCATAGCTAGCCAGCGCATTGCTGATACTACATTCGTAGTTCTGTCATTCGAGGTGTGGCTATTAAATAACAAGACTGACGTTGTAAAAAATTTAATTTTAATTTTATACATAATCACTTATTGTCACCTTCAATATACACTCCTTCTCTATCCCTACAACGCTCTATGCAAATTTTCCATTGTTGGAAGTCATCTTCTGTCAGCTCCTTCAGGACACATGCCGCTTTCTCTTTTACAGCTTCCACAGACTCAAATCTTGTCCCGTTTAATGCAGATTTCACCTTAGGGAACAGGTAGAAGATAATAACATTTGATGAAATGAGGTTTTTACTTATGATCCGGAAACGAAGCGCCAATCCATGCACTGGAAGAGCCGAACTTCACTGAGGGCCAAAAAAGCTTGGATGAGCAAGCCAAAATTTAAAGCAATGATGATTGTTTTTTTTTATATCCATGGGATTGTGTACCTTCACTGGATTCCTGAAGGTACTTAATCAATACGTACTGTTAATCAATATTACTACCTTGAGGTACTTTCTAAAAATTACATCAAAGAGTAAGGAAAAAACACCCCAAAATGTGGAAGGACAAATCATGGGTTCTCCACAAAGACAATGCACCAGCTCATTCCGCGTTATCTGTCAAGAGGTTCCTAGCCACGTACAGCATCGCAGTGGTAGAACATCCACCTTATTCACCAGATCTTGCACCATGTGACTTCTACCTGTTCCCTAAGGTGAAATCTGTATTAAAAGGGACAAGATTTGAGTCTGTGAAAGCTGTAAAAAAGAAAGCCTGAAGGTGCTGTCAGAAGATGACTTCCAGCACTGTTCCCAACAATGGAAAATTCGCATGGAGCGTTGTAGAGATAGAGAAGGAGTGCATATTGAAGGTGACAATAAGTGATTATGTATAAAATTAAAATAAAATTTTTTACAACGTCAGTCTCGTTATTTAATAGCCGCACCTCGTATATTTTGTTAGCAATTTGTTTGGTCTTTCAGTTACAATTATAACCTATAAATGTACAATAAGCTTATTATATTATAAAGTATTGCATGTTAACGCGCTATAATCGATGTATTCAGTACGAGATGCAAGACAAGAGTGAACTACTGCGGCTCTAATACGCATGCGCGCATAATGTTTGTCACGTACAATCTGACAATGCTGGCAAATGTTGGCAATTGGTTTAAACGTGTGGAATAACAGAGCTCATCAACCATAAAAGCATTATAATGATTAAACATTAGTTAAATGTTTTATTATTTATATTGGCAAGAGAAAGTTGTGTAAGTTTGTGTACAAGATTTTTAACTATGTTCAATTGGTTTTTTTTAAACAATTGTAAATTAATAGATATTAATAATTCAAATATTAAAATTTCACAATTCATTTTTAAATTGTTTATTTTTTCCAGAAAAAGAAAAATAGAAAATCCAAAGTTAAAGACGTAGATCCGGAAAGTCCTGAATTAGAAAAATTATTAAGTCCCAGTGACGTTTCGGATAATTTTACTAAATTACAAATAAGTGATGTGGATGAAGCAACATGTTCAAGATCAGAATGTGTCGAAAATGTTGAAAGTGAAATATACGAAGCATTTAAAGATATTTCGGATCATACAAATAATGATTGTGTTGATTTACCTGATAAACTGGAAGAAACTAAAGAAGATATTAAAAATGATTTTAAAGGGATTGTGAAAAGTGTTAGCGAAGATGAAAGTTTAATATACAATGATGTTGATGTTCAACATTGTTTGCAAGACAATGTTGGTAACATTGAATCACCGAACGGTAGTGCTACGGAATTAGAAGAAATGCAGATCTCATTAACAAGACAAAACAACGATGAGGAAATTCAGATCGATACGAAATTTGAATCTCCCGAACATCGTGGTAAAGTTATCAATGAATGTCATACCCTATTAGATGCTGATAACTTTGACGTCGAAAAAGGCTGTGAAGCTTTACAAATTCCAGATGTCGTTTATGAAGTTCTAAATGAATCGGCAGTACCTTCAGCTCCTGTCATCGATTCTGTACACTCGCATCGTTACAATTTAAACGCAGATGTATTGAATCGTAACGAAAATATCAACGCATTAAATCATTCGCAAAATATAAAAAATCAGAATAAATTTCTTAATGATTTATACACATCTTTTAAAAAAGAACAAGTTTTTTCGATCAAACCATTCACAGAATCGCAACTTGCTGCGTTGTATAACAATAATGAATTATGCCATTTGCAAAATTTTATATCAGAATTCGTTGAAACCGAATTAAACGGTTCGAGTATGATATCCAGTCGTTTGTACGATATGTTAGTCAGTTATCTGAGAGCTCGAGGTAAATTATCATCGAATAATATGGAGTTAGACGCTTTAAAATCTGAGTGTAAAGAATTTCAACATCAGTTATGGTCTTTTGAATCGATTACCGTATCGGAAGCTGGTGAATGCCAGGTATGTTAATCTGATCAATATTAGATTAATTAGAAATTAGTATAGTATTATCATTACCTTCAACAGAACTGTTTGGATATGCAAGAGAGAGTCGAAAATCTGAACCAATTTGGGACCATTTTTTTTCCCATCCTGGAGACTCCAAAGGGAGTATAGGACATGTCAAGATAAAACTGATAAACTGAATGTTTTATCACCAATGATAAATTCATCACTTACCACCAAAAATTGTTTTTGCTACTGCAATTTCAGTAGGCTTGTCATGAACCCTATTGAATCAAATATCACACACAATGAAAAATAAAAAATCAAACACAATGATAAATTCATCACTTACCAATAATTTCCTCCTGCCACTGCTTAACTCAACAGGCTTGTTATGAACCCCTTTGTATCAAATTGTACACAATATTTGTTTAATTAAAGTTAAATACCAAAACTATTTAGAAAGAAATTCGTGCACACTAAAATGTTTCATCAATCAAATATTGTTTTAGCTTTTTTTTAAAATGACTTTAATTGTCACAACTTTTTAAACCTTGAGGCAATTTATTGATGTATTTTCTACCTGCATAAGTTGGTTTTTGTTCAAACAATTTAGTGTTGTGATTAGCAACATAATAATCGATTCTGTTTCTTGTGTAGTGGTTGTGAACATCTAAATTCTGTAAAAAGGTATTTTTCTTTACGTACATTATCAATCACCATCGGTAGTTCGGATTACCAATCTGTTCGCTTTTTCGAATATAACCTAGAAATGTCACTTAGGCCCATAGTTAAACATTTTAAAAAGGTTGAAATAAATAAAAACACTTCTCTTTACTTATGTGTATTAAGTTACTTTTAGTGAACAAATATGTAGGCCTAGTGTGTATAGTTACTTAAGTTTCAAGTCAGCGTTTGGTTTTAACAAGCAGTAAAGGGGCAAATGCATCAAATGTGCAACTGCTTTAATTTCAGTACTACCAACACAACAATGTCCACTATATCCAGAGCACGTACAGTACTGCATATCGCAGAACCTTTTGTAGGTTAACTGTACGAATATAACGGTTGGTTTTTTCGAAAATGTGGTGGACTATTCAAAGTGCTGCAGTCTAATAAAATTTTGTAAAGTTGAAGCTAAACAAAAATGCCTTTCCTTGCCTCTTAACAAAAGCCATGAGCGAGTGGCTAACTAATATGATGTTTCTCTTTCCACAATTCGAAAAATAAAGAAGGAAATTAAAGATGTGAAGAAGTTGTTCTTCAACAGTTTTGTTGACACCTGGGTATAAAAAAAAGAAATGATTAGGCAAATACTAGTGGACTGATAGTGAATACAACAGTGATAGTTAAAAAGGCGATTCATTCGTAGAAAATTTGTTCCAATGGAATGAGGTAGCTGGTAATTACAGTAAATCAAACATACCTAGTCATATAATTGAGCTACGGCCAATATTACAGGTCACATTTATTCCTTATACGGTTTATGAAGAAAAAATTTCCACAGCTTACAAAATGTATGTTGAAACTGCACAGAAGTGAAATATAGTGTCTCACTGTTGGCAGCACTGTCAAATTTTCAGTTCTTTTTCTCACAGCCCATCTACATGCAAAAGGCAATTTCGTGACTCAAGTGTCTAGTAATGCGAAGGTAGAGCAGTACGTCCTGTAGTTTACTTTCACTAAAAGATTATGAACTTAAATAATACAAAATACAGTGTATAATTTACTGTATAATCTATATTTTTTCTTTTTTGTATTTCTAGGACGGCAATCCTGTCAATGCATCTTATGATTATAAAATTTCAAGGTATGATAGGCAAGCTGCTTCAAGATTGTCGAAGGGTTTGTTGTCTATAAGAGAACTTGTGAATGAAGGATGTTCATTGAATGCGTATTCTTGTCAGGTTCTGAAGTTGCAGGTATGTCATAATACAGAATTTATCTTTCATCTGTGTAAACAGATCTTGACCTTGACTTATGTGGATGTGTTCTACAAAATCATCGCATAATGTGAAATTCGCGTAACTGGATTGTTTGGCTTAACCTAAAACATTCGCTAATTGACTGTAGGGTTGATTCACTAAACCCAGTCGTTCCTTTTATGTTATTCGTTTTTCCACCCCTTTTTTTTGTTTTTATTTTTTTGGTTTTACATCTGACTGTCTTGCAATTTCTGCTAATACAGACGGTGAGAAGATTGACTGATGAAAAAATGCCAGAGCTGACCGGGAATCGAACCCAGGATCCCGGTACAGAAGCCAGTTGTGCTAACCACTACGCCAACGGGCCAGCCAGAGATGGTCTTGTGAAATTTTCTCTTAAGTATTTATTTGACTATAACTAATCGCTATAAAAGTTTCGTAATTATGCTTTCTTTTTCAGATTGATCATTATGTTCAAACAATAGTTCTTGATTTCTCATTCTTACCGCAGAATGCACCAGTTAGTTTATTACATGAAGGATTACCATCGTTCGGTAATCATACGAGTCGTGAAATGATACAAGTGTTAAATGAACTGCGTATCGCAATTTCCGTCCTTTTCTCATTTCAAAGACGACAAATCAAAGATGAAGGGTTCGTTAATGATACAAGGCAATGGCTTTCTCGACTTGTAGCAGTATTATTAAGAGTCGCTACATGGAGAGATCATGTTTATTTACTTAATCATATACTCAGGTAAGATATCTTGTTCATTTTCTTATTTTTTATGTTTACTTTCTCTTACCCGATATGAATTTATATGTTGTTGTTTAGGTCAACAGCCGAAAGGCTGGTTTGAACCTCTAGAGGTTTACTAAGTAAAACGAGGAGTGAGGTGGTTTACCATGCCTTCCTCACTGAGTGGAAAAGTATGCTTATCAGCATGCCGGGCCCTCTGAAAAGAACATATTTTCCACTCTGTAAATGACACCTTCACTTTATTCACCACAGGGTCTGGCTGTATAGTGAAATTCATTACTCTCAGAGGAGATAACTCTGATTAGTGTCTTTTACACCTCTACCTCTTCTGTTCTTAAATGATTCAGTTATTTAATTGACTGACCATGTGATAAGAAACAGAACTATTTATTTTAGCCCTGCAACGAACAGATTGAGATGAATTTATATAGGGAAGGAAATTATTGTTTTCATGCAGATTTTTCAAATTGTGTTTTTACCGAAAAAACACGTTATCAAACTCCCTGAACCTAAAAAAAAACTTGTTTTTAGCGATTGGTCTGTGTGTGTGTGTGAACAAAATATCTCGAGAACGGAATACCGTACAAAGTTTGAACTTGGAACTTAAGTTCAGTAGGGGACCCGACGTGAACGGTTTCATCAAAATTGGTCAACTGGAAGTAGTAGCTTATTTGTGCGATATTTTACTTTACAGAATTTCACATTAAAATTTATAGATTTTGTATCTTCAGTCTCCAAGTTTCATATGAATGACTGAAGATACAACATTTGAAATTTTAATAAATTTTTTAAAATGTTAAATTTCAATTGTATGTACTCTGATGATGGTAGATTGAAACTTGTCAGTACAAAGTAGGATTATATTTTTTGTCATTCGTCTCTTAAGTGGTTTGATACAGTTCTCCAAGCTGTTCTATCTTGGGTAAGTCATTTCATATCTAAATACCTGTAACACCCTACATCTTTTGTAATTTGCTTTACATATTCTAATCTTTGCCTTCCCCTACAATTTACTCCCTCAATATTACCCTCCATTATTGATAGACCAATACCTGGATGTCATAAGAAACGCCGCACTAGCCTATATCTTCTTCTGGGTGACATGTAATATACTTCTTTTTTCATCCACTTGTCTAAGAACCTCTAAATTACTTATTTTGTCCATCCACCTAATCTTTAACATTTTCCTATAACACCACTTTTCAAAAGCTTCTATTCTCTTCGTTTCTACAGACCCTATCACCCACGTTTCACTCCCTTGTAATGCTACACTCCAAACATAGTGTTTTAAGAAATTTTTCCTTATAAGTTAATGTTTGTAGTCGGTGAGCTGTTTTTCATTTCCAAGGCTTTTCTAGCTTGAGCAATCCTACTTTTGATATCATTTGTGTTTCTGCAATCCTTTGTTACTTTACTCCCTAGGTAGCAGAATTCCCCAACTTCCTGTATGTTTTCGTTGCCTACTTTTAAATTTCCCATTTCGTCTAAACCACTCTTGCTGCTGCTGCACAACACTTATGTTTTGTTCTTATTATTCGTAATTTACATGAAGTACTTCATGAAAATTATTAATAAATTAAAAATAAAAATTAAACAATGGATATATGCTACAATGTACAAATTAATATAAATACATTATGTATCTAAATTTCTCTAACATTTATTTATTTAATTGTTCAAAGTTGTAATCTACTGTGATAATTCCGTTATGTGTTTACTTTGTTAATAACATTCTTTAGGACTGATCTGTACACTGAAAAGTAAATTTTAACATATTTTAATGTCTATCCAGTTAACAATCGTATCTTTTCTATTATAAATTGTATCTGAATAAATAAATACATTATCGTGTTTTGATAATGGTTTTATTTGTCACTGTTATTTATTGATTTGATTAAAGAATCATTATTATAATTATTTGGTTCGGATAGTTCTCAAAATTAATTAGTAGAAGATTAATATCAGAATATACAGGTTGTCCCACGAGGAAACTGACATATTTTACGGGTATGTTCCTCTTTAACAGACAGTGGAGTGTCAAATTATTTACCCTCAATCTGTTCGTTGCAGGGCTAAAATAAATAGTTCTGTTTCTTATCACATGGTCAGCCAATTAAATGACTGAAACATTTAAGAACAGAAGAGGTAGAGGTGTAAAAGACACCAATCAGAGTTATCGCCTCTGAAAATAATGAATTTCATTATAGAGCCAGACCCTGTGGTGAATGAAGTGAAAGTGTCATTTTCAGTGTGGAAAATATATGCTTTTCAGAGGGCCCGGCATGCTGATAAGTGTACTTTTCCACTCAGTGAGGAAGGCAATGGTAAACCACCTCACTCCTCGATTTACTTAGTAAAACCTCTACGGGTTCAAACCAGCCTTCGGCTGATGACCTAAACAACAACACACCTTCGGCTACCGGATCCGACCCAAACATTTTCATCAAAATCGGTCGACTGGAAGTAGTAGTTTATTTGTATAATTTTTCACTTTTTGCAATTTTCTCAAAAAGGGCTCCTGCGATTTTTTAAAAAATCGCCTTATTTGCTACATTTTTTATGCTCTACAAGATAGGGTAGGCGCTATGTTTGCTGAAATTATTGGTGAGGCTGTTTTCACGTAAAAAATTGTTTTTTTAAGGTTGCGGCTTTAATATGCATTTTAGCGCAAAAATTTTTATAAAAGAAAGTTGTAGAGCATTAAAAATCCTACAACTTTTATTTCAAACATTTTTTTGTATAACGCGTAGTTAAGGGGTAATTAGAGATTTTCTGTTTTTTTCTCATGAAAACGTGAAAAATCAATTTTTTAAATTTCAGCCTTATTATGCATTTTACGACAGAAAGTGTAATCAAATTTATAGGAAATTAAAAGATCAACAACTTTTCTTTTGAGCATTTTTCTCTACAGAGCCTAGTTTAGCGTGAAAGAGTGATTTTCCGTATTTTTAAGCTAAACTGAAGTTGATTTTCATTGTGCGTCTTTCACTCATGATTAAAATTAGGTGATGTTTATTGGGGTTAGTTTTTTGTTGTATTTCTAATGTTTTATTACTAATGTTAGGTTATATTGTTCATTATATGCATTGGCAAGAGAAAGTTGTGTGATTGTTTCACACCAGATTTTTTACTCTTGATAGTCTTGCGGATATGTATTAGTATACTAGTTTTTCTCGGTTTTTTGCAACTCTTCACGTATTTTTGAAGGCATGAGCTACCACTGCTTCAATAATTAAGTCACATCGAGTATAAGAAACATTACTGACCACAATCACCTGAGTTTTTCAGTGAGTTCATTTTTAAACCAAGAGCTCTTCCCTCTTCAGCAGCTCTATTCATCAAGCACTGAAGCTCCTCTCCTGAATCTGCAAAAATGAGTGTATATCTTATGTTATTAAGAAGTACTGTCAACTTAATGACTCAAAAATATCAAACGACGGGACTGAAATTCCTGATTCGAGTTCCGAAGGGTTAATTGAAATTAATTTAATTATTTTTATAGATTTAAGAAACAGTTTTATAAAAAAAATCCTTTATGTAATCTCCATTGCAATAGATTGGTATATTTATTTGTTTATTTTACAGGTGTCCTGCAGGAGTCGGTAAATGGGCCGCTTCTTTTATTCAGTCACCAATACCTCCTCACAATTGCCCTTTCAGTCAAATGCACCTTGATCATCTGATCACTACTGTTGCGTGTTTGTTATTACCTGTTAATGAAAGGGATCAATTTCTCACTCAGGTACAATTAATTTACAATTTTTTTTTCATTTACGTTAACAAAATTCAGAAAACCGAATTTCAGCTTTTTGGGCTTTGCCATTTTTATATCTTTACTTTCTCTTGCCTATATGAATATATAGAAAAGAAAGTATTGTTTTCATGTCGATTTTTCAAAATCGAGATTTCACCGGATCTACACGTTTTCAGACCCCCTGAACTCAAAAAACATGTTTTTAGCGATTGGTCTGTGTGTGTGTGTGTGTGTTTGTCTGTGAACAGAATATCTCAAGAACGGAACATCGTACGAACTTGAAACTTGAAACTTAAGTTAGACACCACTATCGGACCTGACATGAACATTTTCATCAGAATCAGTCAACCGGAAGTAGTAGTTTATTCATATAATTTTTCACTTTTTTGCGATTTTCTCAAAAACAGGTCCTACTTTTTATTTTAAATCCCCTGGTTTACTAAATTTTGTATGCTCTACAAGATAGGGTAAGCGTCATGTCTGCTAAAATTCTTGGAGAGGCTGTTTTTACGTAAAAAAATTGTTTTTTTAAGATTGCGGCTTTAATATGCATTTCAGCTCAAAAATTTGTATAAGAAAAGTTGTAGAGAATTTTAAATCCTATAACAAGATTTTGGCATTAGTATGCATTTTATGACAAAAGAGTATATAATCAAATTTATAGGATATTAAAAGATCTACAACTTTTATTTGGGGCATTTTTCTCTACAGAGCCTAGTTTAGCGTGAAAGAGTGATTTTCCGTATTTTTAAGCCGAACTGGGGTTGATTTTCATTTTGCATCTTTCACTCATGATTAAAATTAGGTTATGTTTATTGAGGTTAGTTTTTTTGTTTAAATCTAATGTTTTATTACTAATGTTAGGCTATATTGTTTATAATTTGCATTGGCAAGAGAAAGTTCTGTGAGTGTTTCACACCAGATTTTTCTTTTTTACTCCTATAGAACACTTTCTTTTGTGAATTAAGTTACCCTTACAGTCGGCGTCAAGGTACATAAAATTTTAGGTGCAGGTCCAATTGGAGAAGGTACCCCTATTCAAAATATTTTATATTGAAATTCTAAATTTTCAGAATACAAAAATTTTTTTAATGGCATGTTTGTTGTTTGGCGTTAAAAATTTCATAAAATTTTAGTAATCCAAATTTTTTGGGGTTGCGCCCCCTTCCTAAACGTGGAAAAAAGTATTTTTTATCTCATCAATCATGCGTCGTAGCTAGAAAGTGCTTAACTCTATTCAACTTAGGAAAATTTTAGGAATGTGATTTAAATTTTTTTTTGACTATACAAGATATTTTTATTTGCAACTGTATAAAATTAACAACAAGCAAATTTGAAAAAAGGATACAATTAATATTGACAAATTTTAAGACATTGAGGAGATCACTGCCCATTGACAGTACTCCAACCATAATCATTAAATTAGTTCATAATTTACTTAATTTTATTTTGTTTTTCTTTAATTTTGACGTCTCATGATATCTTTGCTACAGAGTCGTTTCAGTCTTTGTATAGGGGCAGTTGGTAAATCTGGTGTGTCTTGGTCAACAATGAGCTGGTTTGGATTATTGGGTTTAATTTCTTTTTAAATCGTGTGTATGTGCTTAGGAACACATTGTTGATGTATGGGATGTTTAAGTCCGTGTGTAGTGTATCGTTCGTTATGTAAAAGGAAGCACTAGTTATCTATCTTAACAATTTGGACTGAAACCGTCGTATTTTCAAATTGACCGACGGTTTGGCACAACAGTAAATTTGGCTGCAAATAGATCTAAAGTAACACTTATAAACTAGTAGTTTTAGATGAAGTGGGAGTTTAGAAGATCTGGAAATCAATGAATACAGTTGTTTACGTCTAGCGTCCAAAGTTTTTCGCGTTTCGTTTACATGTTGGTTCCACGTTAGTCTTCTGTCGATGTAGAGACCAAGATACTTTATTCTATCATGTTGAGGAAGGGAAGTGGCACACCATATAAATAGACTGGAGGACAAATTTGTTTTCGTAAAGAAAACGTGACTTGTACAGTTTTGGTAGCGTTAATTTTAATCCACCAGTTTTGAAACCACTTGAATACTCCAAATATCCACCATTTGAATACTCTTGAATTCATTTGAATTCAAGAGCATTCAAATGGTTTTGCAAGTTTAAAGAAACATTATTGTGACTCACAGAAGAAGAAGAAGATTTCATGTTAACATGATTTTTTACCCTTTGAAGCCTAAGCCCGAGTATAGTTCGGGGTGAGCGTAAATCACGGTTGTCCGAAGCCCGAGTATACCTCGGGCCGCCACATTAAATTCTGTAGCAAGATTCAGACGAGGTTATATTGAGCTTCAGTTGCACAGATTCATTCTATATTTCATTTAGTTCAATTCTCTATTGCTTGCAGCGAAATCTACCGAATATTTTGTGAACTATGTAGAAAAACATTGAGCCGTGTTTGAGGTTATGTTTTTGTTGATGTACATGTGTACTTTGTTGTGATTTTTTTGTAGTTATTTTGTATTTAATATTTGTAAGTAATACAGTTATTTCTACTTTGTAATAATTGTTTTTCTTTCGTATTTTGTCGGTAATCGTTTTCGTTTTGTAAATTGTTCGGTTGTATACGTTGTACTGTGTTGTCTTCTAGTTCGCTTTGTTTGTGTGGTTATTTGACAGTAATATTTATAATTTCTTTTTCATTTTATGATTTCCGTGTGTTGCTGTAAAGTTTGCTCAGAAAAGAGCACAACTGCAGCTGGAAAGGCTGGAAGGAAAGAAACAACCTGGTACTGCCCTGACTAATGTTGCATTGTGCTTACCGGTGTGTTTCCGAGTGTTTCGTACGAAGGATAATTATGTGTAAAATATTTTAAATTTTAATACTCAAACATGTTTAGTGTGTAGTTTATTTCATTGCCTTTCTGTAGAATTTATATAAACTGTTTTTTTAGTAGTGTTTAGGATTATAAAACTCTAAAATTAGGTAGTGTGTAGCACGTAACAATTTCGTTTTTCATAATTTTTTGGTGTATATTTAAATAACTCTCATAAATTAAGTAAGTATAATAATTTAAATGTAAATTAATAGTAATAAACTTACTGATTTTTTAATCAATTTGATGTCAAAATCATTAAGTTATGATAGAAATTAAATTTTTTAGAATTTTTTGAAGTTTACTCTAAAACCCCCAGGATACCGTGCCATACCATGTTCTTATGGCTCAGGCTTCAAAGTGTTAATGTTTTTTATGCAAAGTGCAAAAAATAATGTTTTAAAGAAATTTGAATATACTTAATTAATGTATTGTACAGTACAATACAGTGTGGATAAACAAATACTGTATACTATATTGACAGTACGAGATAAACAATGTATTACTCAACAAACGGTGCTGGATAATTACATCAAAGCAAGCCCACGTTCCAATAATAATTACATAAGTATAATAAACAAACTTTGATAAATTTCCATTAAAACTTTGACATATTGTTAGTGTAGTAATAATTTCATCAAATTAAAGTACAAAGTTACATATACGTAGGTACAACAGAAATTAAACAATACCAAACAAATACCTTTTTTTGTTGAAAAGTTATGGATAAAAACATTCAAATTTTAGTACTGGCTCTTGAAAAAAAATCTCTTTATTTCGCGTAACACCACGTCGTCAATTTTCATCGTACAAATATGCAAGATACATCAAGTGAAAGAAGAAAAAAGTCTCTATCTAATAAAACTAAACCCATTAGAAATTAATGAATAGTTGCGGAGATAATTGAGTTTAAAGAAAGATGATGACGAATGAGTGATATTGGGCATTTCGGTTTGTAAGGGTTAATAATAAAAATGAACTTCAAATTAAACAATTCGTCTTTTTGCTGTGTTAGTGAGTATTATTTATGTCTGGAGATTCCAATGGCTCACAAAAAGTTAAATAAATGAAGAACTAAAAATCTGACCAAGTGGAAATTGGTTACACAAATTTGGAACATTGTAGTAAATGTTACTGCAAAATTTGAAACCGATCCGACAAACCGTTCCCATTTTATAAGTTGATAAAGTGGTGCTTTTCGTTTTAAAGCGTCAAAACACTCTTTTTTTTGTTTCATTCCCAAAAAACATAAGGTTGTTATTGTATTAAAAATTTGATAATTATGTATGTTACGTAGAATCGATTCACAAAAAATCAATGTATTGTTTATTTAGTAGCTAGCATTATTCGTTCGTGAGAAAATTCATTTCAAACTCAGGTGCACAAACTAAAAATAAGGACAGCAGCTATCTCCACTCATTGCACTTCATGGCAAACTAAATTTAAAGCTGTTAAGGGGGTAGTCAACTCAAGAAGATGGTTTTTTTTTAAAATTTCGATGTTGTTTGCAGTTATTTGAAATTAAAATTTTCTGAATCACAATATTTGTTTACTTAGTTTGTACATTGACAAAGTTATAAAAACATCTGTTTAAAATAAAGCTCACTATCAAGGCAAGTGAAATTATTCCTTCAACTTTAAGTTTTCCGGGAATGTGGTTTTTACATGATTGTACATTCTTGGGAATTAAATATTTTGGTTAGTATTGGAGATATTTGGATGTTTTTTTTTTGTCAAACGTTCATAATTTCTTGCTCTATTATCTGTGGAATGATTATTACAAAAACCTTAATAGGGATTTAGTTAAAAAATAATTTGTGAATACATAAAATAAATGTTTTTGAAAATATGGTTTTTCTTCAATAAATTTCTTGTAAGAAAAAATACATACAAGTGCATATAACAGATAATATACAGCATTTTTCTGTATTTTGTAGCATAAGAATCATGTTTATATCTTTATTGGTTCCTGAGATATTTGATTCCCCGTAAAAGCTCGCTTTTCCAACCTCACCCTTATATTAGGGGCTGTAATTAATTTTTTTGGCTTGGTTCAAATGGTAGATCATTACTGGTAAATTACTCTTTCATTTAAAATAAATAATGATAAATTATAGCCAGAAGTTTTGATTCTCATTTTCAGGGTTGACTACCCCCTTAAATGAGACAGAATAATTTTTTGACTTTATGACTTTTCATTTTATAGCGTTTCATTTTAATAATGCATACTGTACATTTTCATGTAAACCTTTTTACTTTCTCTTGCCTATATGAATATATAGGAAGGAAAGTATTGTTTTCATGTCGATTTTTCGAAATCGAGTTTTCACCGGATCTATACGTTTTCAGACCCCCTGAACCCAAAAAACATGTTTTTAGCGATTTGTCTGTGTGTGTGTGTGTGTGTGTGTCTGTGTGTGAACAGAATATCTCAAGAACGGAACATCGTACGAACTTGAAACTTGAAACTTAAGTTACATACCACTACCGGACGCGACACGAACATTTTCATCAAAATCGGTCAACCGGAAGTAGTAGTTTATTCGTATAATTTTTCAGTTTTTTGCGATTTTCTCAAAAACTGGTCCTACGATTTTTTTTAAAATCGCCTATTTTACTCAATTTATTATTCTCTACAAGATAGGGTAGGCGCCATGTTTGCTGAAATTCTCGGTGAGGCTGTTTTCACGTAAAAACGTTGTTTTTTTAAGATTACGGCTTTAATATAAATTTCAGCGCAAAAACTTATATAATAAAAGTTGTAGAGAATTTAAAAACCTACAACTTCTGTTTCAAACATTTTTTTGTATGACGCTTAGTTTAGCAGTAATTAGCGATTTCCTGATTTTTTTCTCACGAAAACGTGTGAAAAATCGATTTTTTTTAAGATTTTGGCTTTAGTATGCATTTTACGACAAAAGTGTATATAACCAAATTTATAGGAAATTAAAAGATCTACAACTTTTGTTTAGAGCATTTTTCTCTACAGAGCCTAGTTTAGCGTGAAAGAGTGATTTTCCGTATTTTTAAGCCAAACTGAGTTCGATTGTCATTTTGCGTCATTCACTCATGATTAAAATAAGGTTATGTTTTTGAGGTTAGATTTGTTCATTTCTAATGTTTTAATACTAATGTTAGGTTTATTATTAATTATTTTCATTGGCAAGAGAAAGTTGTGTGAGTGTTTCACACCAGATTTTTTTAGAAATAATGATTATTTTTTACTTGTTTCAGTGGAGTGATAGCTCCAGTATTGAAGGTGAATCACTGTGGGTTGTTGTAGATTCTGATGGTGAAGATGTACAGGAATCAGATGGTGCTTACACGTGTCGCAACATGTTAAGAGAGAGTGACATTGTTGATATGTTTAATCAAATACCATTTGATGTTATATTCCGTCAGGTGGGTTATTGTTGTGTTTTGTTGTACCATGTTTAACCAAAATAAAAGGGGGGGGCTCTATATCAGATTTGCAAAAGTTCGGATAACATGCACTTACTTTCAGGGTTTTAAAACAGTTAAATTGAATATACGGTATTTTGTACAACTGTTGATTATATTGTATATTGTGACACTTATCGCTAAGGTCTGTTTCGGGATCTAGGTTATTAAATAATTAATACACTAAAGTTTACAATTAAAAATACGTATTTATTACACTAAAAGATTTACAAAATAAATAATAAACTAATTATAATGAAGTAATACAATAAATAACTTAATAATTTACTTAAAATAAATAATAAACTAATTATAATGGAGTAATCTGCCCATAACAGACAGGTGGAGTGTCAAATTATTTACGCTCAATCTGTTCGTTGCAGGGCTAAAATAAATATTTCTGTTTCTTATCACATGGTCAGCCAATTAAATGACTGAATCATTTAAGAGCAGAAGAGGTAGAGGTGTAAAAGACACTAATCACAGTTATCTTCTCTGAAAGTAATGAATTTCATTATACAGCCAGACCCTGTGGTGAATGAAGTGAAGGTGTCATTTGCAGAGTGGAAAATATGTGCTTTTCAGAGGGCCCGGCATGCTGATAAGCGTACTTTTTCATTCAGTGAGGAAGGCAATGGTAAACCACCTCACTCCTCGTTTTACTTAGTAAAACCTCTGCAGGTTCAAACCAGCATTTCGGCTGAAGACCTAAACAACAACAATGGAGTAATACAATAAATAACTTAAATAATTTACTTAGTACTACTTACAATAATTATACACAAAGCACATACACAATATAATACCGTGCGTTCGGAAAGTCGCTGTGCACTGGAATTGTGACTATGGATTTATGAAAATATGTATAAAGAAATGACTAAGCATTTTGGAAAAAAAATTATTCAATACCTTAATTACATTGTTAAACCGTGATTACATTGTTTAGGGCCTATAGAAGGTGTTCGAAATGACCTCCATTGGCATCAATACAGCATTGCACTCGTTTCATTTTGTTTGCAAACACCTTTCGCAACTGAAGAACAGTGATTCCTTGAATGTATGCCGTTATTGCGGCTTTAAGTTCGTCAATCGTGTGTGGTCTGTTCCGATACACAGTTTGTTTCGCCGCACCCCATAAAAAGAAATCGGGGGGAGTCAGATCAGGAGATCTTGCAGGCCACAAATTCTTTGAAATTATTCGTTCACCAAACACGTTGCGCAGGAAAGCCATTGAGATGTTAGATGTATGTGCTGTTGCCCCGTCTTGTTGGAACCAACCATTATTCATTTCCACTTGTGTTATTTGATGCGTAAAGTTCTCTAAAATATCAGAACAATAACGTAAAAATTTTTTTCCAAAATGCTTAGTCATTTCTTTATACATATTTTCATAAATCCATAGTCACAATTCCAGTGCACAGCGACTTTCCGAACGCACGGTATAACAATAGTTAACCACTACAATGCTCGGATACGTAACCTGTACTACGCACCGTTAGCCACTCAATAAACACTCGTCAAAGATCAAACAGATACTAACTAACTGACCGCGCTCGGGGTTCTATTTTTTTTTTTTTTTATTGAGTGATGATGCCTACATAAGCCTTAAGCTTGTGCGTAGGTAATGATATGTGGTGATTTACAGATGAAAAAATGCCAGACCTGACCAGGAATCGAACCCGGGACCCCGGCATAGTAGCCAGTTGCGCTGACCACTACACCACGGGCCGGCCAAAGAATCTTCCCGAAAGACACCAAAAGTCGATATAAAAGTCCTTTCTAGAGAAGTTTGCACTAAAACAAATTGCCGGATTAAAAGATAAAAAATTACTAATGGCAGCTTATCATGGCCTCATTCTGTCTCATATCTGTTATGGTATTTTAGTATGGGGTAATTCTAGCATGGGTAATATGAATAGGGTTTTTAAAATTTAATAGAAAGCTATTAGGTGTATGGTGGGAGCTAACCAGCTAACCTCATGCAGGCCACTATTTAAGGAGCTTAAATTGCTTACAGTTCCCTTCCTCTACATTTTTGAGGTGATTATGTATGTTAGGCAAAATAAATTTATGCAGAATTTCAATGTTCACAATCACAACACGAGAAACAGGAATAATTATCATGTGGCTAATCACTCCACAAAATTGTTTGAACAAAAACCTACTTATGCAGGGAGAAAATTCATAAATAAATTACCCCAATTTTTAAAAAGTTGTGAGGATTTGAATTCCTTTAAAAAAAATCTAAAAATTACTTGATCGGTGAAACTTTTTATAGCGTACAAGAATTTCTTTCTTGATAGTAGTGATACATTGTGTGATTCTTATATGTATTTCAGGTGTTATATCTGACATGTCCTATACTCCTCCTGGAGTCTCCAGGGCGCGGAGATTAACATCTCGGAGATGTTAATCTCCGCGCCCTGGAGACTCCGTGCCCTCTTTACATTAAATCTTCTTTAATGTAAACAGGTAATCAACTGACCCTTCATAAATAGTTGTACAACAAAGACCTTATCATACACAATAGCGCAGTCCTTTTAAATAACCTTTTATAGCTAGCCCTATTGTTACTTTTTTACTCTATTATTTACTCTTAATCATTTTATGAATGAAGAACTAGAAATTTCTTGAACCATATTCGTTTTCGATATTGTCACAATATAATAAATTTCACTAACCTTTTTTAAGCTGCCTTTATTTTTCATTTATCTCTTACATGTGTTTCGGTGGATCCACCATCATCAGAGTATATTATATCGTTTGAATTAAAATTTTCAAAAATCTATAGAAGATATGACATCTTCAGTCGTGTATAAAACTCAGTTTTTTACTTTCTCTTGTCTATATGAATATATAGGAAGGAAAGTATTGTTTTCATGTCGATTTTTCGAAATCGAGTTTTCACCGGATCTACATGTTTTCATTCAAAAATAAATCTTTCTAATGCATCCTGCAGTTTTAAATATTTCTATTTCATATAGTGAATTAATACAATAATTTCACTAACCTTCTTTTTAAACTGCGTCACCTTTATTTTAATTTTTACTTACACGTGTTTCGGTGGATCCACCATCATCAGAGTAAATAACATAAAATTGAAACTAAAAACACTATTTATTAAAAATCTATAGAAGATGATACATCTTCAGTCACTTGTATAAAACTGATTTAAAATTTATTTAAATTTATCCCTTCTCATATTTACTGTAGATAGCAGCAGCAGTCAATATCACTTCATCATTCCTAAATTTCACCTGTTCATTCAAAATGTCCTGCTTTTGCTCTTTTAAATATTTATAAATGTGGAACATCTCATATTTTTCAATTTTATTTTTATTTTCTATATTACATTGTTCTATTATATTGAAATGTTCATCTATTTTACCAAATTTATGTTTTTCTTCTTTTATATGATTGGTATAGTTAGATATAATGTAGTCACATTTCAGTGCTTTTTTATGTTCATTATACCTCACTTGAAAATTACGACTAGTCATACCAATGTAAAACTTTTTACAATCCTCATTACCACAATCTATTTTATACACACCCTTTTTATTGCTTAGTGTTTCATTTATATTATTTTTAATTATATTTGTGGACAGTAGTTTTTTATTATTACATGTGTATGCGATTTTATAAAATTTATTTAATGTTCTGTATAATTTATTGTTAATAGTTTTATTGTATTTTAATGCAATAAATGGTTTATGTTTTATTTTATTATCTAATATAAGGGTGGTTCTCAAGTTATTTTTAAATTGTAGTTTGTTTTTAATTTTATTTATTACTTTATTTATTTCTTTTTCATGATACCCATTCTTTTGTGCTATGAATTTTATTGTTCTTAATTCATTTTCTAGCAGTTTTTTATCTTTTATATAACCATATGCTCTGTGAATCATACTATGGTAAGCTGCCATTTTATGTGAGTATGGGTGGTTAGATGACTTATTTATATTTGTTACTGGTAATATACTTTTACGAAATACACCTGTTGTTATTTTACTATTACCCTTGATTAATTGTATGTCCATGAAATTTAATTTATTATTATTTTCAAGTTCCATAGTGTGGTGTAATTTATCATCAAATGTATTTAATTTTTTCAAAATAACATCCTCTTCATTTTTATATGTCTTTTCCAATATTACCAGTATGTCATCTACATATCTGTGCCACATTACTACATTATGTGTGTGTTCTATTTGATACACAGTTATTTCTTCAAAATATTGCAAATAAATCTCAGAAAAAATAGAGCTTAATGGTGCTCCCATAGTAAGTCCATCTTTTTGTTTGTACATTTTTTCATTAAATTTAAAATAATTTTGTGAAGTACATTGTCTCAATAATCCTATAACTTGCTTTACTTCATCTTCATGCAATTTACGGTCTGTTAATTTATTTTTTATAATGTTTATGGTTTTGTCAATGGGTATATTTGTGTACATATCTTTTATATCAAAAGACATCATAATATGTTTGTCATTAATTTCAATTTTTTGTATTTTGTCTATTATTTCTTGAGCGTTTTTTATACTATATCGGTTATTTAATATTATATGTGTTTTTAGGTAATCGTATAAAAATTTAGATATTTTATATGTAGGTACACCTACATATAACCTACATACATAGTACCTACATATAAAATATCTAAATTTTTATACGATTACCTAAAAACACATATAATATTAAATAACCGATATAGTATAAAAAACGCTCAAGAAATAATAGACAAAATACAAAAAATTGAAATTAATGACAAACATATTATGATGTCTTTTGATATAAAAGATATGTACACAAATATACCCATTGACAAAACCATAAACATTATAAAAAATAAATTAACAGACCGTAAATTGCATGAAGATGAAGTAAAGCAAGTTATAGGATTATTGAGACAATGTACTTCACAAAATTATTTTAAATTTAATGAAAAAATGTACAAACAAAAAGATGGACTTACTATGGGAGCACCATTAAGCTCTATTTTTTCTGAGATTTATTTGCAATATTTTGAAGAAATAACTGTGTATCAAATAGAACACACACATAATGTAGTAATGTGGCACAGATATGTAGATGACATACTGGTAATATTGGAAAAGACATATAAAAATGAAGAGGATGTTATTTTGAAAAAATTAAATACATTTGATGATAAATTACACCACACTATGGAACTTGAAAATAATAATAAATTAAATTTCATGGACATACAATTAATCAAGGGTAATAGTAAAATAACAACAGGTGTATTTCGTAAAAGTATATTACCAGTAACAAATATAAATAAGTCATCTAACCACCCATACTCACATAAAATGGCAGCTTACCATAGTATGATTCACAGAGCATATGGTTATATAAAAGATAAAAAACTGCTAGAAAATGAATTAAGAACAATAAAATTCATAGCACAAAAGAATGGGTATCATGAAAAAGAAATAAATAAAGTAATAAATAAAATTAAAAACAAACTACAATTTAAAAATAACTTGAGAACCACCCTTATATTAGATAATAAAATAAAACATAAACCATTTATTGCATTAAAATACAATAAAACTATTAACAATAAATTATACAGAACATTAAATAAATTTTATAAAATCGCATACACATGTAATAATAAAAAACTACTGTCCACAAATATAATTAAAAATAATATAAATGAAACACTAAGCAATAAAAAGGGTGTGTATAAAATAGATTGTGGTAATGAGGATTGTAAAAAATTTTACATTGGTATGACTAGTCGTAATTTTCAAGTGAGGTATAATGAACATAAAAAAGCACTGAAATGTGACTACATTATATCTAACTATACCAATCATATAAAAGAAGAAAAACATAAATTTGGTAAAATAGATGAACATTTCAATATAATAGAACAATGTAATGTAGAAAATAAAAATAAAATTGAAAAATATGAGATGTTCCACATTTATAAATATTTAAAAGAGCAAAAGCAGGACATTTTGAATGAACAGGTGAAATTTAGGAATGATGAAGTGATATTGACTGCTGCTGCTATCTACAGTAAATATGAGAAGGGATAAATTTAAATAAATTTTAAATCAGTTTTATACAAGTGACTGAAGATGTATCATCTTCTATAGATTTTTAATAAATAGTGTTTTTAGTTTCAATTTTATGTTATTTACTCTGATGATGGTGGATCCACCGAAACACGTGTAAGTAAAAATTAAAATAAAGGTGACGCAGTTTAAAAAGAAGGTTAGTGAAATTATTGTATTAATTCATTACATGTTTTCAGACCCCCTGAACCCAAAAAAACATGTTTTTAGCGATTGGTCTATGTGTGTTTGTGTGTGAACAGAATATCTCAAGAACGGAACAACATAGGAACTTGAAACTTAAGTTACATATCACTACCGGACCCGACACGAACATTTTCGACACAACCGGAAGTAGTAGTTTATTCGTGTAATTTTTCACTTTTTTGCGATTTTCTCAAAAACTGGTCCTACGATTTTTTTAAAAATCGCCTGGTTTACTAAATTTTTTTTATTCTTTACAAGATAGGGTAGGCGCCATGTTTGCTGAAATTCTTGGTGAGGCTGTTTTCATGTAAAAACATTGTTTTTTTAAGATTACGGCTTTAATATGCATTTTAGCGCAAAACTTTATATAATAAAAAATGTAGAGAATTTAAGATTCTACAACTTTTATTTCAAAAACTTTTTTGTATAAAGCTTAGTTTAGCGGTAATTAGAAATTTTCTGTTTTTTTCTCACGAAAACGTGAAAAAATCGATTTTTTAAGATTTCGGCCTTAGTATGCATTTTACATGAAAAGTGTATATAATTAAATTTATAGGAAGTTAAACAATCTACAACTTTATCTAAAGCATTTCTCTCTACAGAGCCTAGTTTAGCATGAAAGAGTGATTTTCCGTATTTTTAAGCCAAACTGAGGTCAATTTTCATTTTGCGTCGTTCACTCATGATTAAAATAATATTATGTTTTTTGAGGTTAGTTTTTTTGTTTATTTCTAATGTTTTATTACTAATGTTAGATTAAATTGTTAATTATTATTAACAATATAATAATAATGATAAGAAAGTTGTGTGTGTTTCACACCAGTTATTTTGGTTTTGTAATCTATACAGAACTGCATCAAAAGGTAGTGGACCTGGATTGGGTTGGAATTTCCAGTTTTGATCGGAATTGGCCCAAAACTCGAAGTCAACAAATCAAATTCGGTATTTGGAAACAAAATTAGTGTCATTCAATTCCTCTTAGAGTAGATACAGAAATTACTAATGGTATTTGCCATAGGTCAAAGGCAAGCCTTTTTAAAAATTTCTACCAGTCATGAGACATATCGACTCATGAAAGGGATTTTTGTAGTTTTATACAACGGTGATTCTTTTGTTTAGGTGTTGCATATTAAACAACGAGATAATCAAGACGAATATGATGATACCTTACTAAGCGATCATCAAGTATTAAGATTATTTGCATTCTCGACAGTTTTACTGGGTCTGTTTGAAAAAGGACTTACAACGTATAATGGTGTTAAGTATAAACAATTTGCTAAGAGATTGGGCCGTCTTGTGCGTCACACTACACAATATTGTACTGATCAATTTCAGGCTTTTCAGTAAGTATATTTTCAATTATTTTTCCTTCAAATGTGTTGTGAAGCACCGGATTGGTTTAGAGGTAATGGTATCTCAGTGAATCAGCAGTTTCAAATTTTTGAGAACATTTTGAAAATTTTAAAATTTTTTGAGAAAATTAAATTTTTCTTCAAAAACCCTTAAAAATTTCGAAAATTTTTCAAATTTTCAAAATTTTGAAATCTTAAATTTCAAAATTAAAAAAAATTGAAATTTGTTTGAAAAAATTCTCAATTTTTTGTGAAATTTGAAATGTTTGGAATTTTTTCTCAAATTTTT
This sequence comes from Catonia carolina, assembly GCA_035578175.1. NCBI lineage: Eukaryota > Metazoa > Arthropoda > Insecta > Hemiptera > Achilidae > Catonia > Catonia carolina. The sequence goes on along the minus strand of JAQMRL010000021.1, from coordinate 328,075 downwards.
GGTCAGAAAAAAATTGAAAAAATTTTGAGTTTTTCTGATCAGAAAAAAATCAGGAATTTTTCTGATTTTTTCTGACAACAGCAAAATCAGCTGTTGTCTCCGAAAACAGCTGATTTTCGGAGACAAAGGTTCCAGGTACAAATCCTAGTAAAGGAGTTTCTTTTATATGAATTTAAATACTAGACGGTGGTTACCGGTGTACTTTGATGGTTGGGGTTCAATTAACCATACAATACCTACAAAAGATGTAGGGTGTTGCCGGTCTGTAGATATGAAACAGCTGGCACAAGATAGAACAGCTTGGAGAACTGCATTAAACCAGTCGAAAGACTGTTGACAAAAAAAGTGTATTGGTTAGCGAAATTGGCTTCTATTCTCAGATTCAGTCAATTCTGGCATTTTTTTATCACTCATTTTTTTCTATCACCTTTCATTGTCTGGATTAACATTAACGTCTAAACAATAGGATGTAAAATGAAAAAGAACCCTTAGGTAAAAGATGATGATTTTATTGAAATGCGTAATTGTTCTGAGTTATTATGAATACTCAAAATGCAAATTTTCATAATTGTAGCTCTTTGTGAGTGTGAAGAAATAACATATCAAATCCAGAACTCTTGGCATAAAAGACAGTTGTGCTAACCACTACTCCAAAGGGCTGGAAAAATAAAATTTAAATTTTAAATTATGAATGAAAGTCTTCGATTACCAATTAGAGTTTAGGATTTTGAAGATTCAATGCGTTTCGTAATCATATCTCTTGTTGTTTAGGTCGTCAGCCGAAAGATTGGTTTGAACCTCTAGAGGCCTTTGTTAAGAGAAACAAAGAGTGTGGTGGTTTACAATTGCCTTCTCACTGAGTGGGAAAGTATGCTTATCAGGATGCCGGGTCCTCTGAAAAGCATCTACTTTCCACCCTGCAAATGACACCTTAACTTCATTTACCACAGGGTCTGGCTGTATAATGATGAAATTCATTACTCTGAGAGGAGATAAATGACCCAATTTTCATAAATTGGGTGACCGTGTGATAAGAAACAGAGCTATTTTTTGTAGCCCTGGAACGAGCAGATCGAGTGCAAATAATTGAACGCTTGTTATAGGAAAAATCATATCTAAGAAAATTATTTAAAAACAACATTTCTCTGGTAAAAATTTAAATGGCTAATTTTTGTTTATTTTGTTTGTAGAACGGAATGTGTAGCATCAACACGCGAAGGGGATCGTGATTTAGCAATGCTAGAAAGGTTGCGTGTGGAATATGATGCATTGTTTATGCGTGCGGTACAGATTCTTCATAACAGTCCTGGACATGTTGCTTGGCAGTTTCTTGCTGTGTTGCCATTTACTCACGTTTCTTCAAATATGCTATGGCATATTTTCTTCTATCTTTTACAATATGAAAACCAAAATGTTAATAGTAAGTATATCTTTGGTTAACTGTTATTTCTTTTCCTTCCTTTTAAATTCTATGAATGCATAGGGAAGGAAAGTATTGTTTTCTTGTCGATTTTTTGAAACCGAGTTTTCACCGGATATACTTGTATTCAAGACCCCTCAATCCAAAAAAACCATGTTTTTAGCAATTGGTCTATGTGTGTGTGTGAACAAAATATCTCAAGACGAACTATTATACTGGGTGTTTATAAATGAATAGCGGGGTTATAACACTCTTTAATATTTAATGCATTACACTTACAGTTATAAATCAAGCAGTGTTGTTTGTTGGCAGCAGTGCGCAATGTTTCCACCGCTAGCCGTTAGAAAGCGCTAGTAGCAACTTTACTTTACTTTACAATAAGGGCGTTCAGGCTTCTGCAGCCCCTCCTCACCGCGACCTAAAAGATCTTTTGTGATTGCCCCTATTCCTATTTCTGCAAGACCCACACTTTCAATAAAGCGCAGGATCTGCCTAGGATCTAGTGCACTTATCTGAGAAGGTGTTTACACAACCTTACCCATCAGCGCTCTTCTTTTGCAGCCACTTTGCAACTGCATGTAAATATAAGTGTGCGACCCCCTGAGCCGCACAGACCTTAATGGCCAATATTTCCTCTTAGAAGACGGTTATGTTACACCCAAGGGCCAGGGGAATCTTTCCCCAGGCCCCCACTCCCGCTCTTCCGCTCATCACTGAGCCGTCAGTGTACCAAAAGGTAACCCCTTCCGGTATCACTGGCTGTCCCTCCGCCCACTCCTGACGATCAAAAATTTTCACCCTCAGTGTGTCGGAGAAGTCGTATGCTCTGTACATACGGTCCCGAGGACCACCTACCACACCCATCCCCTCAACTCCTTTGAAGATCTCGGTGTGGCCCATCTCCCCTGATGGGACCCCGAACCCGCCCTCCAGCCTCAAGGCAGTTCTTATCGCCTCCTTCTTCACTTGAACATGAATAGGAGGCAACTCGACCATCGCCTCCATAGTAGCCGTTGGACCAGTGCTCGTTGCACAACATATCCTTAGGCGGGCCAATCTCTTCAGCTTCCTCAGCCGATCTGTTCTTGGCCACCAAACACAAGCTTTGTACGTGACCATTGGCAGAATGAAGCTCACATAAGCCCATTCTGCCATACGAGGCCTAAGCCCCCAAGTCCTCCCAAACGGACTCTTAAACATCCCTAAGGCCTTTACAGCCCTCTCAACAGTCCTTGACATGTGGCCCCTCCAAGTCAGGCCCCTATCCAGGACAGCCCCCAGATACTTCACCTCAGGGGAGTAGCTCAAATCCACTCCTTCCAGAGTCAAAGCATCTAGAGCCATCTTCCTTTTCCTAGTAAAAGGAACAACAACCACTTTTAGTTGTCGTGTCAGCTAGGGAAATAATCAGTCCGCCCCTGCATAGCCCCGCGTACAGGGGTAAGGCAAAATACTGTAGGATTTAGCCAAGTATCCTACAGGCACCGTTAAGACACTGATTAAATGCCCCAGTGCCATCCACCCTTCGGCACGGTAAACGCCTGACACCACTGGGTTGGGCAAAAGCTACAGTAGGAGAAGTTGCCTCTAGCACGGATAGAAAAAGTGCTAGATGCCAGGGACAAGGATCAGGATAGACAGACAGAAGCCCAGCATCTCAGCTCACCTCGGCGGGACCAAAGCATGGCTGAAAAGTAACCATAGGATGCCGAGGAGTTTCCAGAGGCACGGGCACGAAAAACTGCTACAGAAAGTAAGGGAGCAGGTGTGCTCTCTTGGACGTGATGCTTCGGCACATGCAAGCCAGCCGATCACTGACTTACTTCGCCTCCAACATTCGCGCTAGTAGCAAAGATGGCGACTAAAGAACAGAAAGCGTTTTGTGTTAACAGTTCACAAGACGGAATCAGTAGTTTCTGTGCAACGAGCATTCCATATTAAGTTCGATTGTGAACCTCTAGGTGATAATAACATCCGTAGATGGTTGAGCAAGAGAACTTCATTTTCCAGCAAGATGGTGCGCCGCCTCACTGGCATAACGAAGTACGCGATTGGCTGAACGTCACTTTACCCTACCGCTGGATTGGCCACAAGGGGTGCAATGACAGGGCTCGTTTTCCATGGCCTCTATGGTCACCCGATCTGACGCCGTATGATTTGTATCTTTGGGGGTTCATAAAGGATCGTGTGTATGTGCCTCCACTACCAGCTGACCTTCCCAAATTAACCCCTTACTGGTTTTTGCCGGAATATTCCGGCGTACGAGAAGTGCATAAAAAGGGCCACTGACGGAATATTCCGACGATAGATTTTGTCCAGTTTTAAAACGTCAGTTTTCGGACTATTCCGTCGTAACTATTGCGTATCTCTTTGTATAGCTATTTTAGTTCTATATTCTAACACATATAGCGCTAGTAAATATTTTTGTAGAAGTCTATCTTCGAAATAACGTTGCTATTCTGCTACCGGTTCTCGGACAGTTTTAGGTTAGTGTTAGCCAGCCCACATGTTTACTATTGTAAAGAGTTAGTGTAGTTTTGTTGAGTATTATATGTATTGTTAAGAGTTTAGTGTTTAGTTTAGTTTAGTGTAAAACAGTGTAGTGTAATTATTATAATTTCTAATATAGTGAAAATGACACATGACTTCAAAATGACGCAAAACTTCAGTCACCAAAAGCAGTTATGACAGGTTAGGTATCCATTTCTTATTATTGTAATAACATCTAAACTGCATGCAAAATACCAGTGTTTGTTACTTAATAAGTCATAACTAGGATATACAAAACTTTCTATGCAATAAAAAAAATAGAGCAACTTAGTATCATTTTCTAAAAAAAAAAGAAACCGGTAAGGGGTTAAGAATCAGGATTGAAGCAGCTGTTGCAACAATTACTCGAGACACTAAACAATATTTGGGAAAAACTCGCATATCGTCTTGATGTGTGTTGTATGACGAATGGTGCGCACATTGAACACTTGTAGGCATTTATGTAAAACTGTTTGAGTTTCTCTTTCGTTTGATGTATCATTTATAACTGTTAAGTATAATGTATTAAATATTATAGAGCGTTAAAACCCCGTTATTCATTTATAAACACCCGGTATTAAGTTGAAGCTTGGAACTTATGTTAGGTACCATTAGTGGACAAAAAAAAAATAGTTTTCTTTTTTTTGAAGTAGTCGGAGAGACGAATGTTTATGAATGCTGCTTCTGTGATGGATGTTTATGAATCTATGGTTAATTGTGCCGATAAATAATTGTTATAAGTTTAAAGGATGTCTGTTTATTATTTGTTATATCCAGAATCCCGCACGCACCTAGGTTTCAGTTTTAGAATATTTTTATTGAAATTACAAAAAACCCACCGGGTTGGTCTAGAGGTAAAATCGTCGCCAAAATCAGCTGTTTAACAGCTGATTTTCGGAGACAAAGGTTCCTGGTTCAAATCCTAGTAAATGTAGTTACTTTTATACGGATTTGAATACTAGACAGTGGTTGCCGGTGTACTTTGTTGGTTGGGGTTCAATTAACCATACTCTCTCAGGAATGGTCGGCCTAAGTCTGTACAAGACTACACCTCATTTACACATCTCACATATCATCCTCATCTCATTGGGTCATTGGGTTGCTTATTGTTCTGAATTGAACAGATTGCAACGTACACACATTAGGGATAAAAAAAAAATTACAAATAAAATTACTTTCAGGTGGTAATGAAGGCAATGACGCTGGTGATCAGTCAACAACTGCACAGCAAAACTCAGAATCGCAAGAACGTTTGTTAGATTGGTTGTGCGAATTATTGGATGCAGAAATATATTACATACTTACTACTATCAGCAATATGGCTCTTGCTAGATCGCAACACGATTGGCCATTTATTGAAGCTGCAACTATACATCTACTTCAGGTATCTACTAATCATTACATTAATTTATTAAATTTACATGGTGTTAGTTTCATTTTGATTTTACCGTTTAACAGCTGAAAAATCGTAATCATCAATTTGCATAAGTTAGTGTATCGTCTCTATACTATTTTTCAGCATTGAAGAGCTCTCTTTACGTATGCGTTGACCCTCTACTCACTTCATAGCTAGCCAATGAGTTGCCACCAACGTTGCCAATACCTGCTGTTGTAGCTCTGTTATATATTTTGTCAGCCATTTTTTTTGGTCTTTCAATAACAATTATAACCTTTGAACATACAACCAGCTGATTATATTACAAAGTATTGCATGTTAACATGCTCTATAATTGATGTGTTCAGTATGAGATGCAAGACACGAGTGAACTATGTGGTTCTTGTAAAGGGATTTTACTTGAATGAAATATTTGAAATAAATGAATGAAATGAACTGTGAAATGAATTAATTGATTAATGAAATAAATGAAGACAAAATAAATGAAACACAGGATAAATTTTGATTAATTATTAAACGGTATTTAATTATTGAATTGAATTACTTAAATAAAATTAACAAACTAGACTTTACAAAAAATGAATATTTTGATCTTGATTTGAATTGATTTTATTGATGACACTTATTATAATTGTAAATATTTAATGAAGTTAGGAGATAGTTATAAAATATATTAAATTGATTTTATCTGCCTATTGAGCTCAAGAAAATTAAATGTGATAAAATTTTTATAATTACTGACTGAAGTTCTGGAAGTCTCTGCGTTCTGTCTGCCACGTACCATTGATCTTGATCGAATGGGCACCGGACCATTGTTACATTCTGTTTTATAGATTGAGTAGATTCCTCTTCAAAATTTTATTTGTTGGTTTTTAAAATCGTTTACATATTTAATTTAGTTTCTTAATTCATCCATGTTTTGATGTTATCTCGTTCTCTTTTATAAAAATCCATTTACTTGAAATTATTTATTAAATTATCTATTCATTTGTTTTTCTGAATGGCTTCACTTGAATCATCTGGCTTTTGGATTTATTATTAATATTAAATATTTTTTTATAAATTTTTGGTTTCATATATTTAATTTCTGTTATGGAATATTGAGATATTAAATGTAAATTATTCATCTTGATGTTTAATAATTAATTATTTAAAATATTTCTCTTAAAAATCTAACTATTTGATCTACGATGTTATGTAGAATAGACTGCTATTCTACACTCTTATACACATGCGCACCTATTTGTTATTTAGTTTGTTATTTAAATGTTTAAAACTGAAGTGACAATAACCGTTAAAATACAACAGTTTTACTTTTGTAAGTAAATACCTTATGAGTTGATTATAGTCCGATTCATGAAAGAAAACACCTATCTTTAAACAGTAATATCTTTTGAAGCGTTGTATGTAAAAACAATTACGATATATTGAATTAAAGTTTTTTACTTTCTCTTGCCTATATGAATATATAGGAAGGAAAGTGTTGTTTTCATGTCGATTTTTCGAAATCGAGTTTTCACCGGATCTATACGTTTTCAGACCCCCTGAACCCAAAAAACATGTTTTTAGCGATTGGTCTGTGTGTGTGTGTGTGTGTGCGCGTGCTCGTGTGCTCGTGTGTTTGTGTGTGTGTGTGTGTGAACAGAATATCTCAAGAACGGAACGTCGTACGAACTTGAAACTTAAGTTACATACCACTACCGGACGCGACACGAACATTTTCATCAAAATCGGTCAACCGGAAGTAGTAGTTTATTCGTATAATTTTTCAGTTTTTTGCGATTTTCTCAAAAACTGGTCCTACGATTTTTTTTAAAATCGCCTATTTTACTCAATTTTTTATTCTCTACAAGATAGGGTAGGCGCCATGTTTGCTGAAATTCTCGGTGAGGCTGTTTTCACGTAAAAACGTTGTTTTTTTAAGATTACGGCTTTAATATAAATTTTAGCGCAAAAACTTATATAATAAAAGTTGTAGAGAATTTAAAAACCTACAACTTCTGTTTCAAACATTTTTTTGTATGACGCTTAGTTTAGCAGTAATTGGCGATTTTCTGATTTTTTCTCACGAAAACGTGTAAAAAATCGATGTTTTTAAGATTTTGGCCTTAGTATGCATTTTACGACAAAAGTGTATATAACCAAATTTATAGGAAATTTAAAGATCTACAACTTTTATTTAACGTATTTTTCTCTACAGAGCCTAGTTTAGCGTGAAATAGTGATTTTCTGTATTTTTAAGCCAGACTGAGGTTGATTTTCATTTTGAGTGTTTCACTCATGATTAAAATAAGGTTATGTTTATTGAGGTTAGTTTTTTGTTTATTTCTAATATTTTATTACTAATGTTAAATTATATTGTAAATTATTTGCATTGGCAAGAGAAAGTTGTGTGAGTGTTTCACACCAGATTTTTTATTGTTCGTTACAGGATGTATAGCTACGCCCGTGTAACAACCGGGCTGAATGACCGTTACAAACAATGGGAAAGAAAGGAGTAGAGGGGTATTTTATGACTGCAGTTTCGTGCGTTCCTAAAAACATTGTCTCTGCCCTGCTATAACACATTCTGCCTTACATTGTTGTTGTCACTGTCTTGTCTGTGCTATCGTAATACGCTTTTCTCGGTTGATGAGCTCTGCTGTTCCACACGTTTAGACCAATCAGAACGTTTCTCAGCGTTGCCATATTGTACCTGACAAACTTTACGCGCGCATGCGTATAAGAGCCGCAATAGGTCACTCTTGTCTTGCATCTCGCACTGAACACATCGATTATAGAGCGCGTTAACATGCAATACTTTATAATATAATCAGCTGATTGTATGTTTGTGTTGTTTAGGTCATCAGCCGAAAGGCTGGTTTGAACCTGTAAAGGTTTTACTAAGTAAAACGAGGAGTGAGGTGGTTTACCATTGCCTTCCTCACCGAGTGGAAAAGTACGCTTATCAGCATGCCGAGCCCTCTGAAAAGCACATATTTTCCACTCTGCAAATGACACCTTCACTTCATTCACCACAGGGTCTGGGCTGTATAATGAAATTCATTACTTTCAGAGGAGATAACTCTGATTAGTGTCTTTTACACCTCTACATCTTCTGTTCTTAAATGATTCAGTCATTTAATTGGCTGACCATGTGTTAAGAAACAGAACTATTTATTTTAGCCCTGCAACGAACAGATTGAGTGTAAAAATTTGACGCTCCACCATTGTATGTTTATAGGTTATAATCGATATTAAAAGACAAAAAAAAAAATGGCTGACAAAATATTTAACAGAGCTACAAGAGCAAGTATTGGCAACGGTGCTGGCAAGTGATTGGGTAGCTATAAAGTGGGTAAGGGGCAATGCATACATTTAGAACTCATCAGCCTTGAAAAATAGTGAAAAATAGGGTACATCGAATTGCGATAAATGTTTTTGTTGATGGTAGTATACTACAGGTATGACGTTGCACATTCCGGTTGTTATGTGGGCCTACTTATACATAAATTTTTTTGGAAATTATCACTGGTCTGCAAAAAAAAAGAAAGTTTTTTTCCCTTGGACTTTGATGGGTATCTTAACCCCCTGAATCCAAATCTGACCTCCGTTTCTCTCTATCACCCACTGTTTTTGAGGGGTAAAAATTCTCGAAAAAAACACCTAAAAGCGGTTATTCCTAATAAAGCGAAGGACGGGGGGAGGTTTTAAGTACCCCAACCTCCCCTCCATAGAAAATGTTATCTCAGTGCACGCACATTTATGCATGAAGACCGAAGGGGAAGGGGTGATATCACTGTTAGTTCAGAGGTGTGGCAGGGTGGGAAGCCGGACCAAGTGATAAGCTTAGCTTAGTGAAAATTATGTTGAACTTGTCGAAGAATTGATATCTGCATACGAGTCAATGGGTAGCAACATGTTATTAAAATTGCACCTTTTATACGCGAATTTGGACTTTTCCCCAGAAAAATTGGGAGCAGTTTACGATGCACACAGAGAAGGTTTCATCGACACATTGCACTCTTCGAAAAACTGTTCTCTGGGAAGTGGAACTCAGTATGTTAGCAGACTATTGCTGGTCACTCTTGCGTAAAACTCCCAGAGATCAGTACAAGAGAAAAGCTACCTCCAAGTAAAACCACTCTCTTTAAGTATATGTATACGATGACAAGTATCTTGAACCAGAAAAATTGTATAAGTAAAAATACACAAAATGTATCAATACATCAATACTGTCTTATTGTACTCTTTCAGTGTTAGGTAGGCCTTGAAGAACCATAGAAACGTGATACAACTGCACAATTTCATATCATAGTTACACCAGACTGATAAAACGTTGAAATTTCCCAAATAAGGGGGAGTGGCCCACCCCCTAAAAATGGAGGGTGATGGACCAAAATGGAGGTCAGATTTGGATTCAGGGGGTCAAAATACATTAAGATCACCTATTAAAGTTCAAGGGGAATTTTTGATGCAGACCAGTGTTATTAGTGTATTTAATAACGGGTGATTCAAAAAGAGCGCCGGGTTTTAAACGGCTGGTAAATTTTTGTTTATCGGTTGGCAACATTGTTAGACCTCATTTCTATTTCGGAGAACATTCCGATTGACGATTCAGTTGTAGTTTCTCTTGTTCGCAGTGTAGTACTCTCGCAGTCTGTGTCTAACCATGGAGAAGTTTACTATTGCACAACGAGTGTTAATCGTCAAAACATTTTACCAGAGTGGAGAGAGTTATGCGGCTACTGTCAGGCGACTTCGCGGTACTCTGGGACATAATGAAGCACCGAATGAATCAACAGTTCACAGGCTCATGAAAAAGTTTTTTGAGACGGGTTCAACAGTCGACCTTAAAAGTTCTGGACGTCGTCGTTCTGGCCGAAATGAGCAGAACGTTGCGTTGGTTCGTGACAGTGTGGCTGTTAGCCCAGCAAAATCAATACGTCGCCGTTCTCAACAATTGGGTTTACGATGTTCTTCTGTACGGAGAATTCTTCGGTACGATCTCCAATATCACCCGTATAAAATTCAGTTGACGCAACATTTGAAAGTGGCAGACCACCAGAAGAGACGACAGTTTGTTGACTGGGTATTGAGAAAACGGCAGGATGATGACACCTTCGCAAACAAAATCATTTTCAGTGATGAGGCGCACTTCCACTTAAACGGTTTTGTTAATAAACAGAACTGCCGTATGTTGGGTTTAGAAAACCCTCGCGTGGTTAATGAAAGGGAAATGTATGCACAGCGAGTGACAGTTTGGTGCGGCTTTTGGTCGGGCGGTGTCATCGGCCCTTACTTTTTTGAAAATCAAGAAGGACAAGCCGTGACAGTAAATGGAGACCGATACCGTACGATGATTAGGGAGTTTTTGTGGCGTCATTTGGATGGAATGGACATTGACGAGTTGTGGTTTCAGCAGGATGGTGCCACCTGTCACGCTGCACGAGAAACAATGTTGTTGCTCCGTGAACGGTTCCAGGATCGCATCGTTTCTCGTAATTCCGACCATCAATGGCCACCAAGGTCATGTGACTTGACGCCTTGTGACTTTCATCTTTGGGGTCATCTGAAGTCATTGGTGGATGCCAATAAACCCCGAAATATCAATGACTTGAAGGAGGAAATTCGACGGGTTATCGGGCAAATGGAAGTCGAAACTTGTCGTGCAGTAATATCCAATTTCATAGAGAGAGTTGATGCGTGCCAGCGCAGTAGAGGAGGACACATGCATGACATCATTTTTCATACATGAAATCGGAAGGTAAGATGAACTTGTTGATGTATTTATTTTCAGTTTTTCAATAAAATAAATCTCTTAATATGATATTTCAAAACCGGCGCTCTTTTTGAATCACCCTATATTAAAGTTCAAGGGGAATTTTTGATGCAGACCAGTGTTATTAGTGATTGTATTTAATATAACGAATTATGAATAAAAAGTACCCCGTTTTTAACCACCCAACGTCAAGGTACTATTACTTTGTTCACGCGTATTTTAAAATGTATACGGCTACAAAAAATTATATGTTAATGTAATCCTGTATCGAACAATAAAGCTTCTTCTCTTCTTCTTCTTTCTCTCCCCCCATGTGCCTTACAGCGTCGGGGTAGTCTCGGTCAACCTCCTCCATTGTACTCTATCCGCCGCCAATCGTCTCATTTGCCCTAGGGCCATGCCTCTTTCCTCTCCCAATCTTCGTATGTGCTCATCATACGAGTATCGTGGACGTCCTCTTTTCCTACTCCCGCCAACGATTACGTTTGCATACTGCTTGGCTTTCCTTTCGTCATCCATTCTTTGTATGTGACCCCACCATCCCAATTGTTTTCTATCTATTACTTCCTTCACATCCTTCATTCCTATTTCCTCCCTGATTCTTTCACTTCTTACTCTATCTCTCAATATCTTCCCAGCTGTCCTTCTATGGCACTTCATTGCAACTGCCCTGATTCTGCTCATTTGTTGTTGCTTCAAGGGCCAGCTTTCTGCACCATACAGGACTATTGGTTCAATAATACTTTTATAGACCCTGTTTTTTACTGTGGCACCCACTTTCTTTTTTCCAAAAATACAATTTCTGGTTGCATAGAAGGCCCGACTAGCTTTAGAGATTCTATTTCTTAGTTCATCATCTATTTTCCCATCGTCACTTACTACTGTACCCAGATACTCATATGACCTCACCTGTTCCATTACCTGTCCTTCCACATCTATCCCAATTCTTTCACCTTCCAAGCCATTAACCACCATCACTTTACTCTTATCGATATTCAGTGCCATGCCTTTCCTTTCAATCTCCTCATTCCATTCAATTACTGCAGTTTGAAGCTTTCTTTCAGAGTCAGCAATAAGAACTATGTCATCTGCAAATAACAAAGCTTGAGCAAATATGGGCCTCAGGTTCCAGAACAATAAAACAAGCTTTAATTTGATGTTTCGTAATTGTTTTTACGTACAACGGTTCAAACGATATTGCTGTTTAATGACAAGTGTTTTCTTTCGTGAATCAGACTATAGTAATATTTTTGTTTACTTGATTTTTTACAGATTGGTTTTATAAATGAAGGTACCAGAGATACGTGTTCGAAATCAGCTCGAATTATGCTCACAAATCTAACAAACAAATATCCTATGCTTGTATCTATTATTATAGATAAATTAAAAACGTCATCATGTGGAAATGTAAGTATTCAATGTCAATAAATTTTATAATGCAATCTATATTCAATCCTATTTGAAAAATATTTAATCTTTCACTGACCTGTTACAGCTACTGTATCGCTTGTTTTTGTAAACTTGTTTTTAATATAAGGTCAGTTCTTCTGAAACACTCTTCCACCTGAATGAGGACTGAATGACTCCAAAAAATCGAAAGAATTGGCAAAACCTGCATCAACAAAAAGTATCAGAAAGATGGGCAGTGGAGAATTGTGCTTGACGAAGTTGTTTACAGGTTGCTTGAACCCATTTCCGACACCATGTGTAAGAGAAGACTGGGATTCTTTGGTCATATCATGAGGATGCAAGACTCAAGGCTCCTAAAGCAGCTGGTTGGGTACAACCTCAACTCCAAAAACACCACAACAGGATGCAGATGGATCAGGGAAATAAAAGAGGATCTGAGGGAGATTGGCCTTACTCCAGGCGATAAAACAGACAAAAAAAATTAAACAATAAAATCCAAAACAAATATACCCGATTCACACTTACAAGAAGAAAACTCACAACACGAATTTTTTCAACACCAGAAAGGGCACAAAGATCGGAACTTATGAAGAAGTATTGGGAGGACCGCAAGGCCCCAACAATCCCATCCAACAGACTTGGTTAATCGACTGACTAAAGTGATCCTATGCGGTCATAAAAATGTAAAAAAAAATAAAGTCAGTTCATATCATCATGCACCAATCGTTTCTGTAACGGACCGTTTCCTACAAAACAAATATTTTTTTCATGCTTTGTAAGTGAGAGCATTCAGATCAAGCGTAGCGTTTACGTTATGATGTGGCATGGTCGGTCTCTGTACAGGATTGTCAGCGACAATATTTGCCGGAAGCTGAACATGTTGGAACGCATCGTACAGAGCATACAACATGCTCTGTATGAATGAGCTATAGTACAATGATTTCTGTATCTACTCTACACTTCTGGTCGAAACCGGAACTTAAAACCCAATGATTTCTGTATCTCCTCTACACTTCTGGTCGAAACCGGAACTTAAAACCCAATCCAGGCCTTCTAATTTTTTTGATAGATAATGAATCTGAAAACCATTTGTGCTATCTCTTTTAGTTCCTGACGTCTGGATGTGACGGACGGACATAGGAAAATGCTAGAAGGCAATTAAAATTGTCACCAATAATACGTACAGGTTTGTATTCTTTTGCATATTGCCAAATATAAATCGTAAATCATTAATTAAAAGCCATATCATCACGATTTTACTGTCATAAAAATTTATATTATAATTTATGTTTGTATTTTTCAGCTAAGTCTGTATTTAATGAAAGAATTACCGATTGCAGCTTGGCATCCAACTGAACATGATTTCACTATAATAGCTGATTGGTTGTTGTATTATCCATTAAATTCTCCAGAGAATAGTGTATCAAGATATTTATTATCTCATCTTAATTGGGGATTTTGGTAAGAGTTTTCAATTGAAAATATTTGTTTAGTTTAGCACCTTGTAAAAATGGTTTTGCTGATTTAACATAAGAATTTGACTCGAAATTGACCTTTAGGAGGACCAATACACATTTATCGCAGTCAGTGTATAAGACCGACAAAACTTGCAATATTACACGCACAAATGAGGATAGGAAAACATAGGAAAATTGACCGAATGTACAAAAAACTAATTTTTTTTTTTATCATCAGTCTCTCGACTGGTTTGATGCAGTTCTCCAACCTGTTCTATCTTGTGCAAGTCGTTTCATATCTACATACCTGTAACACCCTACATCTTTTGTAATTTGCTATATATATTCTAATCTTTGCCTCCCTCTACAATTTACTCCCTCAATGTTACCCTCCATTATTGATAGCCCAATACCTGGATGTCTTAGGATATGCCCCACTAGCCTATCCCTTCTTTTGGTAAGATGCTTCCATATACTTCTTTTTTCATCCACTCGCCTAAGAACCTCTAAATTACTTATTTTGTCCACCCACCTAATCTTTAACATTTTCCTATAATACCACATTTCAAAAGCTTCTATCCTCTTCCTTTCTACAGCCCCTATCACCCACGTTTCACTTCCGTATAATGCTACACTCCAAACATAATATTTTAAGAAAGTTTTCCTAATCTGTAAATCAATGTTTGTAGTCAGTAAGCTGTTTTTCATTTCAAAGGCTTTTCTAGCTTGAGCAATTCTACTCTTGATATCACTTGTGCTTCTACCATCCTTTGTTATTTTACTCCCTAGATAGCAGAATTCCGTAACTTCCTGTATGTTTTCGTTCCTACTTTTAAATTTCCCATCTCTTCTAAACCACTCTTGCTGCTGCACAACACTTTCGTTTTGTTCTTATTAATTTTCATGAAGTAATCCTTTCTCAAGATCTCATCCATTCCATTTAAGGCATCCTCTAGTTCTTTCTTTGCCTCGGCTAATACTACTATATCATCGGCGAATCTCAGCATTTTTATTGTTTCTCCTTGAATTTTTATTCCTACGTCAAATTTCTCCTTCACTTCATTTATAGCCTCTTCTATATACAAGTTAAAAAGTAGTGGTGACAAAGAACAACCTTGTCGTACACCTTTTCTTACAGCAGCCTCTTTTTTGTACCCCTCGATTCTCAAAACAGCCGTTTGATTCTTATACAGACTGTAGATAACTTTCCTTTCTTTGTATTTAATTCCTAGCCTTTTCAAAGTTTTAAACATTTTACTCCAGTCCAGATTGTCAAATGCTTTCTCTAAATCTACAAATGCCATAAAAGTAGTTTTATTTTTCTGTATCCTTTTCTCAATAATCAGTCTTTGAGCCAATATTGCATCTCGAGTTCCCATTCTCCTTCTAAATCCAAATTGGTCATCGTCCAATACTTCTTCTACTCTGTGTTCTATTCTCCTGTATATAATTCTTGTCAGTATCTTAGATGCATGGCATGTTAGGCTGATGGTTCTGTAATGTTCACACTTCTCCGCTCCTGACTTTTTTGGTATTGGAAAAAACTAATATCATGTGCAAAACGTACTTACTTGTTTGAAATTTGATGAAGAAAGACATATAATTAGAACACGTCACACTGCCGACTTGATGAACTTTAAATACACAAACAATTATAATCGCAAACAACAAAATACAAGTTAATAAGCATATAAACACACATTATTGCTAGACAAGCCTTAAAACGATGCGGGAAGCACGTCCGCCCATGACACGTTTCATTGTACAAGAGGCCAACAAAAAAGAAGAAGAAAGAAGGAAAAGAAGTGACGTAGGCAGAGGGGGAAAAAGCAAAGAGGATTACTGGATAGTTAGAACCAACGCATAACAACAGCTGAGATACGGCGGGAACAAATGAAACAGTGCAAACCCCGGTACAGAATGCCTTAACAATATTATTTTTTTATCAGTACAAGTTCTGTTAAGGCCCCTTCATTATATTGTATTATACTTGAATGTAAAAGGCTCCATTTTTTTTGTATACCTTAGACAATTCGAATTGGCACAAGCAGCTTCAGTGTTTATCTACTCCACTTGATGCCCCTCGCCACGCAATGATGGTACAGTCACAAAAGTATATAATCGCTACTGTAATGTGCGACTCGCGTACGGTCATTACGCTTTGTTTTCACTGTTCTTATTAGATCTGTCAGACATAATGATGTGACCAATTTGTTTTCATATATGATTTTCTGTTAATTATATATTCAGCCCAATTTGTTTAGTTAGTTGCGTGCGTCTCTTGAGTATAGTTTAGTGAGTGTTTGCAGTTTAATTCTTGTAATTTATAATTTAAATTTTTACTGGGACAAATTGAATATATATTTTAAAATGAAATAATTATTTGTATGTTTGTACACTGAAATAAGGTTGTTGGAATTTGCATACATTAAAATTTGTAGATCTTGTTGAAAGGATAGGTTATGGATATACTTAATGAGGAAATGTGTGTACACGTGGAAAAAGAGTTGTGCCAGTTTGAATTGTCCACAGTATACTAGACTTTGATTTCTCTTGAAGTAGTAATTTTTAAATATTTTATTGAACATTTTAAGTTAAATTGAAAAATTTCTATCTTAACTCAGTCATTTCAAATCGGATTTGAACAAATAAAATATTGTTGTGTTCACAATTAAATAGGTAATATTTTTCGTAAGAATTGGTAATTTGATCAAATCTAAGTTTTCTAAGTAATGTAATATGAGACACCTATACAGACAAACAACAGACAGTACACACATTAACAACACTCACACGTAAACATAAACATACAACCTTACAACATCAACATCAACATAAATACCAGATGACCTCACCTACAGTTGTGAGTAATGAGAACAAAAAAAAAATAAAAAGAAAATTTTATTCAGATAATAAAAATGGATTGTTGGTTCATTCCATTTTAAAACTTTTAAGGAAAAAGGTTACTCTATACAATTTTTAAGATAAAAAAAACAATTTGGAGAATTTACTGATTTTAGAAGATTAGATTGAATTTAAAATATTAATTTTAGAAGATTTAAATAAGGAAATTCAACAATTTTAATAAATTTTAACGAATTTTAAGATTTTTAATTGTTTTAAATATTTTAAATATTTATTAACGATTTTTAAATAAAGAAAGTTGAATTTTCAAGAATATAAAACCTTTTTTGGATTTTTTTTATTTACGAACCTCTGGGACAGTAATTAGTGGACCTATAGACATCTGTATAGAATTGATGTCAAACAATTGTCAAAACAAATTTTTAAGACGCTAATCAATAGACATAAGGTGTTGGATAAATGGTTTAAAGAAATTTAAAAGTATATTCAAAAATAAATCTTTATAATGCATCCTGCAGTTTGAAATATTTCTATTTCATATAATGAATTAATATAATAATTTCACTAACCTTCTTTTTAAACTGCGTCACCTTTATTTTATTCCTACTTACACGTGTTTCGGTGGATCCACCATCATCAGAGTAAATGAAAAAATTGAAACTAAAAATGTTTTTTCATTTATTTAAAATTTACAGAAGATGATACATCTTCAGTCACTTGTATAAAACTGTTTTATACAAGTGTATCATCTTCTGTAAATTTTAAATAAATGAAATAAATTTTTAGTTTCAATTTTTCATTTACTCTGATGATGGTGGATCCACCGAAACACGTGTAAGTAGGAATAAAATAAAGGTGACGCAGTTTAAAAAGAAGGTTAGTGAAATTATTATATTAATTCATTATATGAAATAGATATATTTAGAAAGTGGAATAAATTGAGAAAACTTAATGAACTGAACCAAATTCAGGCAACTAATTACAAACTTAAAAGGGCTTCCATGAAGAGCAAAAATAAACACCGGGTTGACAGAAGAAAGGACAACCCTACAGTGAGCGAGTGCTGAGAATGCGGCCTGTCAAAAGAGCTTCCAAAAGGTCTAAAGTCGCCTCATGTGGTTTAAAATTAGCCCTACATAGAATAAAAAGATAAAATAGTTTGTTTATTTTTAATTTATTTAAAAAAACAGTAAAAGATTATGTTGTTTAGGTCATCAGCCGAAAAGCTGGTTTGAACCTCTAGCGGCTTTACGTAGTAAAACAAGGAGTGAAGTGGTTTACCATTTTTTTCCTTACCGAGTGGAAAAGTACGCTTATCAGCATGCCAGGCCCTCTGAAAAGCATTTGCTTTCTATCCTACAAATGACACCTTCATTTCATTCACTACTCTGGCTGTATAATGAAATTCATTATTCTCATAGGTGATAACTCTGATTGGTGTCATTTACACCTCTACCTCTTCTGTTCTTAAATGATTCAGTCATTTAATTGGCTGACCATGTGATAAGAAACAGAACTATTTTTTGTAGCCTTGGAACTAGCTGATCGAGTGTAAATAATTTAACTCTCTACCTGCCTATTATTACGCCCATAACAGACAGGTGGAGTGTCAAATTATTTACATTCAATCTGTTCGTTGCAGGGCTAAAGTAAATAGTTCTGTTTCTTATTTCATGGTCAGCCAATTATATGACTGAATCATTTAAGAACAGAAGAGGTAGACGTGTAAACGACACTAATCAGAAATATCTCCTCTGAAAGTAATGAATTTCATTGTACAGCCAGACCCTGTGGTGAATGAAGTGAAGGTGTCATTTGCAGAGTGGAAAATATTTGCTTTTCAGAGGGCCTGGCATGCTGATAAGCGTACTTTTCCACTCAGTGAGTTGTGGCAATGGTAAACCACCTCACTCCTCATTTTACTTAGTAAAACCTCTACAGGTTCAAAGCAGCCTTTTGGCTGATGACCTAAACAACAATAACAACTGCCTATTATGGAAAAAGATTAAAGGTTGTTGGAAAAATTCGTGTCTTGTACAGTAAAACTGATAAAAGAAACCATGTAAATGATTGTTTTTTTTGTGCTTCATTGCAGTAGCAGCGATACTCAAGAGTTATTTTTACCGTGGTCGATGCATTGCCGAGCTGGTTTATTGTTAGCAAGAGCAGCTGCTATATATGCTTCTGAAACAACAAATTCCAGTAGTTCTGCTGTCATTACAGAGAGTGTTAAACAGGTAATTAATTGTTTTTCTTCTGCACTTCACGGATTAGGCAGTAACTTTTTTTTTTTTTTTTGCTGCCTGTTCCGGTAATTACTGTCTTTATTTACTTTGATTATTTTGATATAACTTTGATATTTACTTTGATGATACTTCAGTTATCAGTAACAGTTTACTGGTAGATGCTCTTGAAGTAAATAAACATGTTAACATAGAGTCCGTAGTACAGTACTTGAATCAAATGTTATTAACAGTTAATGGGAAAAAGTGTCAGTACTTGCAGTTTAAAAATAAACATAACGTTAAAGAAAGTAGAGAAGTGGATGTATTTATTCACAATAATAGTTTAGAGCATGTAGAAACAGTGAAGTTCCTGGGTGTATCTCTAGATAGATCTTTGTCTTGGGATTTCTATACCAATCAAGTTTGTTGTAAAATATCATCTGGGGTATTTGCACTAAAACAAATTACCAGATTAAATGATAAAAAATTACTAATGGCAGCTTATCATGGCCTCATTCTGTCTCATATCCGTTATGGTATCTTAGTATGGGGTAATTCTAGCATGGGTAATATGAATAGGGTTTTTAAAATTCAAAAAAAAGCTGTTAGGTGTATGGTGGGAGCTAACCAGATAACCTCATCCACACCACTATTTAAGGAGCTTAAATTGCTTACAGTTCCCTCTCTCTACATTTTTGAGGTGATTATGTATGTTAGGCAAAATAATTTCATGCAGAATTTCAATGTTCACAATCATAATACGAGAAACAGAAATGATTACTATGTGGCTAATCACTCCACAAAATTATTTGAACAAAAACCTACTTATGTAGGGAGAAAATTCATGAATAAATTACCCCAATTTTTAAAATGTTGTGAGGATTTTAATTCCTTTAAAAGGAATCTGAAAAATTACTTGATCGGTGAAACTTTTTATAGCGTACAAGAATTTCTTTCTTGATAGTAGTGATACATTGTGTGATTCTTATATATTTCAGGTGTTATAGCTGATATGTCCTATACTCCGCCTGGAGTCCCCAGGGCGCAAAAAAAAAAAATTTATTACTATTTGGATTTATTACTAATGTTAGGTTATATTGTTAATTATTTGCATTGGCAAGAGAAAGTTGTGTAAGTGTTACACACCAGATTTTTTTAAAAATTGTCATACCCATGGGGTTTTTAATTGTCATACAATGGGTTTTTCAATATTGCGGCCTTAATATGCATTTCTGGGCAAAAGTGTGTATAATTTAAAGTTGTAGAAATTTAAAAACCAACAATTTTACTACAAAAAGCCATGGCTTTTGACCTTCGTGATTCCTATTTTGTCTTAAAAAAATAAATGCAAGTTATGCATAAATTTAAAAGTTCTGCAGAATTGTAAGCTTTGTTTGATTCGTCAAAGTTTTAATTACTACAAATTTTATATTATTGCAAAATATGTAGTAATATTTTCGGTTAGATCTGAATCCGAGGGATGCTGAACTACAGAATACCAGACTAAAGCGAGGTTAGTGTAGTTTTTGAGTAATCCTAAAGATTGAATTCTTGGATGAAGAATAAATCTTGATTAACACTTTCAGGACGGCACTCGTACGAGGGGGTACCCAAAAGTATCCGGAATAGCTCTGCTGTGGGCAGAGCTTGTGCAGTACAAATTTCCGCCACTAGGCTGCTTGTAGCGCTACTCATTGCCAGTTCAATGCCATTTTGTTCGTTGATCTAGCTTGTTCTGTTCTCGTGCAGTGATTGTTCTCGCTAGTGCTGTTTTGTGCTCGTGTCGTTTCTCATGATGGCAAGTTTTAATGAACAACGTGCGGCTGTGAAATTTTGCTTCGTGCTCGGTAAAAACGCCGCGGAAACAGTTGTAATGTTGAACACAGCTTACAAAGACGACGCTATTGGAAAAACCCAAGTGTACGAGTGGTTTTTGCGCTTTAAAAATGACGACATGTCGATTGAGAACAAACCTCGTTCTGGACGACCGTCGACTTCCCGAACAGACGAAAATGTTTTGAAAGTGAAAGAAATTGTACGAACAGACCGACGACAGACCATTGACTTTTTATCTTTAAGTGTTAAGAAGACTACGAAACAGCATTCGTCGTAAAAGACCTAATTTGTGGCAGACAGGGGACTGGTTTTTCCACCACGACAACGCGCCTGCACACACGGCAATCTCGGTTACCCAGTTTTTGGCGAAAAACGGCATGGTTTTGCTACCACACGCACCGTACTCACCCGATCTGGCTCCGGGTGATTTTTTCTTGTTCCCACGCATGAAAAGGGGCATGAAAGGTCTCCGATTTAACAACATTGATGATGTCAAGAAAAAAACGACGGATGAGCTGGCAGCCATCACTGAAGAGGAGTACAAAAAATGTTTTGAACAGTGGAAGCACCGGTGGGACAAATGTATTAGTTGTAATGGAGAGTATTTTGAAGGGGATAAGGTTCTTTTGTAAAAAAATTAAAAATAAATAGTTTTAAAAAATAATTCCGGTTTCTTTTGGGTACCCCCTCGTATATGATACGGGCATCCTATTTTGATCGGCTGGACGGCACCCGTATACGATACGGGCGCCTATTTCACTTGGTTTTATATCCATTAGCTCGTATCGTATACGATTGCCATCTTTGCTGTCACTTAATTTAGTTCATTCTGAATCTAATAGAGTACACTCAACTCATAGTCTAATGTTGTTGGATTATCGAGTATATCGACTTTTTACAGCATTGATGTTATCAAGCGTGAGCAAGCGATCTGCCGGTACTTCTGCCCGTTGTTGTTAGTTATTAGTTCATTATTTTTTTTTTTATTTTTTTTTTTACTTGTGAGGCCACAATGGACCACTTCAGCCACAACATGAAAGACTCTACTTCGATCTCTGAGCCTTGATCTTTACCCAGTATTCCCTCATTCTTTGTGATCTCTGAGCCCGGAGTTCTTCCGTCACCCTCTGCACTCTTCTAGTCTTGGTTTCCGGTTCCAAAGCCAGATCCTTCAACTTTCTATAACTCTCAGACTTGTACCTCACATCCTCCAGCGTCAACCCAAACCTTTCCAAGTCCTCCTTGACCTCCTTCGTCCAGTAACCGATTTTAAAATCCCAGACACTTTCAATAAGTCGTCTAAGTACTCTGTTCTCCGGTGTTCTAAGGATATGGCCCAAAAAGGAGATTCGTTTTTTCCTAATTGTGTTTAGTATTGGCTCCGAAATTTTATAGACTTCATTATTTGGTAGCAGTCTCCAACTATTATCTTTGTATATTCTCTTACCAATACAGGTTCTAAGGATTCTTCGTTCTAATGTCAGGATTCTGTGGGTTTTAGTTTTTTGTGACAGTTTTGTTAGGGTCTCTCCACAGTAAGTCACTGCAGGTTGTATTACCGTTTTGTAATGTCTTACCTTTGTATTTACCGACATTGACTTCTTGTTGTATGTGGTGTGGGTGATGAACTGAGCTCTCATTAACTTTTTGGTCCTTTCTGCCCATGCTTTCCTGTCATTGCAACTCATGTTCAATACCTCCCCCAAGTACTTGAAATTCCGTACCACTTCTATTACTTGACCTCCCACTGAAATCCTGGGGTCCATGTTAGTGTTCCCAATTATTTTTGTCTTCTCGAAGGAGATCTTGAGTCCAAACCTTCCCGCTAACCGTCCTAAGCTTGTTACTTGTTTCTTTAGTTCCTCTACAGACCCACTCAACAAGGCCAAGTCATCTGCAAACCCCAGACAGCCTAGGTGAACTTTACTTTTGCATTTCCCGCAGCTAATCCTTGCTGGGTTCTCTTTTTCCCATAGTCTCATAATGTATTCTAAGGCACAATTAAAAAGCAACGGGGACAAGCCATCTCCTTGCCTAAGTCCTGTTCTTATTTCGAAATCTTTGGAAAACTCTCCTCGAAATTTGATTTTGGACTTAGTATTGGTCAGTGTGAGTCCTATCATTCTTGTCAATTTCCGGTCTAGTCCAAAATTTCGTAGCACTTTCAGTAGCGATTCCCGATGTATGCAATCATAGGTCTTCTTGAAGTTCATTATTATAATACTTAATTTAAAAAAAATTTTACTTAAGAAATAAAAAAGTAAATTGGTGATTAGAAATAGGTAATTAGTTTGTAAGAATTTAACTCATATAATTAGTTTTATTATTCTTATATATTTTCATTATATGGTGAAACATTTTTTAAATTAAAGAAAACGTACTATCTGTCAATGTTTTGTAAGCGTAGTTCACGCAGAAATGAGAAGTGAGTGGGGAGAATACTGCCGGCTGTAGAAGGGATGACATACGTTCGATGCATGCATATGTGCGTTCGTGAATTGTCTCATTCTACTGAAGCTGTCGCAGAGAATAGATCGTAGCTTGAACGGTTGACTATTTTGTCTTATTGTCTGTGATCCGTGGACATTTGTGAAAAGCCCTCAAGGAAACGTCAACCCTTCCACCATGTTGGAGGTCGCTCTTTTAGGAAAAATCTGGTGTGAAACAGTCGCACAACTTTCTCTTGCCAATGCAAATAATTAATAATAAACCTAACATTATTAATAAAATATTAGAAATCAACAAAAACTAACCTCAAAAACATAACCTTATTTTAATCATGAGTGAATGACGCAAAATGACAATCGAACTCAGTTTGGCTTAAAAATACGGAAAATTACGCTTTCACGCTAAACTAGGCTCTGTAGAGAAAAATGCTCTAAACAAAAGTTGTAGATCTTTTAATTTTCTATAAATTTAATTATATACACTTTTGTTGTAAAATGCATACTAAGACCGAAATGTTAAAAAAATCGATTTTTCTCACGTTTTCGTGAGAAAAAAAACAGAAAATCGCAAATTACCGCTAAACTAAGCGTTATACAAAAAAATGTTTGAAATAAAAGTTGTAGAATTTTACATTCTCTACAACTTTTATTATATAACGTTTTGCACTAAAATGCATATTAAAGCCGCAATCTTAAAAAGAAAATGTTTTTACGTAAAAACAGCCTCACGCAGAATTTCAGCAAACATGGCGCCTACCCTATATTGTAGAGCATAAAAAATGTAGTAAACCAGGCGATTTTAAAAAAAATCGTAGGACTAGTTTTTGAGAAAATCGCAAAAAAGTGAAAAATTATACGAATAAACTACTACTTCCGGTTGACCGATTTTGATGAAAATATTCGTGTCGGGTCCGGTAGTGATATGTAACTTAAGTTTCAAGTTTCAAGTTCGTACGATGTTCCGTTCTTGAGATATTCTGTTCATTCATTCATTCATTCATTATAACAAGGGCGTTCGGGCTTCTCCAGCCCCTCCTCACCGCGACCTAAAAGATCTTTTGTGATTGCCCCCATTCCTAGTTTATGCAAGGCCCGCACCTTCGATAAAGCGCAGGGTCTGCCTAGGATTAAATGCACTTACCTGAGCAGGTGTTAACACATCCCCACCCAACAGTGCTATACCTTTGCAGCCACCCACAATGCAACTGCAAAAATATAAATGTGCGACCCACTGAGGCGCCTTACAATACGCCTCTCCGCACAGACCTCCATGGCCCATATTTCATCTTGGAAGACGGTCATGTTACACCCAAGGGCCAGGGAAGTCATTCCCCCAGACCCCCAGGCCCCCAATCCCGCTCTTCCACTCATCACAGGGCCTTCAATATACCAAAAGGTAGCCCCTTCCGGCCTCACCGGCCTACCCTCCGCCCACTCCTGACGATCAAAAATTTTCATCCTCAGTGTGTCGGAGAATTTGTATGATCTGCTCATACGGTCCCAAGGACCACATACCACACCCATCCCTTCAAACCTTGAAGATCTCAGTGTGGCCCATCTCCACTGATGGGACCCCGATCCCGTCCTCCAGCCTCAAGGCAGTTCCAATCGCCTCTCCCCTCACTTGCACATGAAAAGGAGGCGAATCAACCATCGCCTCCATAGCGGCCGTTGGACCAGTGCACATTGCACCACATATCCCTAGGCAGGCCAGTCTCTAGCTCCTCAGCCGATCCTGCGCCGTCCTAGATCTGTTGTTGGCCACCATACAGCAACTTCGTACGTGACCATTGGCAGAATGATGCCCACATAAGCCCATTCCACCATACGAGGCCCAAGCCCCGGAGTCCTCCCAGCAGACTCTCACATATCCATAAGGCCTTTATAGCCTTCTCCACAGTCCTGGACCTGTGGCCTTACCAGGTTAGGCCACCATCCATGACAGCCCCCAGATACTCTAACTCAGGGGAGTAGTTTAAATCCACTCCTTCCAGAGTCACAGCATCCATAGCTGTTTTTCATAATTTCAAATGAAATGGGTACCATCTGGTCCCCACTTGCAGCTAGGGAGATAATAGGTCCGCCCCTGCATAGCCCCGCGTACAGAGGTAAGGCACCATACTGTAGGAGGAGCCAGGTATCCTACAGGCACCGTTAAGACACTGATTAAAAGCCCCAGTGCCATCCACCCTTGGGCACGGTACGACTAACACCACTTGGGTTGGGCAAAAGCTAAAGTAGGAGAAGTTGCCTCTAGCACGGATAGAAAAAGTGCTAGATGCCGAGGACAAGGATAGGGATAGACAGACTGAAGCCCAGCATCTCAGCTCACCTCGGCAAGACCAATGCGTGGCTGAAAAGTAGCCATAAAAAGCCGAGGAGTTTCCAGAGGCACGGGCACGAAAAACTGCTACAAAAAGTAAGGGAGCAGGTGTGCTCTCTTGGACGTGATGCTTCGGCACATGCAAGCCAGCCGATCACTGACTTGCTTCGCCTCCAGATATTCTGTTCACACACACACACACACACACACCCACACACACACAGACCAATCACTAAAAACATGTTTTTTGGGTTCAGGGGGTCTGAAAACATATAGATCCGGTGAAAACTCGATTTCGAAAAATCGACATGAAAACAATACTTTCCTTCCTATATATTCATATAGGCAAGAGAAAGTAAAAAGAGGCTCCCGTAGGCCTAGACCATATAAACGTACGGTACGTTATGCATTCCAGTGAGTCGGCTGTGAATTCCCCCCTCTACTGCTGTACTACTCACAACATTATTTCTCCCTTCATCGTACCTCAACCAAATCCGTCTACTGCGCATACGCTTACATAACTTTGAAGGCGTGTACCTCTCTTCAGACAAATATCTTTATCATTATAATGTAAGTAATCCTAATCTTAATAAATGAAAAGTAATCTACTAATTATGATCATTAATTTAATCTTTACTTTTTGAATTTATGACCATGGTTGATTTGTTACAATTTTTTTTAAATATCCCCGAAAAATGGCAGTCCTTGGGCAAAACTACGAAAAAATGTCAGGCTTCAAAGTGTTAACAAGTATTTTGGTTGTTATAGATGTCATATATTGCTACATCGATGGTTCGTTCTCAATCTACTGAGCAAGCATTTGGTGTGTGGGTATGGCAAATAATGTTCCGTTTACGTTTACATCTAATGGACCAATCAGAAACATTTGTTTGGAATGCTATGGCCAATCCAGCTCAAGCATTTGCTCCTTTACCTGATTTGGATTCACAATCTGAGGTAATTCATCATTTTTATTTCTTAATATGATTTTATTATTTAGATTAAAGTTGTTGTATTTCTTAAGTACAATAAAACCTTGTTTATCCGGCCCTTGTTCTTCCGGAAAGACGGATCAGATTTATAGACATTTTTACTTTCTCTTGCCTATATGAATATATAGGAAGGTAAGTATTGTTTTCATGTTGATCATTAGAAATCGAGTTTTCACCAGATCTACACATTTTCAGACCAGCTGAACCCAAAAAATATGTTTTTAGTGATTAGTCTGTGTGTGTGTGTGTGTGTGTGTGTGTGTGAACAGAGTATCTCAAGAACGGAACATCGTATGAACTTGAAACTTGAAACTTAAGTTACATACCATTCCCGGACCCGACACAAAAATTTTCATTAAAATCTGTCAACCGGAAGTAGTAGTTTATTTGTGTAATTTTTCACGTTTTTGCGATTTTCTTAAAAACTGGTCCTACGATTTTTTAAAAAATTGCCTGGTTTACAAATTTTTTATGCTCTACAAGATAGGGTAGGCACCATGTTTGCTGAAATTATTGGTGAGGCTGTTTTCACATAAAAAATTGTATCTTAAGATTACGACTTTAATATGCATTTTAGTGCAAAAATGTATCTAGTAAAAGTTGTAGAGAATTTAAAATTTTACAACTTTTATTGCAAAATTTTTTTGTATAACGTTTAGTTTAGCAGTAATTAGCGATTTTCTGTTTTTTTCTCACGAAAACGTGTAAAAAATTGATTTTTCAAAGATTTCAGCATTATTATGCATTTTACGACAAAAGAGTTTATAAGAAAATTTATAGGCAATTAAAAGATCTACAACTTTTATTTAGGGCGTTTTTCTCTACAGAGTCTAGTTTAGCGTGGAAGAGTGATTGTATTTTTAAGTCAAGCGAGGTTGATTTTCATTTTGCATCTTTCACTCATGATTAAAATTAGGTTATGTTTATTGAGATTAGTGTTTTTTGTTTATTTCTAATGTTTTATTACTAATGTTAGGTTTGTTGTTAATTATTTGAATTGGCAAAAGAAAGTTGTGTGAGTGTTTCACACCAGATTTTTATCGTAATAAACTGTAAGTCTGCTTATTTAAGGATTTGTTTTGCTTATTTCCCATTTTACCTGGATTATCTGGATTTTTAAATTTCTGGATTGCTGGATTGGTCCCGATTAGTTAGGATTTTTGTTTAACGTCCGACTGTTCTGAAAGTTAGTTAGGATAAACGAGGTTGTACTATATAGGGTAAGTCTGCTAAATTCTTGCTTGGCCTTATGCTTTTGTGGTAAAAAATGATTTTTTTAAGATTGCAGCCTTAATATGTATTTTGGGGCAAAGTGTACATAATCAAAGTTGTAGAACATTAAAAAACCTATAACTTTTATTTTAACATTTTTTTCATCACAATTGTTAAAATTTGAAGCCTGAGTTATTAGAACATTGTATGTCACGGTATCCTGGAGGTTTTTGAGTAAACTTCAAAAAATTTTGAAAGATTTAATTTCTACCATATCTTAATGATTTTTGCATCAAATTGATTAAAAATCAGAAAGTTTATCACTATTTATTACTTTCTCTTGCCTATATGAATATATAGGAAGGAAAGTATTGTTTTTATGTCGATTTTTCGAAATCAAGTTTTCACCGGATCTATACGTTTTCAGACCCCCTGAACCCAAAAAACATGTTTTTAGCGATTGGTCTGTGTGTGTGTGTGTGTGTGAACAGAATATCTCAAGAACGGAACATCGTACGAACTTGAAACTTAAGTTACATATCACTACCGGACCCGACACGAACATTTTCATCAAAATCGGTCAACCGGAAGTAGTAGTTTATTCGTATAATTTTTCACTTTTTTGCAATTTTCTCAAAAACTAGTCCTACGATTTTTTTTAAAATCGCCTGGTTTACTCAATTTTTTATTCTCTACAAGATAGAGTAGGCGCCATGTTTGCTGAAATTCTGCGTGAGGCTGTTTTTACGTAAAAATATTTTATTTTTAAGATTGCGGCTTTAATATGCATTTTATCGCAAAACGTTATATAATAAAAGTTGTAGAAAATTTAAAAACCTACAACTTTTATTTCAAACATTTTTTTGTATAACGCTTAGTTTAGCGGTAATTTGCGATTTTCAGTTTTTTTCTCACGAAAACTTGGGAAAAAACAATTTTTTTAACATTTCGGCCTTAGTATGCATTTTACGACAAAAGTGTATATAATTAAATTTATAGAAAATTAAAAGATCTACAACTTTTATTTACAGCATTTTTCTCTACAGAGCCTAGTTTAGAGAGAAAGAGTGATTTTCCGTATTTCTAAGCCAAACTGAGGTTGATTTTCATTTTGCGTCTTTCACTCATGATTAAAATTAGGTTATGTTTATTTCTAATGTTTTATTACTAATGTTAGGTTTATTGTTAATTATTTGCATTGGCAAGAGAAAGTTGTGTGAGTGTTTCACACCAGATTTTTTACATTGAAATGATTATAATTACCACTAAATTTATCAGAGTTATCTAATTATACACAAAAAAATGATAAAAAAAAGAAATTGTTACGTGCTACACACTACCTAGTTTTTGAGTTTTACAATCCTAAATACTACTAAAAAACAGTTTATATAAATTTTACAGAAAGGTAATGAAATGAAAAACAATGAAAACACATTAAAAATGTTTGATACTAAAGTTTAAAATATTTTACACGTAATTAGCCTTTGTATGAAATATGCGGTAACACGTTGGTAAGCACTATGCAACATTACAGTCAAAGCAGTACCATGTTTCTTTCCTTCCAGCCTTTCCAGTTGCAGCTTTGCTATTTTCAGAGCAAACTTTACAGCAAAACACAGAAAACATAAAATGAAAAAGAAATTATAAATATTACTGTCAAATAGCTGCACAAACAAAGCGATCTGGAATACAAAACAGTACGACATATATAACTGAACGATTTACCGAACCAAAACAGTTACCGACAAAATACAAAAGGAAAACAATTATTACAAAGTTGAAATAACTAAATTATTTACAAATGTCAAATACAAAATAGCTACAAACCTCATATAACTATGAAAAAATTACGGAAAATCGCGACAAAGTACACATGTACATCAACAAAAACATAACCTCAACATGGCTCGATGTTTTTCTACATAGTTCACAAAATATTTGGTAGATTTCGCTGCAAGCATAGAAAATTAAACTAAATAAAATATAGAATGAATCTGTGCAACTGAAGCCTGATATAACCATGTCTGAATCTTACTACAGAATTTAATGTGGTGGCCAGAGGTATACTCGGGCTTTGGACAACTGCGATTTATGCTCACCCCGAGCTATACTCGGGCTTAGGCTTCAACATGTTAAAAAAATAGGATTTTTAAAGATTGTGGCCTAGACCTGCAATTTTTATTTCAAGTGGTTTTTTCTACAGAGCCTAGTTTAGCATCAATTAGTGATTTTCCGTATTTTTAAGTTCTATAGAGGTTGATTTTCGTTTTGCGTCATACACATGATTAAAATTAGGTTATGTTTGTCATTTTACATTGTTTACCAATGTTTAAACATCGGTTATATGTTTCATAATTTATATTGAAAAGATAACAATATGTGAGTGTTTCACACCAGATTATTTACTTATGTTTGGTTTTACTTTACAGGAAATGGAATTATTGAGGGATTTGGTGAAACAGCAAGAATCGTTAGGTTTATTGGCAGCGTTGCTTATAACTACAGTTGGTCATAGTGTTCCTCTAATTTACTCTGACGGTTTCTCTTTAATGCTAAAATTACAGGCATCTTATCGTCATACTGCAGTAATATTTGCACTTCAGCATATCGTTCCATTGTTTTTGGATTGCCCACAATCATTGTTATCATCCGATAGGTTCGTATTCTACTATTATCGTTATTTTAATTTCATTCAATAATTTTTTTCATACTAAAGCATGTAAAATCTCTTTCGACTGTATTAAAAGAACGTATCATATTTGCAATAAACAAAATTTTAAATGGCGCACAGAAATTCAGTTTTCTAGAGTAATGAGGAAGTAGATCAGTTGAATTATGGCAATAAATATTTATGAGGGTTTTGGTGGCAATTTTGAATTACCATCTAACGGGCGGCGCACATAAAAATAGCCCCGTAAATAAAGTGCAACACAATTGAAATGAAATCTGTTTATTTACAAATACCAATAATTTTTTTAAATTATTTTATTCAATAGTCTAATATTGTTACGTTATTACACGATATGTTGAAAGTGATCACCGTCAGCTTGTACAGATAAGATAGCGCGGCGTAGCATATTCTGAAATACAGACTGGAGTTCAGGAGCTGTAATGGTGCGTATGACGTTCATGATCGAGATCTTTAGGTTTTCAATGGATTTTGGATTGCTGGCATATACTTTATTCTTTAAATTTCCCCATAAGTAGTAATCACAAGGAGCTCTCCAGAGGTGAAGTATCTGGGGGTTGTCCTGGATCGTGGCCTGACTTGGAAGGGCCATATGTCCAAAACTATAGAGAAGGCTACAAAGGCCTTATGGATATGTAAAAGTCTGTTTGGGAAGACTTGGGGGCTTAGGCCTCATATGGTAAAATGGGCTTATGAGAGCATCATTTTGCCTATGGTCACGTATGCAGCGTTTGTATGGTGGCCTAGAACAGACCTGAGGACGGCGCAGGATCGGCTGAAGAAGTTGCAGAGACTGGCCTGCCTAGGGATATGTGGTGCAATGTGTACCTGTCCAACGGCTGCGATGGAGGCGATGTTTGATTTGCCTCCTCTTCACATTCAAGTGAAGAAGGAGGCGATAAGAACTGCCTTGAGGCTGGAGGGCAAGATAAGGGTCCCATCAAAGGAGATGGGCCACACCAGGATCTTCAAAGTGATCGAGGGGATGGGTGTGGTAGGTGGTCCTCGTGACCGTATGAATAAAGCATACGACTTCTCTGACACACTGAAGGTGGAAATTTTTGATCGGCAGGAGTGGGCGGAGGAGCAACCAGTTATACCGGAAGGAGCTTCCGTTTGGTATACTGATGGCTCAGTGATGAGCGGAAGAGCGGGATTGGGGGCCTGGGGGGCCGGGGGGAAGATTTCCATGGCCCTAGGGTGTACCGTAACCATCTTCCAAGCTGAATTATTGGCCATTAAGGTCTGTGCGGAGAGGTGCATTGAGAGGCGCCTCAGTGGGTCGCACATTTTTATTTTGTCCGATAGTCAGGCGGCCATCAAGGCTGTGAGTTCTTGTACTTTTGAGTCGAGATTGGCCTATGATTGTCGGGCAGTATTGAATGCCGTGGCCAGGCGTAACGTGGTAACGCTGCGTTGGGTGCCGGGGCACCAGGGAGTGTCTGGAAATGAGAGAGCGGATGCCTTAGCAAAGAAGGGTGCAGCCTCTCACTTCATAGGCCCAGAGCCATTCTGTGGAATTGGTGAAGGCTATTATAGAAGTATAATTAGGGTCTGGGAAAAGGAGGAAAAAACCTCCTATTGGGAGAAGGTGCCAGGCTGTGAACAGGCAAAGAAATTTATTGCCTATTCCAGCAAGAAGGCTGGAATATATAATAGACTAGGAAGACAGGACTTGAGGAGGGTAGTGGGCCTGATGACTGGTCACTGTAATCTTGGGTATCATTTATCCAAGATAGGAGTTGCTGGAGACAGCCTATGTAGATTCTGTCATGAGGCAGAAGAGAAGGCTGAGCATATTTTATGCAGCTGCAAAGTGGTTGGCTGCAAAAGAAGAGCGCTGATGGGTAGGGAAGTGTTGACACCCTCTCAGGTAAGTGCACTAGATCTTAGGCAGATCCTGCGCTTTATTGAAAGTGTGGGTCTTGCTTAAATAAGGGATAGGGGCATTCACAAAAGATCTTTTAGGTCGCGGTGAGGAGGGGCTGAAGAAGCCTGAACGCCCTTGTTGTAATGAATGAATGAATGAATCACAAGGAGACAAATCCGGTGATCGCGGTGGCCATAAGCCTAAAGAGATAGTCCTCTCATCGGTAAAAACACTACGCACACGAGCCAGTGATCTGTGAGATGTGTGACAAAGTCACCCTGTCTTGTTGGAAAAAAGAATATGTAATTTCGTGTGGTGCTAATTGATTAATAAATTGATCAAAGATCTGGTTAATCATGCAGGTTGTACACGGGAAGGGGAAAATGGGGGGAATTTTCCATGACTCGGCATAAACATTATACAATCTCGGCTAAGTTATGGGGCTACTTGTATGTGTGCCATCCGTTATAATTTTCTGATGTTTGTACCTTTGTCTGTAACATCGAAGCAACAAAAACTATTAGAGACAGCAACAAACTGTTTTCGGATTCATAATTTATACAAAAAGTTAGTGGGACTGGGTTGGGTTTGAAGTTCAAGTTTAAATAAAAAAAAAAAAAAATAGTGTCATTCGTTCCTCAAAATACGAGGGTAGTCAATTATTATCCGCAATGTAGTTATAAAATTTTATTCTAATCAAATAGGAAACTTACAAGTACATCATTTTTCAACATAGTCCCCTTGCTTTTCAACACTTTTGGTTCATCGTTGTTCAAGTTTCCTGATGCCCTCATAAAAGAAAGTTTTTGGTTGAGATGCGAGCCAGGAATGCACCGCTTCTTTCAGTGCTTCGTCCGAGGTAAATTGATGGCCCCTTAATGCCTCTTTGAGTGGACCAAACAAGTGATAATCAGAAGGAGCAAGATTGGGACTATATGGAGGATGAGCCAGTACTTCAAAATTGCGTTTCTGGAGCGTTTCAGCAGTGTGGGCAGCAGTATGCGGATGGACGTTGTCGTGCAACAACATAACACCTTTTTGACAGCAGTCCTCAGCGGTTGCTTCGAATTGCAGGCTTTAGCTTGGCAGTAAGCATCTCACTGTAATGTACACTGTTTATTGTTGTGCCCCTTTCCTGATAATGTTCCAGTACTGGACCTTGTCAGTCCCAAAAAATTTTTTTTAAATAATTTTAATTTACTGGAGATGTGTACAAGATACATGAAAGCGCTATAAACATTGGTAAGTGTTTTCTGTTACCGTATTCTAGTGGTTAGAAATATATATTTCAATCTCTGTATTTATGGTTAATGTACTTTTTGTAACAACCTTTTAAAGTTGATATTAATGGACTTTGTTTTCCCTTAGTCATGTATAATTTTTATCTAACATATTGAATCTTTTTCAGTTTTCGACAAGTTGTACTTAATCTTTTGTCAGCTGATAGAACGTATTTAAAAATGGCGAAAAATTTAATCGCTCCAGAATTTCCTGGAATGGTACTTAAACAGTTTGGTGATATGATACAACATCACTTGGAACATTATCGCAGGTATGTAAGTTGGAGGATATCGGACATTAATAGTATTCTTTTAACAGTTCAACTTCATATTTTTATTTACAATTACTGCTAATGCAGACGGTGAAGGATGAAATGATTTTTTGCAACGTATGAAAATATGCCGTGTTCCAATCCCATTCAGGCACGGCATATTTTAATATGTTGTAAAAAATCATTTCATCCTTCACTGTCTGCATTATCAGGCATGGCATATTTTAATATGTTGTAAAAAATCATTTCATCCTTCACCGTCTGCATTAGCAGTTATTGCAAAATAGTCGGGTGTTATAAAAAAAAAAAAAAAATCATATTTATAAGTGGTAACAAGTTGTGTTGTAGCTACATTGACTGTCTTCGAGGTACTTGTAAATGGTAATTAGTAACTTACACCATCTACTTTGTCTCTTCTTAAACAGTTCACATGAGAAGAAGAGATAGAACTACTTTTTTTGTAGTCCTGGAACTGCTAGTAGGTCATATACAGTTACGAAGTGTGTTTGGAAAGTAAGTGCCATTTTGTTCTAACACCCGTGTAGCACTACTGGCAGCACTCCGCGCATGCACTCTACTTTCCCTAGTTTTTTAGCTCTGCACCGACACCATTACAGTTCTTTATGTGTTTTATGTTTACTGTGGTCATTTTCAATGTTTGAAACAATTGCTGAACCAGCTGACTATGAGATTCGTTCTGTTATCCAGTTTTTGAATGCAAGGAGTGTTGAGGCAGCTTGAAATTTGAAATTCATTGGCAGATTACTGAAATTTATGGTGAAAATGCAATGAGTGATGGAATGGTGCGAATCTGGGTTGGGCAGTTCAATGAAGGGCAGACGGATATAGATACTGAAGTCATGAGATTGCCTTTAGCGTATGTATGGGCTGTGAGGAAGGGAAATGAATTATCTGCAGTGCTGCCAACCTCAACAGTGAGACACTACTTGTACATTTCGCTACCATGCAGTTTCTAGATAAATTTTGTAAGCTGTGGTTTATTCCGAGAAAATTTTTTTTTCATAAACCTTATAAGAAATAAATATGACCTGTAATATTGCCTATTGCTTAATTACATGACTAGAAATGTTTGATTTATGATAATTATGAATGAATCGCCTTTTTTACTATTGTTATCATCGGTATTTTCATTATCAGTCTCTCTAGTATCTACCTAACCGTTTTCTTTTTTTACCGGGTGCCAACAAAACTGTTAAAGAATAGCTTCTTCACGTCCTTAATTTCCTTCTTTATTTTTCGAATTGTGGACAGAGAAACATCACAATAGTTAGCCGCTCGCTCACAGCTTTTGTTAAGAGGCACGGATAGGCATTTTTGTTTAGCTTCAATTTCACAACATTTAATTACATTGCGTTCAGCACTGTGAATAGTTCGACCATGTTTTTGAGAAACTGACATTTGTGTTTACGGTAACAAACAATTATATTCGTACAGTTAACCTACAAAAGGTTCCGCGATATACTGTATTGGCTATGCTCAGGGTATAGTATAAGTTGTTAAGTTTGTCGTACTGAAATTATAGCAGTCGGCCATGCGCACTGATGCTTTTCCCCCTTTACCCCTCGTTGTAAACAAGGGCAAACTCGTGACTCAAAGGAGGAATATATCCATGACGAAGCATGTAGCGGGCAGCCTTCTGTTATTTATGATGTTTTGGTCAGGAGAGTGGATAAGACTATTAAAGAGAACAGATGATTCACAATGACAATGCTTTCAGATGAATGTTCACAAGTTTCAAGAACTGTTTTGCATGATATTGTAGCCAACCACTTGCGTTGTCACAAGCTGAGTTCCAAAAATCCTCATAGTTGTACAGGAAAAAACGATTTGACAGTGCTCTGACATTTTTTACCCAATGCAATGATGGAAATGAGTAATTATTAAATTAAATTGTGACTGGTGATCGAAACTTTGAGTCTGCATGTTACCCCAGTATCTGAATAATAGTCAATGGAGTGAAGGCACTCAAGATCCCATGTCTTCACTGGCAGGATGTTTCTTTGAGGAAGGTTTAGATCAGCTGGTCATCTGCTACGACAAGTGTCTGAAAAATGGTGGAAACTATGTAGAAAAATAGTTTAAGGTATGATATCTTGTGTAAAAATAAAAATGTGTTAAAAATTTTTTAGTAATTTTTTCAAAACTATACATTCCTAACATGCCTTGTAATTCAACACTCCAACTGTCTGTGACGGGCTTTTGTAACTTATGAAAATGTTAAACTAATTTACCTCAAACCTACCAGGTTGGTCTAGGGGTAAAGTCGTTCCTGGTTCATATCCTGGTAAAGGTAGTTACTTTTATACGGATCGAATGCTAGACAGTGGTTACCGGTGTACTTTGATGGTTGAGGTTCAATTAACCATACTCTCTCAGGAATGGTCGACCTGAGTCTGTACAAGACTACATCTCATTTACACGTCATACATATCATCCTCATCTCATTGGGTCATGGGGTTGCTTATTGTTCTCAATTGAACAGGTTGCAACGTACACACATTAGGTATAAAAAAAAAAATTTACCTCAAATTTTGAATCGAAAACTCAAAGCATTGTGGGTATCTTCATGTTAGTTTTTATTACGTGTGTTATCTACTTTTTCCAGATTCAGTCTAGCAACACCTGCTCCGTTAGCACAGTTATGGTTACAAGTTTTATGTTCTGTGTGGGCTGAAGAAGCAACAAGTGTCGTTTATCTTATGGATATTGTATTGTGTGTGGCATTTTTCCGATCTGAAGTAAAAGTTGTCGCATCTGGTATATTGTCTCAATTGTTGCAGGTATTGTTTACATTTTATTTATTTTTTTATTTAGGTTTAGGTCTTTTATCAGTTATATCTAAGAAATATCGTGCTTAATAACACTTTCATTTGAATACATACAAGGTATGTTTAAAAATAACAAGGAATTTTTGTTTTTTTGGGAAGAATTTTATTTATTCGTCTACATTAATGTTATTCTCTTTAAAATAGTCCCCATTAGATATTATACACTTCTGTCACTGCTTCTTCCAATCCCTGAAACACTTCTGAAACTCAATAGGGAAACTCAATAGGGATAGCATTTAGCTCTTTCAGTTTTAATCTCATCTACCTCATAAAACGACAGTCTTTCAAGGTTCTTTTTATTTTTTGGAACAGAAAAAAGTCACACGGGGCCATGTCTGGTGAATATGGAGGCGAGGCATCATTAAAGTGTTGTTTTTCGCCAAAAATTCTCGAACGAGCAATGAAGTGTGAGCAGGTGCATTATCATGACGCAAAAGCCGTGAATCATTTCGCCACAAACCTGGGCCTTTTTTTCCGGACTGTTCTTGCAAACTGCATTGAATTTGTAGGTGTACTCCTTATTAAACGTTTGGCATTTTGGGAAGAAATCACTGTGCACTGTGCCATTAAAATCCGCACTTGTCAAGCTTTTTTTAGTCTTGGTGATCCAGAATGCCTCCACTGGGTCGATTGAGCTGTAGTTTCGACATCATATCTGTAAACCCATGTTTTATCACCCATTATGACAGTGTTTCAGTAGTTCTGCATAGTTGTTGACTTCATTTAGCGACTTCTAAGCAACTTTCATTTGCCGCTGATTTTGTTCAAAATTCAACAGTTTTGGAACGCATTTTGCCGTCTCATGTTTCATACCCAAATATCTGGAAAAATTTCATGGCATGTGCCAATTGATATGTCTACATCATCTGTAACTTGTCTTACTGTGATTTGGTGATCATTCATTATCATTTCTTTCACTTTTTTATGTTTTCATCGGTTATTGATGTGCTGGGATGATCAGGGTGCCTTCAGCGTCTTTATGGCCTTCTTCGAAATGCTTATACCACTTGTAAACGCTTTTTTCACTCATAGCAGATTCACCAAAAGCTATATTTCACAATTCTAAAACATTGGTGCACTTAACTCCATTCTTATAACAAAATTTATTGTAAATTCTCTGATCTATTTTATTTATACATGTAAAAAAAGTCATCAACTGTAGCAAAACATGTGTTACATTTTTAACAGTTGACAGGAGACTAAACATCCCATATGACTGAAAATATACAGATAATTTTCACACGTGTATATGAACTCGCCTACACAACATCGAAAAATCGCGCAAATTGGACTAATACAAACCGTGAAATTACGAAATTCCTGTTATTTTTTTATTATAAATAACATTGTAATTTAGCATTGAAATGTATTGACAAGTTTAATGGATGTTTCATAGGAATACATGCAAGTATAAGGTATTTGTATGATGTGATGTTTTTTTCAATAAAAATCATTTATGTTTGGTAAATATTCATTGAAAATTTTGTATCAATAGTTTTTATTACATTAATGTTATAATTGTACTTTAACTTATTGGATTAGAAATAAAAAAAGAAAGTACATCTCTAAAGATAGAGGTTATTTACTAAATTTTGGTAATTATCTTTAGTGTTTGATGTTATTTTTACTTTC
Source organism: Catonia carolina (assembly GCA_035578175.1). Lineage (NCBI taxonomy): Eukaryota > Metazoa > Arthropoda > Insecta > Hemiptera > Achilidae > Catonia > Catonia carolina. The sequence goes on along the minus strand of JAQMRL010000021.1, from coordinate 289,610 downwards.
TCTTGCCTATATGAATATATAGGAAGGAAAGTATTGTTTTCATGTCAATTTTTCAAAATCGAGTTTTCACCGGATCTATACGTTTTCAGACCCCCTGAACCCACAAAACATGTTTTTAGCGATTGGTCTGTGTGTGTGTGTGTGTGTGTGTGTGTGTGTGTGTGTGTGTGTGTGTGTGTATGTGTGTGTGTGTGTATGTGTATGTGTGTGTGTGTGTGCGTGTGTGTGTGTGTGTGTGTGTGTGTGTGTGTGTGTGTGTGTGTGTGTGTGTGTGTGTGTGTGTGTGTGTGTGTGAGTGTGAGTGTGTGTGTGTGTGTGTGTGTGTGTGTGTGTGTGTGTGTGTGTGTGTGTGTGTGTGTGTGTGTGTGTGTGTGTGTGTGTGTGTGTGTGTGTGTGTGTGTGTGTGTGTGTGTGTGTGTGTGTGTGTGTGTGTGTGTGTGTGTGTGTGTGTGTGTGTGTGTGCGTGCGTGCGTGCGTGCGTGCGTGCGTGCGTGCGTGCGTGCGTGCGTGTGTGTGAAACTTAAGTTACATACCACTACCGGACGCGACACGAACATTTTCATCAAAATCGGTCAACCGGAAGTAGTAGTTTATTCGTATAATTTTTCAGTTTTTTGCGATTTTCTCAAAAACTGGTCCTACGATTTTTTTTAAAATCGCCTATTTTACTCAATTTTTTATTCTCTACAAGATAGGGTAGGCGCCATGTTTGCTGAAATTCTCTGTGAGGCTGTTTTCACGTAAAAACGTTGTTTTTTTAAGATTACGGCTTTAATATAAATTTTAGCGCAAAAACTTATATAATAAAAGTTGTAGAGAATTTAAAAACCTACAACTTCTGTTTCAAACATTTTTTTGTATAACGCTTAGTTTAGCGGTAATTTGCGATTTTCTGTTTTTTTTCTCACGAAAACGTGAGAGAAAAATCGATTTTTTTAACATTTCGGTCTTAGTATGCATTTTACGACAAAAGTGTATATAATTAAATTTATAGAAAATTAAAAGATCTACAACTTTTGTTTAGAGCATTTTTCTCTACAGAGCCTAGTTTAGCGTGAAAGCGTGATTTTCCGTATTTTTAAGCCAAACTGAGTTCGATTGTCATTTTGCGTCATTCACTCATGATTAAAATAAGGTTATGTTTTTGAGGTTAGTTTTTGTTCATTTCTAATGTTTTAATACTAATGTTAGGTTTATTGTTAATTATTTGCATTGGCAAGAGAAAGTTGTGTGAGTGTTTCACACCAGATTTTTTTTCTTTATTCTTGTTTATTTAATTGTGTTTAATGCGTTGTTTATCATAAACTAGTTTTAAGTATGGTAACTGAAATATTTATCTATTTCTATTTTTTAAGCAAACCAATGAGGAAGAGATGACTGAGGTTAGTTTGATAAGTAAATTAAATTTTTAAATGTCTTTATTGGTTATTATGATTAATTACTTCGTAGTTCATTGTTTGAGATGTAGTTGATGTTTTTTTTTGTATTTATTAATCGATATTGTGACACTATTTATTTATTTATTTTTAGTTTAAAGTCACATCAGGAGCTCGGTTATTAATCCCTTAACGGTTCCTTTTTTTAGCCAAAAATGTTCATATCCTGCTCAATTTTTTTTTAATAATTTCGTATAATGTGACTGAATAAAGACATATAAATCAATTTCCATGCTCAAAAATATCATTTTTAAAAAAAAAAGTTTCTGGCCATCACCGAATAAATAATAAACAATCCTACTACAATAAGCGGAATTGAAATACCGGACTAAATACTATGTATGAAATGAAACCTACTACTAAAAAACTATAAACAATATCGAATAGCGTACAATTTCTTTTCGTAAACACTTATAACTTTACAACAAAACGCACCGAACTAACCAAAACATAACCTTTTACGCAACATTGGAGAGTACGACGTAAACAATTAACATAGTCATCTAACCTATAGAAAGGAACCTTTACTAGCGCTAATATTAAAGTTACGAATATAAGGTAAACTATAGGGTGATTCAAAAAGAGCGCCGGTTTTGATATCTCAAATTAAGAGATTTATTTTATTGAAAAACTGAAAATAAATACATCAACAAGTTCATCTTACTTTCCGATTTTATGTACGAAAAATGATGTCATGCATATGTCCTCCTCTACTGCGCTGGCACGCATCAACTCTGTCCATGAAATTGGATATTACTGCACGACAAGTTTCGACTTCCATTTGCCCGATAAACCGTCAAATTTCCTCCTTCAAGTCATTGATGTTTCGGGGTTTATTGGCATACATCAATGACTTCAGATGACCCCAAAGAGGAAAGTCACAAGGCGTCAAGTCACACGACCTTGGTGGCCATTGATGGTCGGAATTACGAGAAATGATGCGATCCTGGAACCGTTCACGGAGCAACAACATTGTTTCTCGTGCAGCGTGACAGGTGGCACAATCCTGCTGAAACCACAACTGGTCAATGTCCATTCCATCAAAATGACGCCACAAAAACTCCCTAATCATCGTACGGTATCGGTCTCCATTTACTGTTACGGCTTGTCCTTCTTGATTTTCAAAAAAGTAAGGGCCGATGACACCGCCCGACCAAAAGCCGCACCAAACTGTCACTCGCTGTGCATACAAGAGAAACTACAACTGAATCGTCAATCGGAATGTTCTCCAAAATAGAAATGAGGTCAAACAATGTTGCCAACCGATAAACAAAAATTTACCAGCCGTTTAAAAACCGGTGCTCTTTTTGAATCACCCTTTACTTATAATGTTACGGCGAGATATTTCGACAGAAAACAGAATAAATCGAGACAAATTCAGTTGCGAGTTATCTCGTCAGGGGCACTTTTCTACGACATTTACGTTGCGAGATATCTCGTCATTAACCGTTAAGGGGTTAACAACTAAGGTGGATTATGTAACAGTGGGTTTTAACTTGTGAAAATTTTCAGACTAGCTGGGAATTGAACCCGGGACCTCTGCATTGTAGACTAGCACGCTACCACTATGCTACAGTATTTGTTTTTGTTTTCTGTCCATAAGAAGTGAAAAGTTCTATAAAAAATTTATTATAAATGTGTATGTTATGAGTAAAGACAGAGTTTTCGTTAATCTCATAATTACCTGGGGAGTGAAATTTTCCAACGTACGAGGTGTGGCTATTAAATAACGAGACTGACGTCGTAAAAAATTTAATTTTTATTTTATACATAATTACTTATTGTCACCTTCAATATACACTCCTTCTCTATCCCTACAACGCTCCATGGGAATTTTCCGTTGTTGGAAACAGTGCTGGAAGTCATCTTCAGCCAGCTCCTTCAGGACACGTGCCGCTTTCTCTTTTACAGCTTCCATAGACTCAAATCTTGTCCCTTTTAATGCAGATTTCACCTTACGGAACAGGTAGAAGTCACATGGTGCAAGATCTGGTAAATAAGGTGGATGTTCTAACACTGAGATGCTGTACTTGGCTAGAAACCTCTTGACAGATAACGCGGAATGAGCTGGCGCATTGTCTTGGTGGAGAACCCATGATTTGTCCTTCCACATTTCAGGGCGTTTTTTCCTTACTCTTTGACGTAGTTTAGAAAGTACCTCAAGGTAGTAATATTGATTAATTATTTGACCTTCAGAAACCCAGTGAAGGTATACAATTCCATTGATATCGAAGAAAACAATCATCATTGCTTTAAATTTTGACTTGCTCATTCAAGCTTTTTGGCTCTCGGTGAAGTTCGGCTCTTCCAGTGCATGGATTGGCGCTTCATTTCCGGATCATAAGTAAAAAACCATGTTTCATCACATGTTATTATCTTCTACCTGTTCCCTAAGGTGAAATCTGCATTAAAAGGGACAAGATTTGAGTCTGTGGAAGCTGTAAAAGAGAAAGCGGCACATGTCCTGAAGGTGCTGACAGAAGATGACTTCCAGCATTGTTTCCAACAATGGAAAATTCGCATGGAGTGTTGTAGGGATAAAGAAGGAATGTATATTGAAGGTGACAATAAGTGATTATATATAAAATAAAAATTAAATTTTTTACAACGTCAGTCTCGTTATTTAATACCCACACCTCGTATATATGTATATTATATAAATGGGAAAGACTCATTTACTCGTCACTAATTTTCCTTCTTGCACAATAGCTAGAGAGATGAAATGTGTGCAGGTGCATTGTCGTGGTGGAAGAACCAGTCTCCTGTCTGCCACAAATCGGATCTTTTTTGACGAACACTGTTGCGCAATCTTCTTAAAACTTCTAAATTGTCAGTCGACGGTCTAAGAGCACACGCTCTCGAATTTTTTAAACATTTTCATCGATTCGGGCAGTTGATGGACTTCCAGAACGAGGTTTGTCATCAATCGACATGCCGCCATTTTTAAACTGAGAAATCCACTCGTATACTTGAGATTTTCCCATAGTGTCATCTTTGTACGCTGTTTTCAACATTAAAACTGTTTCAGCAGCACTTTTACCGAGTAGAAAACAAAATTTCACAGCTACACGTTGTTCACTTGCCATCATAAAAAAATGAAACAAGAACAAAACAGCGCTAGCAAAAACAATCACTGCAGATGAATATTGAACACGCAATGTGTTGCAATCACTGCACTGAACTCGCAATGAGTTGCGCGATACACGTCTGTGCGGCAGAAATGCGTACTACACAAGCACCGCCCACGGCAAAGCTATTCCGGTTACTTTTGGGTACCCTCTCATATTTTCTAAAATTCGTAGATATAGTTTTCTTTTGAAATAAATTCTATTTCAAGTTTCAATCATTTGTAAATTTTTTATGATTCAAATTATAATATGTTGTTTAATGTAAATTTTTAACTAATTACCTAATTTATTACTGTATATTATTTTTACTTTCTCTTGCCTATATGAATATATAGGAAGGAAAGTATTGTTTTCATGTCGATTTTTCGAAATCGAGTTTTCACCAGATCTATACGTTTTCAGACCCCCTGAACCCAAAAAACATGTTTTTAGCGATTGGTCTGTGTGTCTGAGTGTGTGTGTGTGTGTGTGTGTGTGTGTGTGTGTGTGTGTGTGTGTGTGTGTGTGTGCGTGCGTGCGTGCGTGTGTGTGAACAGAATATCTCAAGAACGGAACATCGTACGAACTTGAAACTTGAAACTTAAGTTACATACCACTACCGGACGCGACACGAACATTTTCATCAAAATCGGTCAACCGGAAGTAGTAGTTTATTCGTATAATTTTTCAGTTTTTTGCGATTTTCTCAAAAACTGGTGCTACGATTTTTTTTAAAATCGCCTATTTTACTCAATTTTTTATTCTCTACAAGATAGGGTAGGCGCCATGTTTGCTGAAATTCTCTGTGAGGCTGTTTTCACGTAAAAACGTTGTTTTTTTAAGATTACGGCTTTAATATAAATTTTAGCGCAAAAACTTATATAATAAAAGTTGTAGAGAATTTAAAAACCTACAACTTCTGTTTCAAACATTTTTTTGTATAACGCTTAGTTTAGCGGTAATTTGCGATTTTCTGTTTTTTTTCTCACGAAAACGTGAGAAAAATCGATTTTTTTAACATTTCGGTCTTAGTATGCATTTTACGACAAAAGTGTATATAATTAAATTTATAGAAAATTAAAAGATCTACAACTTTTGTTTAGAGCATTTTTCTCTACAGAGCCTAGTTTAGCGTGAAAGCGTGATTTTCCGTATTTTTAAGCCAAACTGAGTTCGATTGTCATTTTGCGTCATTCACTCATGATTAAAATAAGGTTATGTTTTTGAGGTTAGTTTTTGTTCATTTCTAATGTTTTAATACTAATGTTAGGTTTATTGTTAATTATTTGCATTGGCAAGAGAAAGTTGTGTGAGTGTTTCACACCAGATTTTTTTTCTTTATTCTTGTTTATTTAATTGTGTTTAATGCGTTGTTTATCATAAACTAGTTTTAAGTATGGTAACTGAAATATTTATCTATTTCTATTTTTTAAGCAAACCAATGAGGAAGAGATGACTGAGGTTAGTTTGATAAGTAAATTAAATTTTTAAATGTCTTTATTGGTTATTATGATTAATTACTTCGTAGTTCATTGTTTGAGATGTAGTTGATGTTTTTTTTTGTATTTATTAATCGATATTGTGACACTATTTATTTATTTATTTTTAGTTTAAAGTCACATCAGGAGCTCGGTTATTAATCCCTTAACGGTTCCTTTTTTTAGCCAAAAATGTTCATATCCTGCTCAATTTTTTTTTAATAATTTCGTATAATGTGACTGAATAAAGACATATAAATCAATTTCCATGCTCAAAAATATCATTTTTAAAAAAAAAAGTTTCTGGCCATCACCGAATAAATAATAAACAATCCTACTACAATAAGCGGAATTGAAATACCGGACTAAATACTATGTATGAAATGAAACCTACTACTAAAAAACTATAAACAATATCGAATAGCGTACAATTTCTTTTCGTAAACACTTATAACTTTACAACAAAACGCACCGAACTAACCAAAACATAACCTTTTACGCAACATTGGAGAGTACGACGTAAACAATTAACATAGTCATCTAACCTATAGAAAGGAACCTTTACTAGCGCTAATATTAAAGTTACGAATATAAGGTAAACTATAGGGTGATTCAAAAAGAGCGCCGGTTTTGATATCTCAAATTAAGAGATTTATTTTATTGAAAAACTGAAAATAAATACATCAACAAGTTCATCTTACTTTCCGATTTTATGTACGAAAAATGATGTCATGCATATGTCCTCCTCTACTGCGCTGGCACGCATCAACTCTGTCCATGAAATTGGATATTACTGCACGACAAGTTTCGACTTCCATTTGCCCGATAAACCGTCAAATTTCCTCCTTCAAGTCATTGATGTTTCGGGGTTTATTGGCATACATCAATGACTTCAGATGACCCCAAAGAGGAAAGTCACAAGGCGTCAAGTCACACGACCTTGGTGGCCATTGATGGTCGGAATTACGAGAAATGATGCGATCCTGGAACCGTTCACGGAGCAACAACATTGTTTCTCGTGCAGCGTGACAGGTGGCACAATCCTGCTGAAACCACAACTGGTCAATGTCCATTCCATCAAAATGACGCCACAAAAACTCCCTAATCATCGTACGGTATCGGTCTCCATTTACTGTTACGGCTTGTCCTTCTTGATTTTCAAAAAAGTAAGGGCCGATGACACCGCCCGACCAAAAGCCGCACCAAACTGTCACTCGCTGTGCATACAAGAGAAACTACAACTGAATCGTCAATCGGAATGTTCTCCAAAATAGAAATGAGGTCAAACAATGTTGCCAACCGATAAACAAAAATTTACCAGCCGTTTAAAAACCGGTGCTCTTTTTGAATCACCCTTTACTTATAATGTTACGGCGAGATATTTCGACAGAAAACAGAATAAATCGAGACAAATTCAGTTGCGAGTTATCTCGTCAGGGGCACTTTTCTACGACATTTACGTTGCGAGATATCTCGTCATTAACCGTTAAGGGGTTAACAACTAAGGTGGATTATGTAACAGTGGGTTTTAACTTGTGAAAATTTTCAGACTAGCTGGGAATTGAACCCGGGACCTCTGCATTGTAGACTAGCACGCTACCACTATGCTACAGTATTTGTTTTTGTTTTCTGTCCATAAGAAGTGAAAAGTTCTATAAAAAATTTATTATAAATGTGTATGTTATGAGTAAAGACAGAGTTTTCGTTAATCTCATAATTACCTGGGGAGTGAAATTTTCCAACGTACGAGGTGTGGCTATTAAATAACGAGACTGACGTCGTAAAAAATTTAATTTTTATTTTATACATAATTACTTATTGTCACCTTCAATATACACTCCTTCTCTATCCCTACAACGCTCCATGGGAATTTTCCGTTGTTGGAAACAGTGCTGGAAGTCATCTTCAGCCAGCTCCTTCAGGACACGTGCCGCTTTCTCTTTTACAGCTTCCATAGACTCAAATCTTGTCCCTTTTAATGCAGATTTCACCTTACGGAACAGGTAGAAGTCACATGGTGCAAGATCTGGTAAATAAGGTGGATGTTCTAACACTGAGATGCTGTACTTGGCTAGAAACCTCTTGACAGATAACGCGGAATGAGCTGGCGCATTGTCTTGGTGGAGAACCCATGATTTGTCCTTCCACATTTCAGGGCGTTTTTTCCTTACTCTTTGACGTAGTTTAGAAAGTACCTCAAGGTAGTAATATTGATTAATTATTTGACCTTCAGAAACCCAGTGAAGGTATACAATTCCATGGATATCGAAGAAAACAATCATCATTGCTTTAAATTTTGACTTGCTCATTCAAGCTTTTTGGCTCTCGGTGAAGTTCGGCTCTTCCAGTGCATGGATTGGCGCTTCATTTCCGGATCATAAGTAAAAAACCATGTTTCATCACATGTTATTATCTTCTACCTGTTCCCTAAGGTGAAATCTGCATTAAAAGGGACAAGATTTGAGTCTGTGGAAGCTGTAAAAGAGAAAGCGGCACATGTCCTGAAGGTGCTGACAGAAGATGACTTCCAGCATTGTTTCCAACAATGGAAAATTCGCATGGAGTGTTGTAGGGATAAAGAAGGAATGTATATTGAAGGTGACAATAAGTGATTATATATAAAATAAAAATTAAATTTTTTACAACGTCAGTCTCGTTATTTAATACCCACACCTCGTATATATGTATATTATATAAATGGGAAAGACTCATTTACTCGTCACTAATTTTCCTTCTTGCACAATAGCTAGAGAGATGAAATGTGTGCAGGTGCATTGTCGTGGTGGAAGAACCAGTCTCCTGTCTGCCACAAATCGGATCTTTTTTGACGAACACTGTTGCGCAATCTTCTTAAAACTTCTAAATTGTCAGTCGACGGTCTAAGAGCACACGCTCTCGAATTTTTTAAACATTTTCATCGATTCGGGCAGTTGATGGACTTCCAGAACGAGGTTTGTCATCAATCGACATGCCGCCATTTTTAAACTGAGAAATCCACTCGTATACTTGAGATTTTCCCATAGTGTCATCTTTGTACGCTGTTTTCAACATTAAAACTGTTTCAGCAGCACTTTTACCGAGTAGAAAACAAAATTTCACAGCTACACGTTGTTCACTTGCCATCATAAAAAAATGAAACAAGAACAAAACAGCGCTAGCAAAAACAATCACTGCAGATGAATATTGAACACGCAATGTGTTGCAATCACTGCACTGAACTCGCAATGAGTTGCGCGATACACGTCTGTGCGGCAGAAATGCGTACTACACAAGCACCGCCCACGGCAAAGCTATTCCGGTTACTTTTGGGTACCCTCTCATATTTTCTAAAATTCGTAGATATAGTTTTCTTTTGAAATAAATTCTATTTCAAGTTTCAATCATTTGTAAATTTTTTATGATTCAAATTATAATATGTTGTTTAATGTAAATTTTTAACTAATTACCTAATTTATTACTGTATATTATTTTTACTTTCTCTTGCCTATATGAATATATAGGAAGGAAAGTATTGTTTTCATGTCGATTTTTCGAAATCGAGTTTTCACCAGATCTATACGTTTTCAGACCCCCTGAACCCAAAAAACATGTTTTTAGCGATTGGTCTGTGTGTCTGAGTGTGTGTGTGTGTGTGTGTGTGTGTGTGTGTGTGTGTGTGTGTGTGTGTGTGTGTGTGCGTGCGTGCGTGCGTGTGTGTGAACAGAATATCTCAAGAACGGAACATCGTACGAACTTGAAACTTGAAACTTAAGTTACATACCACTACCGGACGCGACACGAACATTTTCATCAAAATCGGTCAACCGGAAGTAGTAGTTTATTCGTATAATTTTTCAGTTTTTTGCGATTTTCTCAAAAACTGGTGCTACGATTTTTTTTAAAATCGCCTATTTTACTCAATTTTTTATTCTCTACAAGATAGGGTAGGCGCCATGTTTGCTGAAATTCTCGGTGAGGCTGTTTTCACGTAAAAACGTTGTTTTTTTAAGATTACGGCTTTAATATAAATTTTAGCGCAAAAACTTATATAATAAAAGTTGTAGAGAATTTAAAAACCTACAACTTCTGTTTCAAACATTTTTTTTGTATGACGCTTAGTTTAGCAGTAATTAGCGATTTTATGATTTTTTCTTACGAAAACGTGTGAAAAATCGATTTTTTTAAGATTTTGGCCTTAGTATGCATTTTACGACAAAAGTGTATATAACATCTACAACTTTTATTTGTATTTTTCTCTACAGAGCCTAGTTTAGCGTGAAATAGTGATTTTCCGTATTTTTAAGCCAGACTGAGGTTGATTTTCATTTGAGTGTTTCACTCATGATTAAAATAAGGTTATGTTTATTGAGGTTAGTTTTTTGTTTATTTCTAATATTTTATTACTAATGTTAAATTATATTGTTAATTATTTGCATTGGCAAGAGAAAGTTGTGTGAGTGTTTCACACCAGATTTTTATTAAACTTTTTGGATGTAAAATTGAAAGCGATTGAAATATATTTTAATGGGTTTCTATATATGACAACTGTGTAATGTTTAAACTTTTTAAATTTCAGAATATTACAACTAGTGGTCTATCAGGTAATAGTGCAGGTAGTGGAAGATTGTCATCTTTGTTGTCATGGGTTTCGAGCAATAATCCTGTTTATACGTTGTTACCAAAAGCTGCTGTTTCTTGTCCACATGCTCCGTGGTTTGCTTACTTCGCACTGGAATTGGAGGAGTTCAATGTACAAAATAAAAATGGATTATGGAAAGGTGTTTTAAAAGAACTTGCCACAGCTACTGGAAAAGCTTCTGTTGATAATGCTATTAAGGTAAGTGGTGATAGTTAAATGTACTGTTGAACGTTTGTATGAGGGTAAATCAAAAATAAACGGTAATTTTTACTTTCTCTTGCCTGTATGAATATATAGGAAGGAAAGTATTGTTTTCATGTCGATTTTTCGAAATTGAGTTTGCACCGTCTTGAAACTTGAAACTTTAGTTAGATACCACTACCAAACCTGACACGAACATTTTCATCAAAATCGGTCAACCGGAAGTAGTACTTTTATTCGTGCATTTTTCACTTTTTTGCGATTTTCTCAAAATGGCTCCTAAGATTTTTTAAAAATCGCCTCATCCACTACATTTTTTTGTGCTCTACAAGATAGGGTAGGTGCCATGTTTGCTGAAATTCTGGTGAGGTTGTTTTCTCGTAAAAAAAATGTTTTTTTAAGATTGCGACTTTAATATGCATTTTAGTGCAAAAATTTATCTAGTAAAAAATGCAGAGAATTTAAAATTTTACAACTTTTATTTCAAACATTCTTTTGTATAACGCTTAGTTTAGCGGCAATTAGCAATTTTCTGTTTTTTTCTCATGAAAACATGAGGAAAATCAATTTTTTAAGATTTCGGCCTTAGTATGCATTTTATGACAAAAGTGTATGTTTAATCAAACTTAAGGAAATTTAAAGATCTACAGTTTTTATTTCAAGCATTTTTCTCTACAGAGCCTAGTTTAGCGTGAGAGTAATTTTCCGTATTTTTAAGCCAAACTGTGGTTGATTTTCATTTTGCGTTTTTCACTCGTGATTAAAATAAGGTTATGTTTTATGAGGTTAGTTTCTTTTGTTAAATTCTAATGTTTTTTTATTAATGTTAGGTTATATTGGTCATTATTAACATTGGCAAGAGAAATTTGGCTGAGTGTTTCACAACAGATTTTTTTATATTAGTTGTTTTTATTTTATATTTTTTGTTTTATAAATATTTTTGTATACTCCTATGCACTTTCAAAACTTTTTGAAGAGTATTTTGCGTATAAGTATATTTACTTAAAAATGTTGTGTAGCATAACTTTGTAGTAAATTAGAATGCAAATTTTTTTATTTTTTTATTCCTAATTTGTGTACCTGCCCATAACAGACAGGTGGAGTGTCAAATTATTTACACTCAATCTGTTCGTAGCAGGGCTAAAATAAATAGTTCTGTTTCTTATCACATGGTCAGCCAATTAAATGACTGGACCATTTAAGAACAGAAGAGGTAGAGGTGTAAAAGACACTAATCAGAGTTATCTCCTCCGAAAGTAATGAATTTCATTATACAGCCAGACCCTGTGGTGAATGAAGTGAAGGTGTCAATTGCAGAGTGGAAAATATGTGCTTTTCAGAGGGCCCGGCATGCTGATAAGCGTACTTTTTCACTCAGTGAGGAAGGCAATGGTAAACCACCTCACTCCTCGTTTTACTTAGTAAAACCTCTACAGGTTCAAACCAGCTTTTTGGCTGATGACCTAAACAACAACAATTTGTGTACGTTGCAATCTTCAATTTAGAAAAATAAGCAACCCCATGACCCAATGATATGAGGATGGCGTGTAAATGAGGTGTATTCTTGTACAGACCCAGGCCGACCATTCCTGAGAGAGTATGGTTAATTAAACCCCAACCATCAAAGTACACTGGTAACCACTGTCTAGTATTCAGATCCATATAAAAGTAACTACCTGTACTAGGATTTGAACCAGGAACCTTCGTCTCCGAAAATCAGTTGTTAACAGGTGATTTTGGCGACGACTTTACCTCTAGACCAACCCGGTGGGTTAGAATGCATATTTAATAAAATAAAATAAATAATTACTGTAAGTGATACTTAAGAATTCTGACCATTAACCTCTGAAAGTGTTAAATTTGTGTGATTTATCAGTACGATATAATTTTTCTTTTTTTAAATTTTTGTGTAATTTATTGTGTTCTAGAGAGCAGCTAATAGCCTTAAAATTCCTGCCATACCTTCTGCCTCTTTATCAATTTATCGCTGGTCACAACAAGCTTTGGACACACCAGTTGATCATCCTGTATTACCGTTATTGTGGCAAAAATTTTATTCGTTATATTTAGCTCGTGTACCTTCAGCATCCGGGTAAGCTATAGTTATTCAAAATTTTCATTAGTGTTTTAATTTTTTTTTCTTTATTTAGGAAATTCACAATATGTTGGAAACAATCAGTGAATGTGGTAACACAAAATTAACATGGTAAATAAACATGAGTGGAGACACAGTCCAGTGACAGAACTCTGACGTGAATAGATAAGTGCAGCATTTAAAACACTGTAATGGATAGTCAATTACAGGACTACGTTAATTGATGAGATCCCGGCTCCATCGACGTTTTAGTCGTATTATTGGATTGTTTGGGAGAGTCTGCGTAGCCAGATTTGATATCAATGGGTTATGGTGGTTCACAAGTTTCTTCCTAAATTTTGTATAGAGTTTTAAGAAAAGTTCATTTATGTAGGGTACGTTTAGGTCTGAGTATAGCACTTTATTGGTTACGTAATAGGGGGCGTTAACTATCCTCCGCAAAAGCTTTGATCGAAAATGCTGAATTTTTCTAATACCAATTTTTTTGCTCAGCAGTAAAGTTGACTGGCATAGCTCCATATTGGTCGAAGGAAGGAGGTGTAAATGGTTAATTTAGATGTAGTTGGTAACTTGGATTTGCGTGAAAGAAGTCTGTACAAATGTTTGAACCTGTTTTGGAGTGCCTTTCTCGTTTTATTCACGTGTACATTCTATGTGAGCCTCTTATCTAGATATAAACCTAGATAATAGATAGATTCAGAAGTGTGAAGTTGTGTGTCATAAAGATACAAAGGAGGACAAACTCGTTTACGCAGGGTAAATATAACGGGATATGTTTTTGTAGTGTTAACTTTGATTCGCCATTTGGTAAGCCATGATTTCTAGTTGATAAAAATGCTGTTGAAGGACATACTTGTGTATGATTGTAAAGAATTTTATCGTTTCGCATATTGAATCTCGTATTGATTTAACAAATGAGAAATTCAGAATAACGGTAACCTCTCAGAAGTCTCAGCAATTTTAAGACTCGGGTGATGCCGACTTACAGATGTTTCCATATTATTAAATTTGGGTAAGTTTACTGAAAAATAATCGGGATAAATCAGGAAATTTAAGAACGTGAGTGGTCAACCAAGTACTGTATTTCCAATTTTAAACGCATTCTAATTATACATGGAGGTTGTAAATACCCAGTCAGACCATGAATGTTTTTAGCATTTACAACCAGTTACAAAAAAAGTTCAATTAATTATTTTTTATTGGCTTTAGAACACAGTAAAGTAGATGTGAATAAAAAATTAATTAAAACAGTGTAAAATAAACATTGCAAGTTTAAACACACAGTAGGCCTAAAATTGATGTTAGAAAACAGTAAAAGAATTAAAATAAAAAACTATATTAAAAAAAAATTAAATTAACCTTAAATTACTGTATGTGTATTACAGTTGTAGTTATATAGTTGATGTAGGTTAGGCTTATCTTGTCGTTGTTGTTTAGGTCAACAGCTGAACCTCGAGAGGTTTTACTGAGTAAAACGAGGAGTCAGGTGGTTTACCATGCCTTCCACACTAAGTGGAAAAGTACACTGATCAGCATGATGGGCCCTCTGAAAAGCACATATTTTCCACTCTGCAATTGACACTTTCACTTCATTAACCACAGGGTCTGACTGTATAATGAAATTCATTACTTTCAGTGGAGAAAACTCGGATTAGTGTCTTTTACACCTCTGCCTCTTCTGTTCTTTAATGATTCAGTCATATAATTGGCTGACCATGTGATAAGAAACAGAACTATTTATTTATCCCTGAAACTAACAGATTGAGTGTAAATAATTTGACACTCCACCTGTCTGTTATGGGAAAAGGCTTATCATATCTTACTTAAAAAAAGTCTGCGATGTCTCTTTGCCTTCATGATTCCAATTTTTTACCGTAACCTAGTGATACACCTTCACTTCATTCACCACAGGGTCTTGCTGTTTAATGAAATTTATTACTCTCAGAGGAGCTAACTCTGACTAGTGTCTTTTAAACTTTTCCTTCTTCAGTTGTTAAATGCTTCAGTCGTATAATTGGCTAATTATGTGATAAAAAATGTAACTATTTTTTGTAGCCCTGGAATTAGCAGATTGAGTGCAAATAATTTAACACTCCACCTGTCTGTTATGGACAATTCAAGCTAATATAAACTAATAATTCCTATATATTCAAAAATGATTCTTTATAATGCATCCTGCAGTTTGAAATTAATTCTATTTTATATAATGAATTTATATAATAAATTTCACTAACCTTCTTTTTAAACTGCGTCAACTTTTATCTTTACTTACACGTGTTTCGGTGGATCCACCATCATCAGAGTAAATAACATAATTGAAACTAAAAAATTTTTTTATTTATTTATAATCTATAGAAGATGATACATCTTCAGTCATTTGTATAAAACTGTTTATACAGTTTGACTGTTTATTCTGTTGTACAGTTTTATGAGTTTTATACAAATGACTGAAGATGTATCATCTTCTATAGATTTTAAATAAATAAGAAAATTTCTTAGTTTCAATTATGTTATTTATTCTGATGATGGTGGATTTTCTGAAACACATGTAAGTAAAGATAAAAGTTGATGCAGTTTAAAAAGAAGGTTAGTGAAATTTATTATATAAATTCATTATTTATAATAGAATTCCTGTATATCATTCGTTTAATGAAATGAGGCTTATCAAATTAGAGAATATTGTGAGAGCGGTGCCACAAATAGTTTCGGGAAATTAAAGGAAGCTGGGAGTATAAAAACCTGAAAATTACTGGACTCAACAGAAGTTATTTGAAGTCACATGAAATGTGTAAGCTCTAAAAACAAACTGGAGGCAAAATATCACTTTTGTGATATCATGTATTGATTGTTGTTTTTCTTAACTTCCTTTATGTATATTCCTTTTCTTTTAGCTTTGATGAAGCTTCTTTTCTTAGCTTCCTTACGAAAGCTAAGTGGGCTTGATCCCATTACGAAGAAAAATAACCTCAAGTTAAGTGAACACGCAATGTGACTTCTCGGGCCACTCCTCAGCAGATATGGCGCCTACCATTTCTTATAGAGCATAAAAAATTTAGTAAATGAGGCGATTTTAAAAAAAATCACAGGAGCCGTTTTTGAGAAAATCGCAAAAAAGTGAAAAATGACACGTAATAAACTACTATTTCTGGTTGACCGATTTCAATGAAAATGTTCGTGTCGTGTCGTCTAGTGGTGTCTAACTTAAGTTTTAAGTTTCAAGTTCAAACGACGTTCTGTTCTTGAGATATTCTGTTCACACACACAGACCAATCGCTAAAAACATGTTTTTTGCATTCAGGTGGTCTGAAAACATGTAGATCTGGTGAAAACTCGATTTTGAAAAATTGACATGAAAACAATACTTTCTTTACTTTATATTCATATAGGCAAGAGAAAGTAAAAACATGCTACCAGCCATGCAACCAAAAATATCGCATGAAAGGAATTTATTATTATTATTATTACCTACTTTTGTGGTTTTATAGTATAATTTTATTACTTCTTTTTATTCTTCAATAGTGTGCCTGATAGAGGATGTGTTGGTGAAAAATTTTTCGAAGGAATGACTAATTTAAGTTATCTCAAACGAATAAAGAAGAAGCTTTCAGATTGTTATGAATATCATCGAAATAGGGCTGCTGATAATGATGGACTACTGACCGTTGAACAAAAAGCGAAAGCTGAAAATCTTTCAAGGTAAAAATCAATATTAATAAAATAAAATATATTGTTACTCTATAGTGTTGGATTGTTGTATCTCTTTAATGTTTTATTTTGGAAGTAACAAATATCTTATGAAATTTTTTTCTAACAATCTATATAGTGCTTCTACCAATACCAACAATCTAACAATCTATCAGTTTCCAAGGGGTGTTTCAATCAAATGTTTTTGAGTATGTGGTTTTTATTTCACTTAATTCTACTCCGTATTTAGTGAAGGGGTCATACAGTGGGGCAACTGAACTGAATACATTAAGATTTTTAACATACAAAAGTGTACAATTATAATTATCGTGAATATTCCAAGGCATTATTCTAGCTAAAGATTGTTAAATACAATAGTATCTTTTACACCTGTTCCTCTTCTGTTCTTTAACCCTTTCAGTGCCATGGCCGATTCAATCGGCTACGATTGCTTGTGCGTAAATTGCCATGGCCGATCAAATCGGCCGCCAGTTTCAAACCACTGTAGTACTCTCAGTTCTCAACAGATTGTGCTGTTTTTACTCTTAAACGAAAGAGCAGTTATTGCTGTACATGACCGTATATTTTTAGCCTCTTTGGATGTACGGTGACGATTTTACAAGCGATCTAACAGGCCGGTGTTCTCGTGTTGTATCGAGTCCGTTGTTGACATTTTATAACAGCGTGTATAACCTCTACTGTTGTATTTTGTGTTTAGTTTTGCAAATATATTTGTTAGTGATTGGTTTATTTCTTTATAATGTCGGAAGATAAATTATATTTTGGTCTTGACGATGATGAAATTTGCGAGTTAGCTTTGTGTACAGGCTCTGAAAGTGAACATATGTTAGAAACTATACAATTGTAATTTTTTATAAATACTCAAATTTTCTGTCGCGTCATGCTGAACTAATATCCTCAATAAGTATGTTTGTAGTGACAATTTATAAACAAATTCAATACGGTTTTGTTCAAAATTAAATTGGCTACATGATAGATGTGCCAACTTGTGTAAAAAATATAATTATTAACTAGTTATTTTGTGTGAAAGTGTAAAAAACAATTTTCTTCGGTTGCTTGTACTGAATTAAAATTTTTTTTTAATTTTTCAAAAAAGACGAGCATTAGTTTTGATCATGTGTATGCAATTCTTCATCTATTTTCAAGGTAAGACCAAAATTTCAAGTCTCTAGAATTATTACTTTATCTGTAATCTAATTAAACAAATATGCTTGGTTTATAGATCAAAAGTGGCTTGGCATTTTATGCACAACCATGGTGAAAGAGGGTGGTACTGAAAGGGTTAATGATTCAGACATATAATTGGCGGGCCATGTGATAAGAAACACAACTATTTTTTTGTGGCGTTTTTATTTTTTGAACTAACAATTACAAATAATTTAACACTCCACTTGTCTGTTATGGGACCTCATTGCACATTAGCTTAAATTGGAAGTTTGGGAAGAAAAGAAAGAAAAATGATAAAGTTTATTCTGCAAGTAACACTTGACCCTGTAGACATGTTTCTATTTTCTTAAAAATTTTCTTTATTAAACAATTTTCACTCGTTAATTTTTTTACAGTTTACTAATTCATTGTTTGTTTCATTTGCAATAAATATATGGTTTTAATTTTTCAGATTGTATAAAACATACAGTTTATGGCTGGAAGAACCTCGGTTACAAGAGCCTGGATTATTTTTACCAGCTTTACCTCAACAGTATAACCCATTATTGTTGACTGGGCTTATATCTGGAGATCAGGTTAGTTTTGACATGTCTAAATTAACCCTTTTGGGACGGAGTGGCCAATCTGTCACCCGCACGTAATATGTGACAAAGACCAAGCGAGCAATCTATCACCCATAAGAAATATGCGAAAAGGTCGCCGCGGGGGATCCATCGCTCGCTCGCTATTATTGTCTTTGTAACAGCTGTTATTCTTGCCCAGCTGTTAATTTTGTATCAATGTCTGTCAAATATCCATAGCAAGGTTCAGACTGTTTAAAAATCCAGGGTTGGCAACACTGGCCGTAGAATGGAAGGATTCATTAATATGAATGATTTTACATGCAATTTCCTGAAACCCTAAAAAAATTTCATTTTTTGGCTTGGTCTTTTATATCTGGTTCCATGTCGGAACACCAACAAAAAAATTATTTGCACCAAAAAAATTGAAAAATGAACTGTTTTAAAAAGGTTAAGAATAAAGAAAAGTTAATCTATCATTATTTTTAGTAAATTTTCTTTTAAAATGATTTGTTGGTGGAAATTTTTAATAGTCATTTATTATTTTCTGATGTCCATCTGTCACATCCAGTTATCAGAAACTACTAGAGATTACAAAAAAATGGTTTTCGGATTTGTAATCTACACAAAATGTTTATGGGCCTGGATTGGGTTTGAAATTATAGTTTCGACTGGAAGTGGCCGAAAATCGGAAGTCAAGAAATTAAAGTCAGAATTCGGAAACAAAAATAGTGTCATTCGATTCTTCTTAAAGAGAAGATACATATGAGCGGGTACCCAAAAGTTACCGGAATAGCTCTGCCGTGGGCGGAGCTTGTGCAATACAAATTCCTGCCGCTAGGCTGCTTGCGTGCTACTCATTGCCAGTTCAGTGCCTCCTTGTGTGTTGATCTGGCTTTTTCTGTTCACGTGCTGTGATAGTTTTTGCTAGTGCTGTTTTGTGCACGTCTCGTTTTTCACAATTGACAAGTTTGAGTGAACAACGTGCGGCTGTGAAATTTTGCTTCCTGCTCGGTAAAAATGCCGCCGAAACTGTTTTAATGTTGAACACAGCTTACAAAGATTACGTTATAGGAAAAACCCAAGTGTACGAGTGGGTTTTCTTGCTTTAAAAATGGCGACATGTTGATTGAGAACAAACCTCATTCTGGACGATCGTCGACTTCCCAAACAGACGAAAATATTGTGAAAGTGAAAGAAATTGTCAGAGCATTGACCAAATATCACAGGTTAGTGGGTTATCTTGGAGCTCAGTCCAACGCATTTTAACAGAAGACTTGACAATGAAAAGAGTTGCTGCCAAGTTTGTGCCTCGGTTTCTGTCAGACACTCAAAAGGAACGTCGAATTGAAATCTGTCATGATTTGAAACAACAGCTTGAAAATGATCCAGATTTCATGTCAAAGATCATTATGGGTGACGAGTCTTGGTGCTACGGGTGACCCAAAAACCAAACAACAATCCAGCCAATGGAAGACATAATTGTCACCCCAACCAAAAAAATGTCATAAAGTCAGATTGAACATCAAAACAATTCTGCTTTGTTTTTTTTTTTGATCTGAGGGGGATTGTCCGTTCAGAGTTCGTTCCACCAGGCCAGACGGTAAAGCAAGCTTTTTATCTTGAAGTGTTAAGAAGACTATAGAACAGCATTCGTCAAAAAAGACCTGATTTGTGGCAGACAAGGGATTGGTATTTTCACCACGACAATGCGTCTGCATACACGGCAATCTCTGTTACCCAGTTTTTGGCCAAAAATGGCATGGTTTTGCTACCACATGCACTGTACTCACCCGATCTGGCTTCGTGTGATTTTTTCTTGTTCCCACGCATGAAAGGTCTCAGATTTGACAACGTTGATGATGTCAAGAAAAAAAAAACGAAGGAAGAGCTGGTAGCCATCACTGAAGAGGAGTACAAAAATGTTTCGAACAGTGGAAGCACCGGTAGGATAAATGTATTAGTTGTAATGGAGAGTATTTTGAAGGGGATAAGGTTATTTTGTAAAAAAATTAAAAATGATTAATAGTTTTTAAAAAATAATACCGGTTTTTTTTGGGTACCCCTTTGTAAATCATTGGGTTTGAAGTTCTGGTTTTGATTGGAAGTGGGCCAAAAACGAAAGTCAAGAAATCAAAGTCGGAATTTTGAAAGAAAAATAGTGTCATTTGATTGCTCTTAAAGAGTAGCTTTCTTACTTAGTTTTTTTTCTACGAAAGCTAAGTGGGTTTGATCCCATTATGAGGAAGGATAACCCTGAGTTAACACGTTGAGTGCCACCTAGAAATGACTAGAAGACTTTGTAAGCCCAACATATTTTTTTAAAATAATTAGGTTAAATAATGTATAAAAATGATATTTATCCTTAGTAGGGATTATATTGTGCAATTTTACAGCAAAAAAAAAATAAAGAAGCCTACGTGGCGCCAGTGGCCCTCTGATTGAATTATCCGACTGAGGGGCCGCTGGACGCACATGTGGCGTCCGCTTTGTTTTTTGTATTTATTCACAACTAGTGCATGAATTTTCAGTTACGTTACTGTTTTATTGTTTACGTATAAATCAAAAATGTATTGTATTATTAGTCTAGTATTCGACAAAACTGTAAGTTGCATAACAAAAGATCCTTGGTAAAACGACAAAGAGGATTTATTACCTTATGACGACATCTTATGAAACATTTTTCTATAAATATGATTGTTTTGACAGCAGTAAGCAGGAACGGCACCGGATATGATTCATAAATTGTAAACATTTTACTGCACAAAATCTACTGGTTCTATTAAAATTGTACCCTAGTATAGTGGTAGAAGGGGTTTGACTAATAAACAAAGAATGTTTTATTTGTTTTGTGTTTATTAGAAAAATTAAGAACAGTGTTGATTTTAATTAGTAGTAGTGTGCTAAAAATATTTTCTGTTTTCAAAAATAAGGAGTAAGTTACGTAGAAAATAACATTGATGATGTAATAATGATTGGTTATAGTTACTGTAACCATTATAAACACTTATAATGTCATCAGCTATTATAAACACTTATTAAAACAAAAAAACTGAAACCACGAACCGATACACATTTACTGTAGTTTAATTAACACGCCACTAAAATATAAAGAGCACAACTGAAAAACCGATGATGTAAGAACGCCAGAAAAATATTACTGTGTGGGACGCACACGTGGCGCTCTCGATGTAGCAGATGAGGTACTGCTCGGTGCCACGTATGCGTCCATGGTGCTGAACGTGTTAAGGGAACTCGCAATGTAACTTCTCGGGCCAACTCCTTTCCTGTAGAAAAAATTGCCATCAGCCATGAGACGTGTTGACTCATGAAAAGGATTTTTATAAATATTGTTTTGATTATTGATGTGTAAAATTTGATTGTCGTTATTTTTACCATGGTTTCAGAATCCTTGGATAGAATTTATTGATCAAGATGCTTTGTATAAAAATGTACAAGATGCATTGACTCGCTGGATGGCATGTCAGAATCGTTTGACGGCTGATAATTCTAATGCCGTACGAACACCGCAACAACTTGAAGAACGAAATCCTGTCAGACGAATATTAAAAAGGTTTTTATTTTTTTTTATTATTGATAATAATTATCTTTCTTATGTACTGATTTTATTTATCTTTTCAATTTATTGGTGGTAATTTTAATTGCCATCTATCATTTTCTGATATCCATCCTTCCATCTGTCACATCCAGTTGTCAACTACAAGAGGTAGCAACAAAATGGTTTTCGGGTTCGTAATCTGCACGAAAAGTTATTGGGCTTGGATTGGGTTCAAAGTTCCGCGTTTGATCAGAAGTCGCACAAAACTGAAAGAAATTAGTCGGAATTTGTGAACAAAAATAGTGTCATTCAATTCCTCTTAAAGAGTAGCTTTCTTACTTAACTTTTTTCTCATCTTTCTTAGGAAAGCTAAGTGAGTTTTATCCCATTATGAGAAAGGATAACCCTGAGTTAAGTGAACATGTAATGTGACTTCTCAGGCGGACTCCTTTTCTTTAGAAAAAATCTGGTGTGAAACATTCACACAACTTTCTCTTGCCAGTGCAAATAATGAACAGTATAATCTAACATAAGTAATAAAACATTAGAAACAAACAAAAAATTTTACCTCAATAAACATAAACTTATTTTAATCATGAGTGAAAGACGGTAAATGAAAATGACGTCAGTTTGGCTTAAAAATACGGAAAATCACTCTTTCACGCTAAACTAGGCTTTGTAGAGAAAAATGCTTTAAATAAATATTGTAGATCTTTTAATTTACTATAAATTTGATGATATACACTTTTGTCGTTAAATGCATACTAAAGCGGAAATCTTAAAAAAAATCTATTTTTCCCACATTTTCGTGAGGAAAAAAAAGAAAATCGCTAATAACATTTTTTAAACATTTATGTTTAAATTTTTAAACAATTTTTTTAGCTTTCTGAGACCCTAGGGGGGGGGTCATACTTCAGATTTTGGATTTTTCCTGGGGTTTCAGAGGGTGAGGAACAAAAAATGTCTCCTGTATTTTTTTCGCTTCGAGGCCTCCTTATAAGTTAAAATTTCCGGACATAGCTCAGTACATTCAGTTATATGAATAAGAAGATTACTAATAATTTTTTTTTATTTGACAGGTTACAATCGTATGATACTGTTCTACCGCCGCCATCTTTGAAGTTTGGTCCACCAATAGTTCCACTTGTAACAAGAGATATTATGTTAAATAAAGGTTTTATGCTTGACTCAATTCGACTGTCAGTTTCATCGCTTATGGATTTTGCAAAGTAAGTTTTATTTTATTATGTTAGTTTTTTAATGAAATTTTTTATTAATGTATTCTTTAAAATTAATTTTTTATAATACAGTGTTTGCTAGTAATGTATACTGTGGGTAATTTGAACTGGCACAACTCTTGCTCTACGTGTACACACAGTTCCGCATAAAATATATCCATAACCTATTCTTTCAACAGGGTCTACAAATTTTAATGTACAGTTATCCCTCCTCGGTATTCGCGGCAGTTACGTTCCGGAGGGTTACTGCGGTTCGTAAAGCCGTGGATAATGATACCTTATATGAACGATAAGATGGGGGTTAGGTTCTGAAGATTTTTTTTTTTTGTTTAACGTCCGACTGTTGTGCAATTACTGCTAATGCAGACAGTGAAGGATGAAATGATTTTTTGTAACGTATGAAAAAATGCCGTGCCTGAACCCAAGACCGCATGATGAGAGGCAAGCACGTTAACCAACTGCGCCAATGCGGCCGGCAGGTTCTGAAGAAAAATTCCTGTAGTCATTTTAAGTGTGTAATAGTTTTAGGAACATTTTACCATTATTATAATGTATTAATATTTAATAAATACAGTACTGTACGCATAAAAAATTTAAGTTAATTTAAAATAGTTATGACTGTTTGCTTCTTCTTCTTTTCAAACTCCTTGTGGACTTCTTCATATGGTATCATCAGCTCCTAAAGTCCTCTTTTGAATTGAAGGGCCCTTTCCATGATGGGATTCGTCTCCAACACATGATCAGCGAGCTGCGTTGCCATGCTGAGGATCTCGTTGATGGTTTGTGAAGAAATGTTTGGTGTCGTTTCAGGATCTTCAAACAAACGAAGAACTGTATGTACGTACGAAGAAGTTAGACTGACACATGGAGGAAAAACGTACGGTGAAATTACAAAATGGTGTCTGGGCGTACGTTGTGTGGTTGGGAGAGGGGGTTGTACTGGCTGGGCCTGTTACCTGGTGGCGCGCTCACTATGTACAGTATGTGGAAATCTAGCTTGGCTCATGGCGGCTGTCGTCATATTAGTGTGTGATTCAACATGATACGAATGCCAAAACTTTTATTCAAACACATAGGGTGACACATGTTTTCGGAATTGTATGACTTCCCACCTCCTGCCAAGCACAGTGTACACAAGGTAAGATTATGTACGTAGTATTTTAAGGTTTTAGGTCCACGGACAAAGTCCGCGGATAACCGAAACCCGCGGTTACCAAGGGATTACTGTATACAGATGCCCACAACCTTATTTCAGTTTAAAAACATACAATTTTACGTAACGAACGATACACTACACACGGACTTAAACGTCCCATACACCAACGATGTGTTTTTACGCACATACACACGATTTAAAAAGAAATTACCCAATAATCCAAACCAGCTCATTGTTGACCTAGACACACCAGATTTACCAACTGCCCCTATACGAAGACTGAAACGACTCTGGAGTAGAGATATCATGAGACGTCAAAATTAAAGTAAAACAAAATAAAATTAAGTAAATTATGAACTAATTTAATGATAACGGTTGGAGTACTGTCAATGGGCAGCGATCTCCTCAATGTCTTAAAAATTATCAATATTTGTATCTTTTTTTTCACATTTGCTTGTTGTTAATTTTATACAGTTGCAAATAAAAAAATATCTTGTATAGTCAAAAAAAAAAACATACAAATAATTATTTCATTTTCAAATATGTATTTAATTTGTCCCAGTAAAAATTTTAATTATAAATTACAAGAACTAAACTGCTAAAACTCACTAAACTATACTCTACAGACGCACACAACTAACTAAAACATATTGGTCTGATTATATAATAAACAGAAAATCATATATGAAAACAAATTAGTCACATCATTATGTCTGACGGATTATTAATAAGAAAAGTAAAAACGAAGCGTAGCGACCAGGCGTGAGTCGCACATTACAGTAGCGATTGTATACTTTAGTGTTTGTGCTGTTATTGCATGGTGAGGGGCGAAGAGTGGAGTAGATAAACATCGGAGCTGCTTGTGCCAATTCGAATTGTCCAAGGTATACAATGTACGTTTGCTATGTATTATTTTGGTCATCAGCTGAAAGGCAGGTTTGAACCTCTAGAGGCTTTACTATGTAAAATGAGCAGTCAGGTGATTTATCAATGCCTTCCTCACTGAGTTGAAAAATATGCTTATCAGCATGCTGGGCCCTCTGAAACGCCTTTACTTTCCACCCTTTATTTGACTTGAACTTCACTTCATTCACCACAGTATCTGGCTGTATGATAAAATTCATTATTCTCAGGAGAGATAACTCTTAACTAGTGTCTTTTACACCTTTACCTTTTCTGTTGTTAAATGCTTCAGTTGTCACTGTGGGATAAGAAATAGAACTATTTTTTTGTAGCCTTGGAATTAGCAGATTGAGTGCAAATAATTTTACTCTCCACTTGGCTGTTTTGGGTAAAATTTGAGTCAATTCAGACTTCCTCTTCTTCAGGTGCCCTCTCCATTACGAAGGTTGGCTATCATCATGGTTAGTTGTACCCTGTCTACTGCTGCTCTGAAAAGGTCATGCGACGAGCAGTTAAATGCTTCTCTTACGTTTCTTAACCAGGACACTCTTCTGCGTCCCACCGAGCGTTTACCAATGATTTTTCCTTGGATTATGAGATGCAGAATCTCGTATTTAGATCCCCTCATGATGTGTCCAAGGTATGTCAGTTTCCTTACCTTTATGCTTTGCAGGATTTCCAGCTTTTTCCCCATTCTTCTGAGGGCTTCTATATTTGTGACCCTGTCTGTCCACGGTATTCGAAGTATTCTCCGGTAGGTCCATACTTCAAATGCTTGTAGACGGGTCTCACATTCTTTGTTGAGTGTCCACGCCTCTACCCCATACAAGAGGATGGGAAAGACGTAGCCTTCAAGAGGCGGGTCCTGGTTTCGAGGCTCAGGTCGTGGGCCAATGGAAGGGGTCTCATTTTTAGGAATGCTGCCCTGGCTTTTTCAATTTTGATTTTTATTTCTGACAGGTGTCTTGCACCGCAGTTGACTCGGGTTCCCAGATAGTTATAGGCTTCCACTTGTTCAATTCTGTCTTGCCCAGCAAAAAGTTGTTCTTGTTCTTGAATTGTTCAGACTTCCTAGTGCAGTGTAATTATATCATTTATTCCATGAATTTCTCCAGTCCTGGTGACTTCTTTTTACCAACTTTTGCACTGTATGTTATACTATAATAATAAATATATGCACTTTTATAATCATGAAACAAATGCGTATAATACCATACTATATTTAGCTAGCTAACTTTTTTTAAGGGTTTAGCCTTAGCATGCATTTTACGACAAAAGTGTATATAATCAAATTTATAGAAAATTAAGAGATCTACAATTTTTATTTAGATCATTTTTCTCTACAGAGCCTAGTTTACTGTAAAAGAGTGATTTTCCGTATTTTTAAGCCAAACTGAGGTTGATTTTCATTTTGCGTCTTTCACTTTATGTTGTTTGAGGTTAGTTTTTTGTTTGTTTCTAATGTTTTATAACTAATGTTAGGTTATATTGTTCATTATTTGCATTGGCAAAAGAAAGTTTTGTAAGTATTTCACACCAGATTTTTTTTTTAAATTGATTTTTTTATACCGAGGTTCAACTATATTCTGATAAGTATTGTTTGGTTTTTTTATTTATAGTAACTTATTGATAATTCCATAATTTTTATTTTTGCAGAGCGTATTCACTGAGCGTTTCGGAACATATGGCACTTGATTGTACATTTTTGGAATTGTTACCGACATTATTCAGAGATGTTGAAACAGAAATTGTTCTGCATGCAGCTTGTGATACTGCAGAACCTGGTACTAATCCGAGAAGATCTCATACTACTGCTAACTCTTTAGTCTGTGCTGGTCCTGCTGAAATTAGAATAAAGGTATTTTTTATCATTGTTTAACCCTAGAAGCGGTAATAGGTTTAACTTAAAGTGTCAAGCATTTTTAATAAAAAAAACATGCTTACAAAAACAATTTTTTATTGTTTTTGTATTTCACATATCAGGTACGTATTATATACCAAATTAAACAGAAAAGATAGCTCTACCTGAGTGTTATTTTTGTTTTCTGATAATATTATTTCCCAAATAACCAGGACTAATGAAATATTTATAATAACAAATTTGAGAAATATGTTTTGTGTTATTAGCAACTTGACAGATTTACCTAAACAAATGCGTAAAAATGGAAATATACATTTTTTAGTGCAATCTTTCTAGAATAATTACGTTTTTGAATTATCAGTTTATCTGTTTTCGTTATTATAATATGTGAAAAAATGGTAAGGTCTGTAGAGAAAAATCTAGGTTATGTTTACGCAATGTCAACATTTACAGAGTACACATTTATTTTCGTAGGTTTTATTTACAACCTGAACACATACTAAAATAATATCACAGATAATTCACGATATTTAATAAATTTACAGTAAAACAAATTAAAACACACTAATAACATGAAACAACAATACATCTATCTTAACAAACAGATCGCCATTACAGTGAAACACGACATTACGAAACAACAACTTTCAAAGACTCGTACAAATGAACGAGAGAACGAAACTACCGGCAAACTGTGAAATTAAATAGATCAAATGAAATACTTTCATATGATTAGTTATATAACCTAGGTTGGACAACCTGCTGGTTGAAAATAAGAGTGGGTGCATCTGTCGACCAAATCGACATCGACATGTATTCAACAGCACAACTGTCGCTCAGATCGACAGTTACCGCTTCTAGGGTTAAAAATTTATTTATTTAATCACATTAGATTGTTAACAGGCAGGTGAATTATTAAATTCAACAATATTATTTATCTACATTATTCTATATAAAACGAGTAATAAATTATTCAATAGCTAGCAACCCCCCCCCCCCCCACTTTGCTTCACAGCGGCTAATGGTAGGCCTCATTAAATTATTTTAACCCTTTGAGGACCACGGGCCGATTCGTGGGCCTTTGTGTGTTTTTGCTTGAAGACCGCCAGGCCGATCGGTCGGCCTTAACTGTTAGTGCGAAGAAGACGGCAGGCCGATCCGTCGGCCCATCGAGTTGTTTATATTGTCGCTGTTTATATAACGACATGAAACGTGTCCTAAATTCATTTTGGTTATTATTTCAGTAAATAATATATTATGTATATTTAATTTCATATTAAATTAAATTATTAATTAATTAATTCATATTAAATTAAAATTGGAGGCATATCGTCCACTCAAATTCTACCCGGCCTGCTGGAAGGATACCCAGATGATGATGATGATGAATTTCATATTACATTGTTTGTTCTGCAATATTATGTCTACATATTCAAAAATAATTTTTTATTCTATCAGCTGTTTTCCGAGAGCAGAACTGAATGTATTGCGTGCAATTGTGTTGTTGTCTTGTGTTTAGTTTGAGGTTATCGTTCGTCAATCATGCGTGTTTTGTTTCTCGTGTTTGTTTGTAAACAATTTAGTGCAGTTAGATATTAATTTCAGTGTTTATTATTAGTTTTTTAATTAATGTAATTTATTTTTATAATTTGTATTCAGAAAACTAGTGAATCATCAAGGGATTGATATTTGTGCGAAAATTAATTTTTCTAAGCGTGTTTGGGCGTGATTTTTAATTTTGTCATGTAAAAACGTTTTTGCGTGTAACTTTTTAATTTTTTAATTTAACTTCAACAAAATTTATAAGCATATGCAGAATAAAATTCTCTACAAAGTTAATAGGTTTTCCATATTAAAATTGTTAATAGTTTTCATTACAAAAAATTAAAAACTTCACTTTTATTTTTTACTTTTTATTTTTTTTATAAAAAAGGCTACTGACAAAAAAAAACTTTAAATTTTTTTGAACATCTAGCATAGAGGACTAAAACTGCAAGTATTTCTTGTCATTTCGGTAAAAAAATCACAATAATACCTTTTATATAACTAAAGTTATGAAGATTTTAACCAATGCTTGCAATACAACCTTTTTCAGTGTGGTCTTTTTCGCACTTCTAATTGATAATGGGATATAAAATTTTTGAACTGACCCGAAAAAAATTGTTACGAAAGTTGGTCCTCAAAGGGTTAAAATCTCTCTATATACAATATTTGTGGTTTGCTGCCCTGTGGCAGCAAAATAAATTGTTTTTCTGCACTTCCAGCTCTAGAAAGTGCGACATAAAGTTGTCCATTAGTGAAGGAAGCACTCTTGTTTCAAATCGATGCCCACCGTTTTAAATTTTTGTCCCTGCGATTTAACAGAATCGAACAGAATGCATAGAAGAATACTAATGGAAAAGAAAGAGACAGTTGATATATGGCTGAGGTAAGAGACAGTAATACGTGGGTGCGGTACGCAGAATAATTAGAAATATATGACTCATTCACTACCTGTTGAATGAAAACAAATATAGGAAATACAGTACAAAAATAAAAATTTCGAATGTTTCCGAATTTTTAATACTTTTGCAATCGAATGTTTTTCTTCACGTTTTTCTATGAAATATAAAAGTTGATTCGTGCTTCTAGCCCAAAAAATACACCATCCAGAGGACTTAAAATAAATGAAAGTGCTGTGCACCCGATAAACTAAAACATGCGACCTCTCACAGTTTAAGTTGCTTAACTCACGTAATTAAAGTTACTTAAAGTTGTGAAATAGCCTATATTGATCACGAAGCTCTAAGCTATACAACAATGAAAGATTTTTTTAAAATCAGTTCAGTAGTTTCTGAGATTACCTCATACAAACAAACAAACAGACGTTTCTTCTTTATTATATTAGTATAGATAATAACTACATAATATCTAAAATATTCTAAATTTTATTTTTTTAAAAGCCAGTCAGATTTAATTAAAAATTTTTTTAAAACCGATTTTCTTTTGTTTTATTTCGATTGTCATTTGTTTTTTATGTGTCAAATAAGTTACAATTAAAAGTTAAATTTCTAGCAATTGTGCAAGTAAGAGAATTAGTGACGTGCGAGTGAATGAGAGCATTAACATTTATATATGTTTAACTGGTTGCAAATATATATTTCCTAGAACAATTTTAAGAAATCTCTCGGGTTTTCCTATGTACGTCAAGAGTATTGTTGACCGCGTTTGATAATGATTTAAACTTAACATTAATATATAGATAAAACAATCTGTGTTAATTATTTAATAATTTTTTATATATATATAATTTTTTTAAATAAAATAATTACAATTCTGTGTGAGTATTCAATTATGTAACGATGATGAATCATGTATTTTATCATGCATGCCCTATTTTTGTATTTGTTTTTCATTATCAGTTGTGCTAAATTATCTTCATGACTTCAACAATTTGAATTTATTCCTTTCATTTTATCCGTGCATTATTGTATTGTTTCCTGAAGATTGGAAGTGATCTGTCAAATTGTATCAATATTAAAAATATACGTGAAAGTAATAAAAACCATTTCCTTTTTTTCAAGTGATTTCCACTTCAGGATATTGATTAATTGTATTAATCTTTTGACAGAATATTACTGCAATTCGATTATTGATGCATTGCGAAATTGAACTTATTTTAACTCTTGTAACACTGCATGCACTGTAATACAGGGTCTGTTCCATACGTTCCGGTAATCTTTTTTTTCAAAAGTAAATCTTTTTAATGCATCCTGCAGTTTGAAAATTAATTCTATTTTATATAATGAATTTACGCTGCCCATAACGGACAGGTGGAGTGTCAAATTATTTACACTCACTCTGTTCGTTGTAGGACTAAAATAAATAGTTCTGTTTCTTATCACATGGTCAGCCAATTTAATGACTGAATCATTTAAGAACAGAAGAGGTAGAGGTGCAAAAGACACAAATCAGAGTAATCTCCTCTGAAAGTAATGAATTTCATTATACAGCCAGACCCTGTGGTGAATGAAGTGAAGGTGTCGTTTGCAGAGTGGAAAATATGTGCTTTTCAGAGGGCCCGGCAAGCTGATAAGCGTACTTTTCTACTCAGTGAGGAAGGCAACGGTAAACCACCTCTCTCCTTGTTTTACCTAGTAAAACCTCTACAGATTCAAACCAGCCTTTTGGCTGATGACCTAAACAACAACATAATGAATTTATATAATAAATTTCACTAACCTTCTTTTTAAACTGCGTCAACTTTTATCTTTACTTACACGTGTTTTGGTGGATCCACCATCATCAGAGTAATTAACATAATTTAAACAAAAAAAAATTTTTTATTTATTTAAAATCTATAGATGATACATCTTCAGTCATTTGTACAAGTTTTATACAAATGACTGAAGATGTATCATCTTCTATAGATTTTAAATAAATAAAAAAAATTTTTTAGTTTCAATTATGTTATTTACTCTGATGATGGTGGATCCTTCGAAACACATGTAAGTAAAGATAAAAGTTGACGCAGTTTAAAAAGAAGATTAGTGAAATTTATTAAATAAATTCATCGTATAAAACAGAATCTTTTTTTGTTTTTAATTTTCAGGCAGGTGGAGTGTTAAATTATTTGCACTCGATCTGCTAGTTCCAGAGCTATAAAAAAATAGTTCTGTTTTTTATTACATTGTCAGCCAATTATATGACTGAAGTATTTAAGAACAGAAGAGGTAGAGGTGTAAATGACACTAGTCAGAGTTATCTCCTGTAAGAATAATGAATTTTATTATACAGCAGACCCTGTGGTGAATGAAGTTAAGGTGTCATTTGTAGGGTGGAAAATAGGTGCTTTACAGAGGGCGTGGAATGTTGATGAACATACTTTTCCATTCAGTGAGGAAGCCAATTGTAAATCACCTCACTCTTTGTTTTACTTAGTTTAGCCTCTAGAGGTTCAAAGCGGCTTTCAGCTGATGACCTGAACAACAGCAGTCATTTATTGAACATAAATTTACAATCTTTTTAGAATTTTTAATGGTACTTTCCCCTTGACTCCATTCACATTTTCCAATGCTTCACCCTTCTAAGTCCTGTGGAAGGCCTCAATCGGGTCCTCTCATAGACAGGCCGTCAAAGCTTCTTTTACCCTAACCAGCATCCCGTGGTGGTGTCCTTTCAGAGTTTTCTTTATTTGAAAAACATAAAGAAGTCCGCCGAAACAACGAAAGAATTTTTGACTTGGCTTTGTAGCATTTGAGTAATTAGTGGCACTTCAACAGGCACTGACCTTTATATCAGCGGTGAGAACTTGTGGCACCATCTGAATACAGACCTTCTTCATGTCAAAATCCTCGGTTATAATGCGGTGAACAACTGATTTGGGTATGCTACTAGGGAAGGAAAGTATTGTTTTCATGTTGACTTTTTGAAATCAAGTTTTCTTTGGAAATGCACGTTTTCAGGAATCTGATCTGAAATGCACAGTTGGTCTCTGATCCCAGGGGAATCTGACTCAAACTTTTTCATCAGAATTGGTCAACTGGAAGTAGTAGTTTATTCGTGAGAGTTTTCATTTTTATGTGATTTTCTCAAAAACAGCTCCTATGATTTAAAAAAAAAAATCTCATTTACTACATTTTTTTATGCTCTGTTAGATGGAGTTATTGACATTACTGCTGAAATTCTTGGGAGGCTATGCCCTCTTGGTAAATTTTTTACTTTCTCTTGCTTATATGAATATATAGGAAGGAAAGTATTGTTTTCATGTCGATTTTTCAAAATGAGTTTTCACTGGATCTACTCGTTTTTAGACCCCCCTGAACCCAAAAAACATGTTTTTATCGATTGGTCCGGGTGTGAGTGAGTTGTGTGTGTGGTGTGTGTGTGTGTGTGTGTACAGAATATCTCAAGAACGGAACACCGTACGAACTTGAAACTGAAGACTTAAGTTACCACTAAAGGAACCGACACGAACATTTTCATCAAATAAAAATGTATGAATATATAGGAAGGAAAGTATTGTTTTCATGTCGATTCTAAGAAATTGAGTTTTCACCGGATCTATATGTTATCAGACCCCCTGAACCCAAAAAACATGTTTTTAGCGATTGGTCTGTGTGTGTGTGTGTGTGTATGTGTGTGTGCGTGCGCGTGTGTGTGTGTGCGTGTGTCTGTGTGTGTATACAAAATATCTCAAGAACGGAACATCGTACGAACTTGAAACTTGAAACTTAAGTTACATACCACTATCAGACCCAACATGAACATTTTCATTAAAATCAGTCAACTGGAAGAAGTAGTTTATTCGTATAATTTTTCACTTTTTTGCGATTTTCTCAAAAACTGGTCCTACGATTTTTTTTAAAATTGCCTGGTTTACTAAATTTTTTAAGCTCTACAAGATAGGGTAGGCGCCATCTTGGCTGAAATTCTTTGTAAGAAAGTTTTCACGTAAAAACTTTGTTTTTTAAGATTACGGCTTTAATATGCATTTCAGCGCAAAAATGTATTATATTAAAAGTTGTAGACAATTTTAAATCCTACAACTTTTATTTAAAATATTTTTTTGTATAACGCTTAGTTTAGCTGTAATTAGCGATTTTTTTGTTTTTTTCTCACGAAAACGTGTGAAAAATTGATTTTTTTAAGATTTCGGGCTTAGTATGCATTTTATCACAAAAGTGTATGTAATCAAATTTTTAGAAAATTAAAAGATCTACAACTTTTATTTAGAGAATTTTTCTCTACAGAGCCTAGTTTAGCGTGAAAGAGTGATTTTCCGTATTTTTAAGGCAAACTAAGATCGATTTTCATTTTCCGTCTTTCATATATGATTAAAATTAGGTTATGTTTATTGAGGTTAGTTTTTTGTTTATTTTTAATGTTTTCTTACTAATGCTAGGTTTATTGTTAGTTATTTACATTGGCAACAGAAAGTTGTGTTAGTGTTTCACACCAGATTTTTTCATTTCTATTTGTTGTTTAATTCTGCATATGGTTGAAAGCATGTATTAGTTATCATTATGATGTTTTTGTTAAAAGTGTTGAATTTTTTCTGAGTCATTGCTTTATCAGCTGATTCGGTAACTGCTGTTTGTTTACTTGAGATATCTTTCTAACGATGAACCAGTTATAGGTTTATTGTTCATTATTTACATTGCCAAGAGAAAGTTGAGTGAGTTTTTCACACCAGATTATCTTTTTAATGATTGTCAAAATGATTACAGATGTTGATTTCTCTGTTTTATATTTTTCTTTAATATTTTTTTCTTTTAGATACTAGAAGCAAGGTTAAATGAAGGAGCTGAACATGAAATGCAAGCAAACAGAATGGAAATGGACGGTGTTTTACGACGTGCTTTGCAACCTCCGCCACAGCCTTTATGTGTCGCTAGTGTGCATCTTGAACAATTATCACAGTAAGTTATTGTCATGATTGGTTTTTGAACAATTTTAGTTCCTCTCTTGCTGGAGGTTGAATATTATTGTGGCTATTCGATTTTTGTCCAGTAAACTCCTGAAGAGGTCTCTTGAAGAACCCCTGAATCACACTATCAAGTTCTTCAATTAGGAAATCCCCCTATTTCCCATGAATCTTCCCTTGCATTATTATGAGGATAAATCAATTATTATCCGCAATTTAGTTATATTTTTGTTTATGTTGGCAGTACTGTCGTTTTGCATTGATGATGCAAGCTTTGTTTATTTGTGGTTATATGTATGCAAGTTTCAAGCTGCTAGGTTGTTTCGTTATCGCTGTCATGCTGTTAATCATGGCTGCTCCGCTTTCTATTTGCACCAAAGAAGAGCAACGTTCAGTTATCCTTTTTTGTGGTCGGAAGGTGTATCAGGGGCCAAAATTCATAGAAGACTTTCGGTACAGTACGGGAACAGTGTTTTGGCACAACGGAGTGTCTACAAATGGATTGAAAAATTCAAAAATGGTCGCACAAGTGTTACGCATGATGAAAGAGCCGGACGACCATTTACCACTGTAAATGAAGAAAACATTTAGTGTTCATGTGAAATGGTTCTCGTAGACAGACGAGTAACTATTGACGAAGTGGCACATCATCTACAAATTAGCCACGGTTCTGCCTACGAAATCATTCACAACACACTTGGGTTTCATAAAGTTTGTGCAAGATGGGTCCCAAAACAACTGTTGTATAAACAAACGCGCTTGGACATCTGCAAAAAAACATTTGGATCGCTATGATAACGAACGGGGCAACTTCATAAACAGGATCATGACTGGTGACGAAACATGGATCCATCATTACGAGCCGGAGAGTAAACGGCAGAGTATGGAATGGAAACATCCTAATTCACCGTACAAGAAAAAATTCAAGTCCCAACTCTCCGCAGGAAAACTGATGCTAACGGTTTTTTGGGACTCACAAGTCCAGTACTGAAATGATATCAGGAAAGGGGCACAACAATAAACAGTATATGTTACTGTGAGATGCTTACTGCCAAGCTAAAGCCTGTAATTCGAAGCAAACGCTGAGGACTGCTGTCAAAAGGTGTTGTGGTGTTGCACAACAATGCCCGTCCACATACTGCTGCCCACACTGCTGAAACGCTTCAGAAATGCAATTTTGAAGTACTGGTTCATCCTCCATATAGTCCCGATCTTGCTTCTTCTGATTATCACTTGTTTGGTCCACTCAAAGAGGCATTAAGGGGCTGTCGATTTACCTCGGACGAAGCATTGAAAGAAGCGGTGCGTTCCTGGCTCGCATCTCAACCAAAAACCTTCTTTTATGAGGATATCAGGAAACTTGAACAATGATGGACCAAGTGCATTGAAAAGCAAGGGGACTATGTCGAAAAATGATATACTTGTAAGTTTCCTATTTAATTACAATAAAATTTTATAACTACATTGCGGATAATAATTGACTTACCCTCATATATTAACTGAACTCTAGGTTCCTTGCATTTTCTGGCTTCAACTCGGTACGGAATAAATCTTTATAATCCTTCCTGTATTATAAACATGTTGAATTAATCATATATATTTTATTGGTGCCCATAATAACAAGCAGGTAGAGTGGGTAATTATTTGCACTCGATCTGCTCGTTCCAGGGCTACAGAAAATAGTTCTCTCTCTTATCACAAGGTCAGCCAATTATGTGACTGAAGCATTTAAGGACAGAAGAGGTAGAGATATAAAAGACACTAGTAACAGCTCCTCGGAGAGAAATGAATTTCATTATCCAGCCAGATCCTGTGGTGAATGAAGTGAAGGTGTCATTCAGGAATGGAAAGTAGGTGCTTTTCAGAGGGCTGGGCATGCTGATAAGCATAGACTATTTTTCTACTCAATGGGGAAGGAATGGTTAACCACTTCACTCCTCGTTTTACTTAGTAAAGCCTCTAGAGGTTCAAACCAGCCTTTCGGTTGATGACCTAATCAAGTTTAAACCTAATTTTATTCAACATGTACTAAACTGTGTCATCCCACAAAATATTGTTTAAACCGTGTAATAATCACCTTTTAAGATTTTAGTTTAATTTAATTTGGATATTTTTTGAAAGCCTCTAGAGGTTCAAACCAGCCTTTCGGTTGATGACCTAATCAAGTTTAAACCTAATTTTATTCAACATGTACTAAACTGTGTCATCCCACAAAATATTGTTTAAACCATGTAATAATCACCTTTTAAGATTTTAGTTTAATTTAATTTGGATATTTTTCTTTTACAGTGCACTTGAAAGGGAAGCTGGAGAATTATCTAGGTTAGGAGATGTCGAATTACTTCTAAAAGTCAAAAGTGTTGGCGTTTCTTTGTTTTATCACCTGACTAGATTGTTTACAGAAGAATCTTCAGTTTATCCGCCAATAAAACAGTTATTGACAACATGTATTGATACATTAGGACAGGTAATTATAATACTTGTATACAGTACAGCCTGTTGCATCCAGCCTAATATGGTGACCGGCCGAACCAAATACGGAAAAATCCGGGTATCATAAGGTCATTTATAAATCGCGGTAGGGCCAGATTTAATGACGATGTAAGACTCACCACTTTTAAAAAATGCCTGAACAACAAACATGGAATATTTACCTGATCACAGCTCCATGGCTAATGAAATGGCATCATGTAGGCTCATCAAAGTAAAACAATATTTGATTGATGAAATATTTTATAGTGTGCACGAATTCCTTTCTAAATAGTTTTGGTATTTAACTTTAATTAAACAAATATTGTGTACAATTTGATACAAAGGGGTTCATGACAAGCCTGCTGAGTTAAGCAGTGGCAGAAGGAAATTATTGGTAAGTGATGAATTTATCATTGTGTTTGATTTTTTTATTTTTCATTGTGTGTGATATTTGATTCAATAGGGTTCATGACAAGCCTACTGAAGTAAGCAGTAGCAAAAACAATTTTTGGTGGTAAGTTATGAATTTATCATTGGTGATAAACTTTCAGTTTATCAGTTTTATCTTGACATGTCCTATACTCTCTTTGGAGTCTCCAGGATGAAAAAAAAATTATTGTGCCAATTTTTCCCTCTTCCACTATTTACTCGCTCATTTGTACAATGACGAAAATCTTCAGATCTTTTTGCCACTCCCTGTAGATTAAAATGGAAGAGAGCGTTGTGGCTAATCATCAAAAATTGTATTTAGAAGTCTGCCCTTATATGGTGGTGGGGAAAATGCAATTAAGTGAAGATGATCACATTAAAAAAAGAGTGGAACAAATTGTAAGGCTTATCTACCAAGCTGCAGGAACTGAAAGAGGAAGAAGAGGAAAAGAAACGTAATGAGGAAAAGAGAAAATATCTTTTCCAAATTTAACTGGCATTCAGCAACAAAACGATAAAATTTGGGTGGCATAACTTTACGATAACAGACAAGTGGAGTGTCAAATTATTTACACTCAATCTGTTAGTTGCAGGGCTAAAATAAATAGTTCTGTTTCTTATCACATGGTCAGCCAATTAAATGACTGAATCATTTAAGAACAGAAGAGGTAGAGGTGTAAAAGACACTAATCAGAGTTATCTCGTCTGAAAGTAATGGATTTCATTATACGGCCAGACCCTGTGGTGAATGAAGTGAAAGTGTCATTTGCAGAGTGGAAAATATATGCTTTTCAGAGGGCCTGGCATGCTGATAAGTGTACTTTTCCACTCAGTGAGGAAGGCAATGGTAAACCACCTCACCCCTCGATTTACTTAATAAAACCTCTACAGGTTCAAACCAGCCTTTTGGCTGATGACCTAATCAACAACAACACAGCTTTACGATCACCCTGTTTTATTTATCTTTTAATTATAACTTGTTTTAAAAATTTATGATATTTGTTTCTGTAGATATTTATCGCTGGCGAGGAAACCGAATGCATCCAGTTATTATCAACTGTTTTACAGTCGCCACAGTTGATCGGTTTATTGGCACCACATTTTACACCATCGGTTGCAACGCCTCCTACATTTATTAACATCTATGCGAATCTAGTATCCATTACTGAATCTTCTACAAGTAGTGATCTGACATTTGTATTGTTAACAAAGGTAAGTGGTTACACTTTTCTTATTTGAATCAGTTTTCTTATTTCTTATTTGAACACACACACACACACACACACACACACACACACACACACACACACACACACACACACACACACACACGCACGCGCGCGCGCGCGCACGCACGCGCACACACACACACACCAATTGCTAAAAACATATTTTTTTGGTTCAGGGGTCCTGAAAATATTTATATCCGGTGAAAACTCTGTTTTAAAAATCGACATGAAAACAGTAGTTTTCTTATTAATGTTGCCTTCTTCAAATTCTTCTGCAAATTCGAAAACTTAAGATGCATCTGAAGTATTGTCACTGTCATCAGTTTCTGGTTCAAATACTGGATTGGCATCGCTGTCGTAATATCCAAAAGCTTCTTCATAATCACTACTTCCATTGAGAAGAGCACTTAGTTTATTATCACTCACAGTTCTATTCATTATTATAATTACAATGAATAAAAAACAAAAAAAATCTGGTGTGAAATACTCACACAACTTTCTCTTGCCAATGAAAATAATTAACAATAAACCTAACATTAGTAATAAAACATTAGAAATAAACAAAAAACTAACCTCAATATATAATAACCTAATTTTAATTATGAGTGAAAGACGCAAAATTAAAATCGACCTCAGTTTGGCTTAAAATACGGAAAAACACTCTTTCACTCTAAACTAGGCTCGGTAGAGAAAAATGCTTTAAATAAAAGTTGTAGATCTTTTAATTTCCTATAAATTTGATTGTATATACTTTTTTTTCATAAAATGGATACTAAGGCCGAAATCTTAAAAAAAACAATTTTTTTACGTGAAAACAGCCTCACCAAGAATTTCAGAAAACATGGCGCCTACCCTATCTTGTAGAGCATAAAAAATTCAGTAAACCAGGCGATTTAAAAAAAAATCGTAGGACGTGTTTTTGAGAAAATCGCAATAAAGTGAAAAGTTACACGAATAAACTACTACTTCCAGTTGATGAAAATGTTTGTGTCGGGTCCGATAGTGGTGTGTAACTTAAGTTTCAAGTTTTTACGATGTTCCGTTCTTGAGATATTTTGATATATTTTGAGATATTTTACACACACAGTCACACACACACACACACACACATGCACAGACAGACACTCAGACCAATCGCTAAAAACATGTTTTTTTGGGGTTCAGGGGTCTGAAAAAATGTAGATCTGGTGAAAACTTGATTTCGAAAAATCGACATGAAAACTATACTTTTCTTCCTATATATTCATATAGGCAAGAGAAAGTAAAAAACTGAGTCCAAGTCCTGAAAAAAGTGCGCTTGCGCTTAGGATGACATCGTAGCTAGGCTAACTTGTCGTTTGGGGAATTGGATGAAAGGAATTTATATATTTTTTAATTTTTAATTTTTTTTGTTTAACGTCCGACTATTCTGCAATTACTGCTAATGCAAACGGTTAAGAATGAAATGGTTTTTTGTAACATATGAAAATATGCTGTGCTTGAATGTGTATTTATATATAGGACAAGAGAAAGTGAAAATGTAAAATACAACTGTAATTTTATTATCATATTAATATATCATATCAATACTAAATGAAACTGTTGATAAACTAGAAGTGAACTTTAAAATACCAGGGACAACTAATCTAAAAACAAAAAATTTATTGTTGCAATAATCGCAAAATCCCTTTATGAGTATTATCTTTTAATCTTGCTGTTCGGAACTTATTGTACATTTTTAAATAAATACGATTTTAAGTAGCTACTTGACAATACCCAACAACTTTTTTGTTATATTCAGAATAAATGAAATATTTGTTGTTAATTAGTGTGTTATTAAGCAGTTCTATTTGAGGTTTTCGTACAGTTTTCCTTGGTCAATCCAGTGAATGCCTAATAAGTTTCCTTCTTTCATAGTGTACTTTAGCAAACTTCCATTTGTGTTTTCTGAATTATTGAAATTTCTTTCATTAAGTATGTTATTTTTTGTCATAGAAAAGTTTGTCTATAGCATATATTTCAAAGGATAAGGGTTTTTTTGTTTGAGTTTAGTCTCAGCTCTCGCTGGACTTATTCTGCGTCAAACTTTTTTTTAAATATAGTTCTCGTATTTATATACCAGGGCTACAAAAAAATAGTACTATTCTTGTCATATGGCCAGCCAAATGTAAGAGGTGTGGCTATTAAATAACAAGACTGACGTAAAAAATTTAATTTTAATTTTATACATAATCATTTATTGTCACCTTCAATATACACTCCTTCTCTATCTCTACAACACTCTATGCGATTTTCCAGTGTTGGAAACAGTGCTGGAAGTCATCTTCTGTCAGCTCCTTCAGGACACGTGTCACTTTCTCTTTTACAGCTTCCACAGACTCAAATCTTGTCCCTTTTAATGCAGATTTCACTGTAGGGAACAGGTTGAAGATAATAACAAGTGATAAAACGTGGTTTTTTTACTTATGATCCGGAAATGAAGCGCCAATCCATGCATTGGAAGAGCCGAACTTCACAGAGAGTCAAAAAAGCTTGAATGAGCAAGTCAAAATTTAAAGCAATGTTGAT
Source organism: Catonia carolina (assembly GCA_035578175.1). NCBI lineage: Eukaryota > Metazoa > Arthropoda > Insecta > Hemiptera > Achilidae > Catonia > Catonia carolina. Next base: position 248,444 of record JAQMRL010000021.1, on the reverse strand, counting down.
TGTTTTTTTTTTGATATCCATGAGATTGTGTACCTTCACTGGGTATAAGGTCAAACAATTAATCAATATTACTAGCTTGAGGTACTTTCTAAACTACGTCAAAGAGTAAGGAAAAAACGGCCTGAAATGTGGAAGGACAAATCATGGGTTTTCCACCAAGACAATGCGCCAGCTCATTCCGCGTTATCTGTCAAGAGGTTCCTAGCCAAGTACAGCATCTCAGTGTTAGAATGTTCACCTTATTCACCAGATCTTGCACCATGTGACTTCTACCTGTTCAAACCAGCCTTCCAGCTGATGACCTAAACAACTTTTATTTACACTTCAGTACGAGTGTGTGTGTGTGTGTGTGTGTGTGTGTGCACGCGCGTGCGCGTGTGGGTGTGGGTGTGCATGTACGTGGAAATTGCAACTAAACGGAAGGAAGTGACTGTGACATTGGTGCAGAAACTACAAACTTTGTTTCATATTAAAGGTGGGGGAAGGGAAATCGCTAACTATGATCGCCTGATCGCAAATGATTTAGGAGCAGGAAAAGAAATTGTTTTTAACTTGAAAAAAGAAATTAAAAAAAAATTAAAACCAACATTTTATTGTCAATTTTCGAATATAATTGTGTATATTAATATTACAAAAAGTTTATTTCCAAAAGTTCAGGGATAGGATTCAGTGAATAATGACTTAAAAAATAACCATGTTTTTAATATAAAATATTTTATTAAAAAATTACATTTGTTCGTTCATTCATTCAAAATACCAATATATTTTTATTGTTAAAAAAATCTAAAAATATGACAATATTTACTTACATTTTGAGGTTATTTACAAATTAATAAATACTAAAAAATATCCTGTATTACAGATCCCTTTTTCTGTGTATTATTTTTGATAAAATTACTGTTTATAATGCTTAAAAAAATAGGTGATGGAAAAAATTAAGTTTAAGTAATCTGCTACACCTCATTTTAATAACTTAAAGCAATTTTTTAATTTATTGTTTAATTTTATTCTCGTGTTTTTTATTATAACAAAAAAAATAAAAAATAAAAAATAAAAAAGAAGTTTTTTGTAAATAAATTTAACCCATTGACTGACCAATTTTTTGATGATTTGTTTCGATATTATTTTGATTTGACGTTTCTGTGTTAAAAAAAGCTTAAAATTACAGAAAAATAATTTAAAAATATTTCCACTTTTGTTTGATGATTTTATTGAAATTTAAAAATTGAATTTCAAAATCTTCGTCGTCTGTTTTTTCATCATCACTAAATAATAATTACTTTTCAATTATTTTACCTGCAAGGTTTACAATATTATATTCCGAACTCATTTTGTAAACAATTAAATGATAAGTAAGACACAGTAAGTTTTTTTACACTGACAACAACGGAAATCATACGGACAGAATACATACACGTCGGTACTGAACTGCTTATGAGAGCTATTGGACCCTCTCACAACTATTACAAATAACCGAAATTACAATACACAAAGTCCAGCCTCTCTTCGTTTGCTCTTAATGTAAACAAATAATGACATCACTGAGCATGCGCATTATATCAAAATGTGTATACGCTGATTAAAAAGTAACAACAAAATACTTTCAGAAGTATTTAAATACAAAATACTTTTAAAATTATTTTTCTTAATGAAATTGTTAGGCATACATCATATCATATATGTATAATACCTACTTATTAAATATATTGGTCATTTCAGAAAGCCCATAAATCAAAATTTTACATTTTTCTTTGGTGCATTTTAGAACTAACTGAATGTAAGCACACCATCCCTACACAAATCACATAAGTCTGGCCTTCCTTAAGTAATATATAACACTAAGAAAAGGCTTATCCTTAAGGATACAAAGTGTTTCCTTCTAATTAAAAAATGAAAGTGGATGTTTTTTTGAAGCTTAGGGAGTAGTCAACCCAGAAAGTGAAAATGAAAACTACAGGCTATAATGTATCATTATATATTTTAAATGAAAGATTAATTTACTAGTAATAATCTACCACTTGAACCAGGCCTAAAAAAAAATTACAGCCTCTAATATAAGGGTGGGGTGGAAATACAGGCTTTTAGGAGGAATCAAATATCTCAGGAACCAAGAAAGATATCAACATGATTCTTGTACTAAAAAATGCAGAAAATTACCATCTATTGTGTGTTGTATTTTATTGTATTTATTTTTTCTTACAAGAAATTAATTGAAGAAAAACCATATTTTCAAAAACATTTATTTTATGTATTCACAAATTATTTTTTAACTAAATCCCTACTAAGTTTTTTGTAATAATTATTCAACAGATAATAGAGCAAGAAATTATGAACATTTGAAAAAAAATCATCCAAATACCTCCAATACAAACCAGAATATTCAATTCCCAAGAATGTACAATCATGCAAAAACACATTTCCGGAAAACTTAATTTAAAATTAAAGGAATAATTTCACTCACCTTGCTAGTGAGCTTTATTTTAAACAAATATTTTTGTAAGTTTTTGTCAACGTACAAACTAAGTAAACACATGTTGTGATTCAGAAATTTTTTTAAATTTTAAAAAGTCCATATGCTTGCATCCTCATTGAAGCGAAAATATACTTCAAATAAATGCAAGAAACAATCAAAATTAAAAAAAAAAATCATCTTGAGTTGACTAACCCCTTAAGCTCTGCTTTCTAGTGGAAGAGGCCATACAAAGATTCTGTGCAAATATCTTTTTAAGGTGTATGGCTATTGTTTATGACAATGATGAAGAACGTGAATAGCCCTGAAAATCAACATTTTTCTTTCTTAAAGTTAACAATGTATTTTCTTAATCAATAAAAATGTATTTTTATTGAAGGAAACTTATGTAGAAAATAAGATACACCATTTATATTTTTAACTATCACCAATAAAGCTGTGGGAAAAAATTCCAGTTTATATTTGAATGACCTTCATAGTTTGTCAAATTTTATTGGTGGAAATTTAAAAAATTGGCATCTTCTCATTTTCCGATATCCGTTCGGCTTTCACATCCATATGTCGGAAACTAAAAGAGATAGCAACAGATGGTTTTCGGATTTATAATCTACAGAAAAAGTTAGTGGGCCTGAATTGGGTTTGAAGTTCCGGTTTCGACCTGAAGTGGTCCAAAACCAGAAGTCAAGAAATCAAAGTCGGAATTTGGTAACAAAAATAGTATAATTTGATTCCACTTAAAGAGTAGATAGAGAAATCACTAATGGTTTTTGCTATAAGTCAAAGGTAAGCCTTTAGAAAAAATTTCCACCAGCCACAGGACGTGTCATCTCATGAAAGGGATTTTTTTTTTGTTAATAATCTTCAGTACAATTTTTCATCCATTAAAAATGTGTATCGTACACCCCAGTGTAAGAAGATACATATCTTCTTAGAATGGATGAACAGTATTTTCAACAATACGAGACAAGTTCCTCATGAAAGAATTTTCTAAGATAAATTCTTAACGACACTATTTACGGATAAAAATAAACATTTATTACCACGTGCATATTCTGATGGAAGGAGGTTTTAAGCGATTTAACACCTTAATTCATTAAAAAAACAAAACAAAACAAAACGAATCAGTACATAGTCCTTCTATATTTCATTATCTGTCTTCTTTGTAGTTAAATAAGCATTTAACCAATTCATCCACTCGTTCTTTAATTTTATGTAAGGAAAAAGCTAGATTCACATTCCATTTCATTTACAATTTATATTATTTGAGATTTGTTTTTTGGTTTTTAAGAACCAGTAGTATGTAACTATGGGTGTAAACTTATAATCGAATTTTCTTTTGAGGTTAGCAGAATTATTGTTTGAGTAACCTTTCTCTCTAATTAAAGGATTTATCTTTGTTGTTAATGGACGTATGAAGTTATTTCTTTATTATTGATTTGCTCATATGAACCATTTTTGTTAAATTTTAGACATATTTAGAAAACGATAACAGCTTAATTAATATTAGATTACGTACTATAGTTATGTTGTTTATTTATATAATGGTTTTTGTAGCAGTTTGGGACATTCTATTGACATGATAAGTTGTTCTACTTTCCACTACTTTATTAAAATATATTACTAAAGTACAAATACATTTAAAATATGTTATTTAAAAATTCAGTTGTTTACGTACCGTAGTCCATATTAACTTTTTGCAATTTACTTTTGTGGTTATTTTTATATGTGTTTTCCATTCATATTCTGATTGTATGGTTGCAAAGCCATCGTTAACTTATAAAATTTTATACTCCCACATCTGTGACTTGATAACGTAAAAAAGTAAAAAATGCATTTTTGAGGTTTGCCACTTTACCACTCTTATCAGCAGAAAGGATTGAATTATGACATTAACATACAAAACCAGTAAATTTATTATACGTATGAACACATTTATTTAGGTTGTAATTTTCACATGAAATAACAGCAGTCTAGTTGTTTGCCATAATTATTTCCAATGTTCATGATATCAAAGATCACTGACTATTAGATTATATTTCATGCTCAGAACTCTTCCGATTCATTGGAACCTTCTGTTGATAAGTACTCTGTTGTTGAAGATTCTGTTACACTTGAAGATCCCCCAGTAACTTCAGATGGTTGTGACTGTTCTGTTGCTTGTGATGGTTCTTCTGAAGCAGGTGATGAACCTGGACCTTCAGTTGCTTGTGATGGTTCTTCTGAAGCAGGTGATGAACCTGGACCTTCAGTTGCTTGTGATGGTTCTTCTGAAGCAGGTGATGAACCTGGACCTTCAGTTGCTTGTGATGGTTCTTCTGAAGCAGGTGATGAACCTGGACCTTCAGTTGCTTGTGATGGTTCTTCTGAAGCAGGGGATGAACCTGAACCTTCAGTTGCTTGTGATGGTTCTTCGGAAGCAGGCGATGAGCCTGGACCTTCGGTTGCTTGTGATGGCTCTTCTGAAGCAGGGGAAGAACCTGGACCTTCAGTTGCTTGCGATGGTTCTTCGGAAGCAGGGGATGAGCCAGAGCCTTCTGTTGCTTGTGATGGTTCCTCTGTACCAGGTGATGAACGTGGACCTTCTGTTGCTTGTGATGGTTCTTCTGAAGCAGGGGATGAGCCAGAGCCTTCTGTTGCTTGTGATGGTTCCTCTGTACCAGGTGATGAACCTGGACCTTCTGTTGCTTGTGACGGTTCTTCTGAAGCAGGGGATGAGCCTGAGCCTACTGTTGGTTCTGAAGGCTCTTCTGAAGCAGGCGATGAGCCTGGACCTTCAGTTGCTTGTGATGGTTCTTCTGAAGCAGGCGATGAGCCTGGACCTTCGGTTGCTTGTGATGGTTCTTCGGAAGCAGGGGATGAACCTGGACCTTCAGTTGCTTGTGATGGTTCTTCTGAAGCAGGGGAAGAACCTGGACCTTCAGTTGCTTGCGATGGTTCTTCGGAAGCAGGGGATGAGCCAGAGCCTTCTGTTGCTTGTGATGGTTCCTCTGTACCAGGTGATGAACGTGGACCTTCTGTTGCTTGTGATGGTTCTTCTGAAGCAGGGGATGAGCCAGAGCCTTCTGTTGCTTGTGATGGTTCCTCTGTACCAGGTGATGAACCTGGACCTTCTGTTGCTTGTGATGGTTCTTCTGAAGCAGGGGATGAGCCTGAGCCTACTGTTGGCTCTGAAGGCTCTTCTGAAGCAGGCGATGAGCCTGGACCTTCAGTTGCTTGTGATGGTTCTTCTGAAGCAGGCGATGAGCCTGGACCTTCAGTTGCTTGTGATGGTTCTTCTGAAGCAGGCGATGAGCCTGGACCTTCAGTTGCTTGTGATGGTTCTTCTGAAGCAGGCGATGAGCCTGGACCTTCGGTTGCTTGTGATGGCTCTTCGGAAGCAGGGGATGAACCTGGACCTTCAGTTGCTTGTGATGGTTCTTCTGAAGCAGGGGATGAACCTGAACCTTCAGTTGCTTGTGATGGTTCTTCGGAAGCAGGCGATGAGCCTGGACCTTCGGTTGCTTGTGATGGCTCTTCTGAAGCAGGGGAAGAACCTGGACCTTCAGTTGCTTGTGATGGTTCTTCGGAAGCAGGGGATGAGCCAGAGCCTTCTGTTGCTTGTGATGGTTCTTCTGAAGCAGGCGATGAGCCTGGACCTTCGGTTGCTTGTGATGGTTCCTCTGTACCAGGTGATGAACCTGGACCTTCTGTTGCTTGTGACGGTTCTTCTGAAGCAGAGGATGAGCCTGAGCCTACTGTTGGTTCTGAAGGCTCTTCTGAAGCAGGTGATGAACCTGGACCTTCCGTTGCTTGTGATGGTTCTTCTGAAGCAGGCGATGAGCCTGGACCTTCAGTTGCTTGTGATGGCTCTTCGGAAGCAGGGGATGAACCTGGACCTTCAGTTGCTTGTGATGGTTCTTCTGAAGCAGGCGATGAGCCTGGACCTTCGGTTGCTTGTGATGGTTCTTCTGAAGCAGGTGATGACCCTGAACCTTCAGTTGCTTGTGATGGTTCTTCAGTTCCTGGTGATGAACCTGGGCCTTCTGTAGCTTGGGATGGTTCCTCACTAGCTGGTGATGAACCCGATTCGGTTGCCTGTGATGGTTCTTGTGTACCTTCTGATGATGCTGGAGCTTGTGTTACTGGTGATGGTTCTTCAGTTCCGAAAGTTGATACTTCTGTGCCCTGTGATTCTGACACAGATGGTAATCCAGGAGTTGCATCTGTTGTTAGAGTATTTTCTGTGTATAATATTGTTGAATCTTCAAAATCTTCATCTGATTCAGAACCGTAGTTCATACCTATTTCTCTTATCTTTCTTTGAAGTTTATCATGGATTTGTATTTGATGGTATTTCTCTTCTTCATTGGTTGGTCTGGCTTCCATTAGATATAGTCCAGCAATGAGCAACATTATTACAGCGTATACATGCATTTTTAAACTGCAACAGAACAGAATTGAAAAAATTATTTTCTTTTAGTTTTACTGCATTTTTACTATAATTAAGATATTTCATTGTTAGTCCTTTTTTTTAAAATTGATGTGATTACAGTTTTGATAATTTAAAGTGTTGTTTAAGGTTAAATGAGTTAGTTATTGTATTCTTTGTAGTTGTATGTAAATATTATTATTTTTATATTATATTATTTATATATTATTTTTATAAATATTATTATTATTATTATTTATTTTTGTAATCTGTTTGAAGGTTTTTTTATATAAATTTTCTGCTTTTGATATCTATGTGAATAGGTGTTAAATACTAAATTAAAGTGAGATTTTTTTATCGGTTTGGTAATAAAATAATTTTATGGGCCAAATAAACTACTAAAAGTTTTTGCTAATGTACATATTACAATATGATGTTTGGTTTATCAGGACAACTGTAAATTCGCTGGGTTCTACCCCTCCATGTAGAGACTTGTGCTGTCACAATTATGGTTGTTACTGGTTCTATTTACTTGGAGGCTGTTTCATTTTTGAAGGTTGTCTTTTATACACATTATGACAGCTAATAGCCGGCCATTTACACAGACATTTTGAACGCGATCTTGGAGTGCTACATACTTACTTGCATGTTTGAAATGCCACGTTCTAAGTTGCTGTTCCCCACTAACGTAAGTTAAAATACAATATGCCAGACTCATGCTTTAAGTACGGGAAACACTTGTTTGTTCATTTGTAGGCAAGAAAGTCTGATTTTGTACGTTTCAAGTATGAGCTTAAAGAATTCCTACTTGTTAGAAATACTGAAGGTTTAGAGTATGCTGTATATTTGTTGAAATCAGTTGCCTATTGAAATCTTTCATTGGTATTTTTAATTATTTGTTTAATTTATTTGTTTCGTTTAAGTTGGTTACTAATAATGTGTACCGTGTAAAATATGACTTTATTAAGTTGTAAAAAGAACAGAACATTGGCTATGACCGTTGCATTTTTGCTCCCAATTCCCAACTTTCCATTAACTTTGATGGCATCTGTACAAGTCTATAAACTCAGACATGAATTCATTAGTCTAGTACAGTGTTTCCCAACTGGTGGTCCGTGAGAGTCCGGTGACTACTTATAAAAAAGTAATATTTTCCCGTGATTAAATCAAAGTTTGATTTTTATTGAACAAGATTAAGTAAATATATTCAAGATTCAGATTAAGTAAAGGTAGAAGAGTTGTGGTGTAAGAAAGCCCTGGGCTTCCCCAAGATTTGGCAAGTAGCTTTGCGGTATCTTATGATTTTTTTTCAACCACTTATTTGTGTGAGCAGAGGTTCTCTAGTTTATTGTTAATTAAAAACAAACAATGAAATTGGCTAAGTGTAAGCAGTGATTTGAGAGTAGCTCTTAGCAAGAGCCTAAAACCTAGAATTCCTCAGCTAGTCAGAAAGATTCGTGCACAAAAGTCGCATTGAAATTTTTCATTTCTTTTTTAATTCATGTGTTAATTTTCATTGTTATTTTCGACTAAGTAAATTCTGTATTCCTTATTTTATTAAAAGATATTTTGCAATTAAAATATTTTTACTTTTTGTGATGTACAATGTACCCTACTTTCTGAAAATAACAATTATATGTTTGTATTAATAGTTTCTTAATTAATAATGATAGTTTGTTTGTGAAAATTTGTTTTATTTAATCACCTTTTAATTTGGTTACAACTGATAAGATATATGCAATAATGTAATGGGTGGTCCGTGGTAGTTCACTTTCAGGCTGAGTGGTCCGCAGACCACTGCGGGTTGGCAACCACTGGTCTAGTATCACGTATCCATAATTGCAGATGATACAGCACAAAAATACAACCCAAAAATTCAACAAAATGAATTTAAAAACTAAAATAAAATAAAAATTATCCACAAGTATGATGGTTGAGTAATGAGTATGATAGCTAGTGTTTTATTACTAATGTTAGATTATATTGTTCAATTTTTTGCATTGGCAAGAGAAAGTTGTGTGAGTGTTTTACAACAGATTTTTTTTTGAAGATGGTTTCACTTGTGTGTATTATTTCTAGTTGTGTAACTATTTATTTACTTGACAGTGAAGTTTATTTATTTATTTTAGTGCATGTGGATAAAATGTTTTTGATGCAGAAGCATTGTAGCTATAATATGTAGCTTGTGAATATATAATCAGTGATTCATTTTCTGAAATTACTCATAATGTTGAAAGATTTATTTGTGAAGTCAGGATGTTGTGAATCATGCCAGTACTTGTATAAATGTATTTTTAAAAATTGGGCAATTAAAAACACATAAAAATTATTTGTTAATTAACGGAAATGAAGGTTTTGTCAAACGTTATTAATTACAGATGATAAATTTTGTTCTTAGTACTTTTATTTGAAAATATGAGTGGTTATACACACGCACAGAAATGAAGACAAAAAGTAGATACGTGTTTAATTTATTGATAAGACGCAATCAGTTAATTTCGGTGAAATTAATACATACCTTGAACGTGAAAAATTATTAATAGTGTTTTTTTTTTTTTTGTAAAAGTACTTAACAGATTATCAGTTATGTTTAAAATCTGGGGTTTTCCGTGGTTTTTTTTTGTATTGTAAGACACATGTAGATGTCTTTCAACCGATAAAAAAAATTGTGCATTTTTTAAAAATCACGTTCTGTTATTTTGGATAAATTAGTGAAAATCAATTTACTGTTTATTTAATTGTTTAATTTTGAGTGGTTGGATGATAAATTCAAATTTTTTTAGGTTTTATATATTTCTGATATTAGTTTTATCTTTACGGGACTTTTTAAAATGTAATTAATGTAATATAACATAATTTTTAAAATGTAATTAGCAATTGTGCTCATGCTAGTGGTAGCTGTTTAGGTCCTTTGCAACTCAGCAAAGTGTCAAATTTTTGCCTCTGTGATGGTAAACCCCCTCCTGAAAAATAAAATGGACTCATCATTCCTTTTCAAGGGCAAACACAGTAACAGAATTATGATAGCTTCAACACAAACTAATAAAACATGCATGTACTTTGACTTACACACGAGCTACACGGATTTCTATTCAAAACAAACAGTTCCCAAACCATCAATGCTACCTACACACTATAAAGGGAATAAAAATTTTCCCTGTTACGATATTCTATTTCTGAAAACACTATCAGATGCGTTAAAGAATTCCCTACAAGAAAAGTGCAATATTTACCGGTTTCCGACTTATACTGAACTTGCAGAAGCACGTTTTATCACCCCAACCACAATCCATTCGGCATCATCTAAAATTAGATTACCAGTGTGAACAGGGTTAATGTTTTAAATAGCCGTTGTAATGGCATGGATTCATAAAGGAGGGAAACTATAGCAGATAATCAGGTATCAATAAAAAATCTGACAAGATACGAGGGGGTACCCAAAAGAAACCAGAATTATTTTTCAAAAGCTATTAATTTTCAATTTTTTTAAAAAACAACCTTATCCCCTTCAAAATACTCCATTACAACTAATACATTTATCCCGCCGGTGCTTCCACTGTTCGAAACATTTTTTGTAGTCATCTTTTGTAATGGCTAACAGCTCCTCCCTCGTTTTTTCTTGACCGCTTCAATGTTGTCAAATCTGTGTCCTTTAATGTCCTTTTTCATGTGTGGAAATAAGAAAAAGTCACACGGAGCCAGGTCAGGCGAGTAAGGTGCGTGGGGCAGCGAAAACATGCCATTTTTAGTCAAAACATCTTTCATCAAGATGGCTATGAGTGCAGGTGCATTGTCTTTGTGAAAGAACCAGTCTCCTGTCTACCATAGATCAGATCTTTTTTGACGAACACTGTTGCGCAATCTTCTTAAAATTTCCAAATTGTCAGTCAACGGTATGCGAGTAAATGCTCTCGAATTTTTTAAATATTTTCGTCGATTCGGGCAGTTGATGGACGTCCAGAACGAGGTTTGTCATCAATTGACGTGTCACCATTTTTAAACCGAGAAAACCACTTGCAAACTTGAGATTTTCCCATAGCTTCATCTTTGTAAGCTGTTTTCAACATTAAAACAGTTTCAGCAGCACTGTTACCGAGTAGAAAACAAAATTTCACAGCTACACGTTGTTCACTTAAACTTGCCATCATAAAAAACGAAACAAGAACAAAACAGCGCTACCACAAACTATCACTGCAGATGAATATTGAACTCGCAATGAGTTGCGCTGTACATGTCTGTGTGGCAGAAATGCGTACTACACAAACACCCCCCACGGGAATGCTATTCCGGTTACTGTTGGGTACTCCTTGTAATGGTCAGACACCAATACTATATGAATAACATGTTAATGAAGGTTTTAACCACAATATAAAAAAATCTGGTGTGAAACACTCACACAACTTTCTCTTGCCAATGAAAATAATTAAAAATAAACCTAACATTAGTAATAAAACATTAGAAATAAACAAAAAACTAACCTCAATGAACATAACCTAATTTTAATCATATATGAAAGACGCAAAATGAAAATCGATCTCAGTTTGTGTGTGTGTGTGTGTGTGTGTGTGTGTGTGTGTGTGTGTGTGTGTGTGTGTGTGTGTGTGTGCGATTTTCTCAAAAACTGGTCCTACGATTTGTTTAAAAATCGCCTGGTTTACTAAATTTTTTATGCTCTACAAGATAGGGTTGGCGCCATGTTTCCAGATATTCTTGGTGAGGCCGTTTTCACTTAAAAATTGTTTTTTTAAGATTGCGCCTTCAGTATGCATTTTAGCGCAAAAATTTATACAATAAAAGTTGTAGAGAATTTAAAATCCTACAAATTTTATTTAAACGGTTTTTTTTTGTATAACGCTTATTTTAGCGGTAATTAGCGATTTTCTGTTTTTTTTCTCACGAAAACGTGTGAAAAATCGATTTTTTTAAAGATTTTAGCCTTATTATGTATTTTACGACAAAAAGTATATAATTAAATTTTTAGCAAATTAAAAGATCTACAAAATTTATTTAGAGCATTTTTCTCTACAGTCTAGTTTAGCGTGAAAGAGTGATTTTTCGTAATTTTAACCCAAACTGAGGTTGATTTTCATTTTGCGTCTTTCACTCATGATTAAAATTAGGGTAGTTTTTTGTTTATTTCTAATGTTTTATTACCAATATTAGGTTATATTGTTCATTATTTGCATTGGCAAGAGAAAGTCGTGTGAGTGTTACACATCAGATTTTTGATATCTAATCTCATCCAAGATTTGAATGAATGCTGATTTCATACTTTAAGTGTATTCTAAACTTAATAGATTTAAAGTAGGTCAGCGTCTTTATATAATGAAATTATTTAAATTAATTATTTAGGTGTGTTTGAAAGAAGTACTGTTTTTATTAAAAAAAATTATAGTTAAATTAAATTTTGTCGAAGTGTTAGTTATCAATGTTAGTCATCGTTTGTATCTGAATATAAGTACATTATGTATTTTGCTGTCGAATATCTACGTATGGTGTGGTTAAGAAATAACATTGAAATAATACACATTACCAAAAAGACGCTTATTTAATACCTACTTCAAAATTAATATCAATATAACGTTATGAAATTTATTAATCGTTAACTTTATCAAAAAAGTCGTAAAACACTTGAATATTATTAAATTGCATTTGGTACAAATTAACTCTACAGTTGCTGTTCATGGTTTCAAATTTTCAGTTTTAAAAAATTTTAAATTACAATTTTCATTTTTTTTGTCATCATTCTTTCGACTGGTTTGATGCAGTTCTCCAAGCTGTTCTATCTCGCGCAAGTCGTTTCATATCTACATATCTGTAACCCCTACATCTTTAGTAATTTGTTTTCAATATTCTAACCTTTGCCTCTCCCTGCAATTCACTCCCTCAATATTACCCTCCATTATTGGTGGACATCCATGTATGTGGATGTCGTGTAAGATATGCCCCACGAGCCTATCCCTTCTTCTGGTAAGATGCTTCCATGTACTTCTTTTTTTCATCCACTTGCCTAAGAACCTCTAAATTACTTAATTTTTCCACCCACTTAATCTTTAACATTTTCCTATAACATCACATTTCAAAAGCTTCTATCCTCTTTTTTTTCTACAGCCCCTATCACCCATGTTTCACTCCCATATAATGCTACACTCCAAACATAGTGTTTCGAGAATTTTTCCTAATCTGTAAGTTAATGTTTGTAGCCAGTACACTGTTTTTCATTTCAAAGGCTTTTCTATCAAGCTTGAACAATTCTACTTCTGATATCAATTGTGCTTCTAGCTTGAGTAATTCTAGTTTTGATATCACTTGTGCTTCAATTTTCATAAAAATTTTAATTTACTTGATCTGCATTTTTTCTTGTATCATTTTTTTATTTAAATAAAAAATTTGTTTTTAAATTTTATGGGTTGAACTGGTTTTTTTTTTGTTTATGTCTGACTGTTTTGCAATTTCTGCTAATTCAGATAGTGGCGAATGATGATTCATTAAAATGAGTGATGAAAAAAATGCCAGACCTGACCAGGAATTGAACCCCAGACCCCGGCGTAGAAGCCAGCCGGTTGAACTGGAGATGGTTTGTGATCGCCTATATTTTTTAACTTTCCCTTGCCCTGTGTGAATATATAGGGAAGGAAAGTATTATTTTCATGTCAATTTTTTGCCAGAAATACATGTTTTCTGACCACCTGAACCACAAAAAATACGTTTTAATGACTGTGTGTGAACAAATATTTGAAGTACGGAATATCATATGAAATTAAAACTTGGAACTTAACTTAGGTGCAACTAGGGGATCCGACATGAAAATTTTCATCAAAATCAGTCAACCGAAAGTACGTAGTAGTTTATTCGTGCAATTTTTCACTTTTTTGCGATTTTCTGTAAAATGGCAGCTATGATTTAAAAAAAAATCACTTTATTTACTATATTTTTGGTGGGGTCTGTGCTCTCATATAAAATGTGTTTTTTTTATAACATTCAGTGCGATGTCAATATATGTTTTAAATTTTGATGTGAAAATTTTTTTAAAGAATTTTAATTTACTGAAGATGCGTACAAGATACACGAAAGCACTATTAACATTGGTAAGTGTTTTCTGTAACCGTATTCTGGTGGTTAGAAATGTATATTTCAATTTTAAATAATACGGCTGTTTATAATCCTACCTAGGATATTTGATAAAATAATAATAAAATTAGATTATGTTTTCATATTATTTGTTTACCAAGATTAAAGATAGGTTATACTGTTAATTATTTCTTTTGCCAGGAGAAAGCCATGTGAGTGTTTCACATCAGATTTTTAGAAAAGATTTTCATACTAGCAATTAATATTTATCTTTATTATCTACATTTTCTGAATGTTTGAGATACTAAATATGCAAAATTGTTCATAACTGGCAGTTGGAGTGATAAATTATTTGCACTCAAACTGCTAGTTTCAGGGCTATAAAAAATAGTTGTGTTTCTTATCACATAGTCAGCCAATTAAATGACTGAAGCATTTAAGAACAGAAGAGGTAGAGGTGTAAAAGACACTAGTCACAGTTATCTCCTCTTAGAGTAATGAATTTCATTATACAGTTAGACCCAGTGGTGAATGAAGTGAAGGTGTCATTTGCTGGGTCGAAAGTAGATGCTTTTGAGAGGGCCTGGCATGCTGATAAGCATACTTTTCCACTTAGTGAGGAAGGCCATGGCAAATCACCTCATTCCTTGTCTTGCCTAGTAAAGCCTTTAGAGTTTCAACCAGCTTTTCGGCTGATGACCTAAACTACACAGCTTTTTTTTCTTGGTTTTTGTTACTTCTAATTTGTGTACGTTGCAATCTGTTCAATTGAGAACAATAAGCAACCCCATGACCCAATGAGATGAGGATGATGTGTATGACGTGTAAATGAGGTGTAGTCTTGTACAGACTCAGGCCGACCATTCCTGAGAGAGTATGGTTAATTGAAACCCAACCATCAAAGTACACCGGTAACCACTGTCTAGTAATCAAATCCGTATAAAAGTAACTACCTTTAGTAGAATTTGAACCAGGAACCTTCATCTCCAAAAATCAGCTGTTGAACAGCTGATTTTCTTTACCTCTAGACCAACTCGGTGGGTTAGCTTTTTTTTATTTTTCTTAATTTTTTTTATAGGTTTGTTGGATATAGCTTTTGTATAGTAAATGTGTTTTCTTTTTAATGTATAGGAGTAGATTTGAATTAAGAGAGAGGGTTATTATAAAGTAATGGAGTGAAGTGGGATACTTATTGTAATCTTCAAACAAACATCACCAGATCATTTTTTCATGTTAATTATTGAAACTTAAAAAATTACTTATATTTAATTTGAATGCTTATTGATGAGTAGTTTCTAATTTGATTCTTCTCAGAAAGTACGAGTTTTTAACTTTTTGTTAAATATTATTCTTAGATGATATCACTGGTGTAGAGATTTGTTTTCTCAGAAGAGTGGTTGGGAAATTTTATGTGAAAATTGAGCATGTTAATAGAAGAGTTATGAACATAATAATTAAAAAAAAAAATCTGTTGTGAAACACTCACATGATTTTCTCTAACCAATGTAACTAATGAAAAATATAACCTATGTTTAATCACAAGTAAATAATACATTATTAAAAACCTAATTTTAATCATGAGTGAATAACACAATATGAAAATCAATCTCTGTATGACATAAAAATATGGAAAAACACTAATTGACGCTAAACTAAGTATTTAAAAATCACATGAAATAAAATTTGTAGGTTTTGTAATTTCTTATAACTTTAATTATATATGCTTTTGCCCTTAAATACAAATTGAGGTCTCAATCTTATATAAAAAAAATTACCATGAGAGCACAGCCTTCAAGATTTCAGCAGATATGACGCTTACTTTATCTTGTTTAATGTAAATAAATCTAGTATACTGTGGACAATTAGAATTGGCACAACTCTTGCTCTACGTGTACACACAGTTCCGCATAAAGTATATCCATAACCTATTCTTTCAACAAGGTTTACAAATTTTAATGTACACAAATACCTACAACCTTATTTCAATATACAAACGTATAAATAATTATTTCATTCTAAAATATGTATTTAATTTGTCCCAGTAAAAATTTAAATTATAAATTACAAGAAATAAACGGCAAAAACTCACTAAACTATACTCTACAGATACTTGCAACTAACTAAACAAATTGGTCTGAATATATAATGAACAGAGAATGATATATGAAAACAAATTAGTCACGTCATTATGTCTGACAGATTATTAATAACAACAGTGAAAACAAAGCGTAGTGACACGTGCGTGAGTTGCACATTACAGTAGCGATTGTATACTTTTGTGACTGTACTGTCGTTGCATAGAGAGGGGTGAAGAGTGGAGTAGATAAATACTGAAGCTGCTTGTGCCAATTCGAATTGTCCAAGGTATAAATAAGGCAATTTTTAAAAAAAATTGTAGGACCTGTTTTTGAGATAGTAGTAAAAAAGTGAAAACGTTACATGAATCAATTATTAACTTCCTGTTGATTATTTTGATAAAAATATTTTTATTGGGTCCTTTACTGGTACTTAACTTAAGTTTCTAGTTTCAACTTCGTATGATGTTCTATTCTTGAGATATTTTGTTAACACACAGACACACAAACCAATCACTAAAAACATGTTTTTTTTGGGTTCAAGGATTCAGAAAAATGTATATATCCGGTGAAAACTCAATTTCAAAAAATCCACATATAAATAATACCTATTTTCCTTTTCGATTAATGTTTGTATAGGGCAAGAGAAAGTAAAAAATCTGGTGTGAAACACTCTCACAACTTTCTCTTGCCAATGCAAATAATTAACAATAAACCTAACATTATTAAGAAAACATTAGAAATAAACAAAAAACTAACCTCAAAAAACATAACCTAATTTTAATCATGAGTGAAATATGGAAAATGAAAATCGACCTCAGTTTGGCTTTTAATACGGAAAATCACTCTTTCACGCTAAACTAGGCTTTGTAGAGAAAAATCCTTTAAATAAAAGTTATAGATCTTTTAATTTTCCATAAATTTGATTATATACACTTTTGTCGTAAAATGCGTACTAAGGCCGAAATCTTAAAAAATATCAATTTTTCGCACGTTTTTGTGAGAAAAACAGAAAATCGCTAATTACCGCTAAACTAAGCGTTATTCAAAAAAATGTTTGAAATAAAAGTTGTAGGATTTTAAATTGTCTACAACTTTTATTATAAACATATTTTTGCTGAAATGCATATTAAAGCCGCAATCTTAAAAAAATAATTTTTTTACACAAAAACAGCTTTACCAAGAAATTCAGCAAACATGGTGCCTACCCTATCTTAGAGCATAAAAAATTTAGTAAATCAGGTGATTTTAAAAAAAATAGTAGGACCATTTTTTGAGAAAATCGCAAAAAAGTATAAAATTACACGAATAAACTACTACTTCTGGTTGACCCATTTTGATAAAAATGTTCGTGTCAGGTCTGGTAGTGGTATGTAACTTAAGTTTCAAGTTTCAAGTTCATACGATGTTCCGTTCTTGAGATATTTTGTACACACACACACACACACACACACACAAACACACACACACACACACACGCACGCGCACACACACGCACACGCACACGCACACACACACACACTCACTCGCACACGCACACACGCACACACACACGCGCGCCGCGCGCACACTCACAACACACACACACACACACACACACACACACACACACACACACACACACACACACATACACACACAGATCAATCGTTGAATTAATGTTTTTTGGGTTCAGGGGTCTGAAAACGTGTAGATCTGGTGAAAACTCGATTTGTTAAAAATCGACATGAAAACAATACTTCCTTCCTATATAATCATTTAGGCAAGAGAAAGTAAAAAGGAGGGAAAGAAATATCAGATTGGTTATTGGTAACGTTGGGAGAATGAACATTTGGCAATTGAAATGTCAAGATCAATTAATTGGTGCTTAACTGTTTGACATGATTAATTTTTTTTCTTTTTCTCGCTTCCAGTGTTAACATCTTGTAATAATTTGTAAGAGATAATTGACATGTGTCATAGTGTCTAAACTAATTAACTTGTTAAGATATCGCAGTTTCTGTGTAATTTTATATTGGTTTGTTATCTTAAAAGACGATAATTTTATTGCAACATTTACATAAATTATTGGTTGTGTTTTAATTTTTGATAATTTGTAAACCACTCTATAAAATTTGATAATTTTTCCCGTCATCACTAATCTTTTAAGTACATCTCGGTTTTAATTTCAAATTTGAAATTTAATTTATGAAAATTAAATTTGTTTATGTTGTAGTTACTGTAAGTATTATTAAAATTTGTCCTAGGGTTTTTCACAGCGTTGTCTCAAAAAATATTTTTTAACGATTTCCGAAGGAAATCAATTAAATTCCAAATAATTCTAAATAATTCAAAAGGAATTATACAATAAAACTTTGTTTATCTGGCCTTCATTGATCTGGATTTCTAGAATATCCAAATCAGATTTGTAGACTTTTTTGACTTTCTCTTGCCTATATGAATATATATATTTTTTTTTTTTTTTTATGTAATCTAGTTTATGTACGTTGCAATCTGTTCAATTGAGAACAATAAGCAACCCCATGACCCAATGAGATGAGGATGATGTGTATGACGTGTAAATGAGGTGTAGTCTTGTACAGACTCAGGCCGACCATTCCTGAGAGAGTATGGTTAATTGAAACCCAACCATCAAAGTACACCGGTAACCACTGTCTAGTAATCAAATCCATATAAAAGTAACTACCTTTACTAGGATTTGAACCAGGAACCTTCGTCTCCAAAAATCAGAGGAAGGAAAATATTGTTTTCATGTCGATTTTTTTGAAATCGACTTTTCACCGGATCTTCATGTTTTCAGACCCCCTGAACCCATAAAACATGTTTTTAGCGATTGATCTGTGTGTGTGTGTGTATACAAAATATCTCGAGAACGGAACATCGTTTGAACTTGAAACTTGAAACTTAAGTTACATACCACTACCGGACCTGACACGAACATTTTCATCTAAATCGGTCAACCAGAAGTAGTAGTTTATTCGTGTAATTTTTCACATTTTTGCAATTTTTGCAAAAAATGGTCCAACGATTTTTTTTAAAATCGCCTGATTTACTAAATTTTTTATGCTCAACAAGATAGGGTAGGCGCCATGTTTGCTAAAATTCTTGGTGAGGCTGTTTTCATGTAAAAATATTGTTTTTTTAAGTTTACGGCTTTATTATGCATTTTAGCGTAAAAGTTTATTATAATCTACAAATGTAGAGAATTTAAAATCCTACAACTTTTTTTTCAAACATTCTTTTGTATAACGCTTAGTTTAGCGGTAATTAGCGATTTTCTGTTCTTTTCTCACGAAAACGTGTGAAAAATCAATATTTTTAAGATTTCGGCTTTAGTATGCATTTTACGACAAAAGTATGTAATCAGATTTATAGGAAGTTAAAAGATCTACAATTTTTATTTGTAGGATTTTTCTCTACAGAGCCTAGTTTAGCAAGAAAGAGTGATTTTTCGTATTTTTAAGCCAAACTGAGGTTGATTTTCATTTTGCGTCTCTCACTCATGATTAAAATTAGGTTATGTTTATTGAGGTTAGTTTTTTGTTTATTGAGGTTAGTTTTTTGTTTATTTCTAATGTTATATTACTAATGTTAGGTTTATTGTTAATTGTTAACATTGGCAAGAGAAAGTTGTGTGAGTGTTTCACACCAGATTTTTAGGAAAAATTGCTGCGAGCCGTGAGACAAGATTTAGAACAAGATTTTTAATTTAATTTAATTATAATTAAATTAAATTTTCAAAACATTTTATTGGTTTTTTGTCTCATAAAAGGGATTTTATATTTTATGATTATTTATTATTATATCTGCCCATAATAGACAGGTGGAGTGTCAAATTATTTACACTCAATCTGTCCGTTGCAGGGCTAAAATAAATAGTTCGGTTTCTTATCGCACGGTCAGCCAATTAAATGACTGAATCATTTAAGAACGGAAGAGGTAGAGGTGTAAAAGACACTAATCAGAGTTATCTCCTCTTATAGTAATGAATTCATTATACAGCCAGACCCTGTGGTGAATGAAGTGAAGGTGTCATTTGCAGGGTGGAAAATATTTGCTTTTCAGAGGGCCCGGCATGCTGATAAGCATACTTTTCCATTCAGTGAGGAAGGCAATTATAAACTACCTCACTCCTCGTTTTACTTAGTAAAACCTCTACAGGTTCAAACCAGTCTTTCGGCTTATGATTTAAACAACAACAAGATTATTTAATAAATAATGTTTTACTAACCTCTTTTTTTAAGGAATTCCAATTCATTCAATAATTATAATTCGTTTGAAGTAAGATGGAAAGTGAAGTATTTCTTTAAAAATATATTTTCACTAAACACTTGTTTTATTTTTGAATGTTGGAAACTTAGTATGTGCTGAGATGTTATTAGCACAAAAGTAATGCAGATATCTGCTGTAAAAGTGGCAGTTTATAATTCTTCACTTCTATTTATTTGAGTTCATACTAAATGGAAATGATATCGTTACTGTTTTTTAACCTAGTCAAAAAGTTTAATCTGTAATTTTTTGTATTATTAGTATTGTTGTTATAAGTTGTTAAGATAATACATCCATTATACCTTTTCGTATGAAATCATCAATTTCAAGTGTTATTTACTATAACTCTATAACATGTTTCATTAATTTTCCCCGATTTTCCGTCATGATGTTGTTATTTTAATTATTATTTTGATTTGTTAACGTAATTAAATCTATTAAAAAAATTGTTTGTACTTTAAAAAATCCTAAACTTTATATAATTTTTTTTATTCAAATATATATTTTTGTATAATTTTATTACGAGAATTTATTTTTGTTTTGACTTACGTTATATTTTTGTTTATATTTTTAATTTATTTTCATGCCCATAACGGGCAGGTGGAGTGTTAAATTAATTGCACTCAATCTGTTGGTTTTAGGGCTACAAAAAATAGTTCTGTTTCTTATCACATAGTCAGACAATTATATGACTGAACTATTTAAGAACAGAAAAGGTAGAGGTGTAAAAGACACTAGTCAGAGTTATCTTCTCTGAGAGTAATGAATTTCACTATACAGCCAAACCCTGTGGCGAATGAAGTGAAGGTGTCATTTGCAGGGTGGGTGCTTTTCAGAGGGCCTGGCATGCTGATAAGCATACTCTTTTAACTCAGTGAGGAAGGCAATGGTAAACCACCTCACTCCTCATTTTTACTTAGTAAAACCTCTAGAGGTTCAAACCAGCCTTTCGGCTGTTGACCTAAACAACATTTTATTTTCATTGGTATTCATTTTAAAAAAGATTGTTTTATTTCATTTTATTTAAAACAGAATAAAAATTGAAAAAGTGCAATTACTTTAAAAATAATATTGACATAATCTAATTTCATTCATCTATCGTTGATTTTATCTTAGGTGGTTTTAAGTAGATTATTTTTTGTCCATTTCACGTCATAATCTCTGTGTAAATAATTTTTTTTGCAATTTGTTTCCTGAATGGTTTTTTTATTTTTTTATTCCTAATATGTCTACGTTGCAATCTGTTCAATTGAGAACAATAAGCAACCCCATGACCCAATGAGATGAGAATGATGTGTATGATGTGTAAATGAGACTGTGTAGTCTTGTACAGACTCAGGTCGACCACTCCTTAGAGAGTATGGTTAATTGAACCCCAACCATCAAAGTACACCGGCAACCATTGTCTAGTATTCAAATCCGTATAAAAGTAACTACCTTTACTAGGACTTAAAACAGGAACCTTCGTCTCCGAAAATCAGCTGTTAAACAGCTGACTTTGGCAACGACTCTACCTCTAGACCAACCCGGTGGGTTGAATGTTTCTTACCTAGTCTATTATTTTATGTTTTGAATGCTCTTATTGTATTTTTAATTTTTTCTTTGTGTGTCAGTTGTAATTTATATTATAAGCTGTTGTCATTATAATTAATTCTGTCATAGAAATTAGATTAAAAGTTGCTTGAAATGCATGTTGGGAAAAATGAATAATTTTTTTATGAATGGTTAGTAAAAGTAATGTATTAACTCAAAAATTATTCCCATTATTTTTAGTAAAATAATATAAGTATAATAAAATAACGGGTTAGGCAGTGAATAGGGTGATTATGAAAACACCGTGAGGAAGTTAAAAAGTGTAGTTTAATTAATTTAGAATATACCAAGTAATACTTATATATTTCTATTTCATATAATGAATTAATACAATAATTTCACTAACCTTCTTTTTAAACTGCGTCACCTTTATTTTAATTTTTACTTACACGTGTTTCGGTGGATCCACCATCATCAGAGTAAATAACATATAATTGAAACTAAAAACACTATTTATTAAAAATCTATAGAAGATGATACATCTTCAGTCACTTGTATAAATGTCACTTGTATAGTTTTATACAAGTGACTGAAGATGTATCATCTTCTATAGATTTTTAATAAATAGTGTTTTTAGTTTCAATTATATGTTATTTACTCTGATGATGGTGGATCCACCGAAACACGTGTAAGTAAAAATTAAAATAAAGGTGACGCAGTTTAAAAAGAAGGTTAGTGAAATTATTGTATTAATTCATTATATGAAATAGAAATATTTAAAACTGCAGGATGCATTATAAAGATTTATTTTTGAATACTTATATAATTACAATTTTTTATAAATTACTTGATATCTCAAGAACGGAACATCGTACGAACTTAAAACTTAAAACTTAAGTTACATACCACTACCGGGACCCGACACGAACATTTTCACAGAATCGGTCAACCGGAAGTAGTAGTTTATTCGTGTAATTTTTCACTTTTCTTCGATTTTCTCAAAAACTGGTTCTACGATATTTTTAAAAATCACCTCGTTTATTAAATTTTTTATACTCTTTAAGATAGAGTAGGCGCCATGTTTGCTGAAATTCTTGGTGAGGCTGTTTTCACGTAAAAAAATTGCTTTTTTAAGATTGCGGCTTTAATATGCATTTTAGCGCAAAAATTTATACAGTAAAAGTTGTAGAGAATTTAAAATCTTACAATTTTTATTTTAAACCTTTTTTTGTATAACACTTAGTTTAGCGGTAATTAGCGATTTTCTGTTTTTTTTTTCACGAAAACGTGTGAAAAATCGATTTATTTTCAAGATTTCGGCCTTTGCATGCATTTTACGACAAACATATATATAATCAAAATTATAGGAAATTAAAAGATCTACAACTTTTTTGTAGAGCATTTTTCTCTACAGAGCCTAGTTTAGCGTGAAAGAGTGATTTTCCGTATTTTTAAGCCAAACTGAGGTTGATTTTCATTTTGCATCTTTCACTCATGATTAAAATAAGGTTATGTTTTTTGAGGTTAGTTTTTTGTTTATTTCTAATGTTTTATTATTAATGGTAGGTTTATTGTTACTTATTTGCATTGGTAAGAGAAAGTTGTGTGAGTGTTTCACACCAGATTTTTTTTACTATTTTCTTTTTACTTTTGAGACCTCATAGGATCACTTTAGTTCAAATTCAGGTTTGTTCCAGGGTTGGGTTTCTTTGAGAAGCACGTTCTCTTGAGAGTGACTTCCTTTCGTTTGGCCCACACTTTCTCAAGACGCTCTGATCTTTGTCTCCGGTCTTCATCGGTAAACACCCTGTTGTATACGCTCCTGGGTTTTGGTGCAAATGTTATCATGTTAGCCTTGACCAGTTGGTCGTACTCTGTTGATTTCATTAGTAGGTTCTTTTTAGTGATTTTAAGTTCCTCCATATCTTGCTGTACATTTTTCAGCCTCTTAGGTCTCGACACCTTATTCCAAAAATGGTTAATCAGCCGGTTCACAAGTCTGAAGCTTTCTGTTCTGAGTAGGTGTCCTAGGAATGATATTCTTTTCCTTCTGAAGTTGTTTGTTAGTTTGTTGTTTTTACTTTCTCTTGCCTATATGAATATATAGGAAGGAAAGTATTGTTTTCATGTTGATTTTTAGAAATCGAGTTTTCACCGGATCTATACGTTTTCAGACCCCCTGAACCCAAAAAACATGTTTTTAGCGATTGGTCTGTGTGTGTGTGTGTGTGCGTGCGTGTGTGTGTGTGTGTGTGCGCGTGCGTGTGCGTGTGCGTGTGTGTGTGTGTGTGTGTACAAAATATCTCAAGAACAGAACATCGTACGAACTTCAAACTTAAAACTTAAGTTGCATACCACTACCGGACCTGACACGAACATTTTCATCAAAATCAGTCAACCGGAAGTAGTAGTTTATTCGTGTAATTTTTCACTTTTTTGCGATGTTCTCAAAAACTGGTGCTACGATTTTTTTAAAAATCGCCTGGTTTACTCAATTTTTTATTCTCTACAAGATAGGGTAGGCGTCATGTTTGCTGAAATTATGGGTGAGGGTGTTTTTTACGTAAAAACATAGTTTTTTTAAGATTACGGCTTTAATATGCAATTAAGAGCAAAAATTTATATAATAAAAGTTGTAGAGAATTTAAAATTCTACAACTTTTATTTCAAACATTTTTTTTGTATAACGCTTAGTTTAGCAGTAATTAGCGATTTTCTGTTTTTTTCTCACGAAAACGTGTGAAAAATTGATTTTTTTAACATTTCGGCCTTAGTACTCATTTTACGACAAAAGTGTATAAAACCGAATTTATAGAAAATTAAAAGATCTACAACTTTTATTTAAAGCATTTTTCTCTACAGAGCCTAGTTTAGCGTGAAGGAGTGATTTTCCGTATTTCTAAGCTAAACTGAGGTCGATTTTCATTTTGCGTCTTTCACTCATGATTAAAATAAGGTTATGTTTTTTGTTTATTTGTAATGTTTTATTACTAATTAAAAAATAAATGTCTGTAATGTTTTATTGTTCAAATTTGCACTGGCAAGAGAAAGTTGTGTGAGTGTTTCACACCAGATTTTTTACTTTATAACTGAAAAACAAATTATTTGAATAAGTTTTAATTTGTGTTATAGAATTCAATATTTTCACTTAACACGTGTCTAGTTATTGCTCAATTTATTCTTAACTGGAATTCTATCTAAGGTACTTAATACAAAAGAACTGTGTCAAATTTTTATTGGTATTTAAATACAAATTTGATATCAATTAAAATACTTGGTCATCTTTTACGTCATAAAATGATTGCACGTGTTTAACTTATTATTTACATGATATATCCATTATTGTTTTGAAAATTCTTCTCTAATATCGAGTGCCATTTTCTTACTTAAATGGTTTTTAAGTGGTCATATTTTAAGGGTATGTTTATTTGTATAAATTGCTTGTTTATTTTAATATAATTTCAAATATTGATACAATGTTTAACATTTATTTTCAAGTAATAATTGTCTTTCATGACGTATTAATGTCTTAATAAGTACTTGATAGGGTAGGTGGATTTTTTTTTTTAATAATGTTATTTTATTTATATTATTAATTTGGAAATCGAACGTCAGTGTATATTATTTCCATGAATTTTTAAAGGAAATTCTGTTTGTTTTTTTGTATATGTAATAAAATTAATTACTGATTTAATAAAGTGTTTCCTGTTATAAACTTTTCTAGTACTTCTTGGAAAAACTTAAAGTTTTTACTTTATCTTGGCCTATATGTATGTATAGGGAAATTTTTTGAAATTGTTTTCTTCGGATGTACCATGTCAGGTCCCGTGAACCCAAAAAACATGTTTTCAGCTATTGTTCTGTGTGTGAACAAAATATCTCAAGAACGGAATAGTGTACAAATTTAAAA
Organism: Catonia carolina; assembly: GCA_035578175.1. Lineage (NCBI taxonomy): Eukaryota > Metazoa > Arthropoda > Insecta > Hemiptera > Achilidae > Catonia > Catonia carolina. The sequence goes on along the minus strand of JAQMRL010000021.1, from coordinate 222,708 downwards.
CTCAAAACTTATGTTAAGTACCATTATGGGTCCCGACTCAAACATTTTCGTCAATATTGGTCAACCAGAAGTATAATAGTGTATTCATGTGATTTTTCACTTTGTTGTGATTTTCTCAAAAATAGCTGGAACAAATTTTTTTAAATCATTTACTACATTTTTTATGCTCTAAACCAGTAATTCTCAGCCTGTGGTTTTTGGAACGTTTTCATGTGGTCTGCAAAATATTGGTCTGTTGGCATAATGATAATAAAAAAACTTTCAGATTTTTTTAATTAAAAGAAATAAAAAATAAATGAAGTCATGCTGTTATTGTAGAATGGCCTTTTCACCGTTCTGTTTGCGGCTTTGAATGACGCCACACCTTTAAAAGAATAATTGATATTCTCCTCCATGTAAATTGATGCCTCCTAATGAGTACCCTTTCAGTAATTACGGTGACTATTTTTCCTAATAATATTCTGTAGGAAGTGCAACAACAATTTTTTTTTTCTTATTATATTGTTGCCGACACGTGGCAAAACCTTGTTTGGAAAATTGGTGGCCCTGAAAAGGGCCGTTTAATTGTGTTGGTGGCCCTGAAAAGGGCCGTTGTTGGCGATCAAAAGTGGCAAGCCGGTGTGATGGAAGCGGAGCCCGAAGAGTGATGGCTCGGCTACCGGGTTCAGGCCTAGCCTTTCCTCAGCGGCAGCTGGGTCCCCACTGCAACATGGCAGTGGTGGCTCCCAGAGGCCCGCAGTGTCAGGTCGGCGTAGGTCGTCTGCCGATAGCACGGCCGAGGTGGCTCTCTCCGGGCCAGCGAAGGCTGACCGGTGCGGTAGCGTCCGCTACCGGTAGCGTAGACCAGGGATGGTGTATCCGGTCGGCTGGGCTCATCTTCTTCTGTCTGGAGCTCATCTTTCTTGTTCTTCTTCAGTAGAGAGTTGAGCGAAGAGTTACTCTCGCGGGCCAGGGATCTGGCTTAAATCCCCCTCTGGCGAGTTCACTTCGAGGTGGAGGGGAGGGGCTGTAGGCTCTGCACGTCAGGCAGGTAGTGGGACCATCTGCAGGTGCTATGTTGAAAGGGGAGTCGGCGACAATACTTTTATTACTTACATAAATGTATAAAGAGGCCAATGTAATTATAATATTTACCTTATTTAATTAGTAGGTAATATAGTTTACCTTGGCCTAAACAAGAAAAGTTATTGATTTTCGTCAGCTTCCACACAATGCTCACATTTATTTTTATGGAAACCTTGTCTCTCAACCATCTTAAAAGCATCACTTCAATTTCACTTGTCTTGATGTTGAACATAACTGACAGAGATTTGATGGTCTTAATGCTCAGTGTGACTAATTATTGGCTTGTAATCATCCTCTTTGGATTCAGAGTTTTTCTCATCGCTATTGGACGTCGTTCCTATGATGTCACTGTCTGTAATTTCATTGATTTCATCATCACTTAATCAGTTCTTGGCTTCATCGCCATTGATTTCTTCATATCTAGGCAGGTTTTTTAATAAGCTTTGCAATCTGACTCTCTTCAAAGTGGGCGCAAACAACATTCCCGCTGCACCATTCACTTTTCCATCCCTAACTGTTTTATTAACCAAAATTGAAAAATTAATTTAGTTTGGAAACGGCCGGATATCGCAGGTCTAGATATGACCAGTTGTACTATAATTAAAAGTAATACGTTTTTTTGTTTTCAGATTGATCTCGCTCGTTGGTTGGCGTCAGTACGGCCAAAAATATGCGATCGTTCGCAGTTGATCGAATTAACTTTTAAGGCTTTAACTCATACCGGAAAATCACCAGATGATAATAAATTGATTCTTCACGAGGTAGGTATTTTTAAAGTTTTTTAAATGTATAAAAATGTAGGAATTTTAGATTAACATTGTCACAAATTGGGTTAACTTCAGTTATATTACACGTATGATTTAGTTTTATGAATAACGAATCGTATGTAAAAGGGAATTTAACCCTTTGAGTGGTGAATTCTTTTGAGCAGCCTTGTATTGGAGAACTGGTGAAAAAGGGCAGATCAGAAGCTGACTAATGACATTACTCACTTTAAATATTAATTTCATCTGGAAAAACCAAAATAAATTTTATATAAATTTAATAAAAAACAAATATATAAAAAAATTAACAATACAGTCATGCTTGATATAATGATCTAATTGGGGGATTCCGATGTCGTTTATGAAAGTCATTCAGTTATAATACAGTAAGTCAAGTATGTTTCTATAATGTGTTAAAGCAAACATTGGATTTGCCTATAGCCTTAGTCTTATCATAACTTTCAAAAAACTGTATCTTTCAGGAAGAAAGGTATAATCTGATTTTCGTATGGAGAGCGCTGGGAAAAAGTGCGTCTGCATTAGTATAGTCTTGTATGTACTGCAATAGTGCAGCGTATATAATCAACAACGGAACAGTATGCCTACAAAATATAGGGTGATTCAAAAAGAGCGCCGGTTTTGATATATCAAATTAAGAGATTTATTTTATTGAAAAACTGAAAATAAATACATCAACAAGTTCATCTTACCTTCCGATTTCATGTATGAAAAATGATGTCATGCACGTGTTCTCCTCTACTGCGCTGGCACGCATCAACTCTGTCCATGAAATTGGATATTACTGCACGACAAGTTACGACTTCCATTTGCCCGATAACCCGTCGAATTTCCTCCTTCAAGTCATTGATGTTTCGGGGTTTATTGGCATACACCAATGACTTTAGATGACCCCAAAGATGAAAGTCACAAGGCGTCAAGTCACACGACCTTGGTGGCCATTGATGGTCGGAATTACGAGAAATGATGCGATCCTGGAACCGTTCACGGAGCAACAACATTGTTTCTCGTGCAGAAACTGAATTTTATACGGGTGATATTGGAGATCGTACCTACCGAAGAATTCTCCGTACAGAAGAACATCGTAAACCCAATTGTTGAGAACGGCGACGTATTGATTTTGCTGGGCTAACAGCCACACTGTCACGAACCAACGCAACGTTCTGCTCAGTTCGGCCAGAACGACGACGTCCAGAACTTTTAAGGTCGACTGTTGAACCCGTCTCAAAAAACTTTTTCATGAGCCTGCGAACTGTTGATTCATTCGGTGCTTCATTACGTCCTAGAGTATCGCGAAGTCGCCTGACAGTAGCCGCATAACTCTCTCCACTCTGGTAAAATGTTTTGACGATTAACACTCATTGTGCAATAGTAAACTTCTCCATGGTTAGACACAGACTGCGAGAGTACTACACTGCGAACAAGAGAAACTACAACTGAATCGTCAATCGGAATGTTCTCCGAAATAGAAATGAGGTCTAACAATGTTGCCAACCGATAAACAAAAATTTACCAGCCGTTTAAAAACCGGCGCTCTTTTTGAATCACCCGTTACAATGTATTCTGACTGTACATCTAACTGTAGGTCAGAGGGGTATGCAGGGTTCGAGTCAAGTTTGTGCATGCATAGCCCAACGCTCACAGCATTTGGCTTGGCCTTTGCAGCTTTTTCTTTACAAAAATTTTTATGCCTTAGATTTTCGTAATTTCAAATCCTTTTATTTATTTAGGAGGCTAGTCCGTTAAATTGAAAGTCCGTTTCATTGAAGTCCATTAAATAGAGCATTGACTGTTCAAAAAAATAAAATATAAATTTTATCAAAGGTATCGCATTTCAAATACCTGGGAGAAATTTTAGAACCTACTGGACTGGAGAAAAAGTCACAGGAAACTCGAACAAAGAAACTGAAGAGGGCTTACGAACGAACACACAAACTTTATTACAAAAAGTGCATTTCCACACATGCAAAAATCAGACACTACAACTCAGTCCTCAAACCCGAGGTGCTATACGCAGCAGAAACATTGTCACTTCACAATAAGACTCTGCTACAAAACCTGAAAAAAGAAGAACGTAAAATCATCAGGAAAATACTTGGACCACGGAAAACGGACTATGGATACCGGCTACAAACCAACAGAACCACAGAGAAAATTTCAAACTTTTCAGCAGACATTAGAAAAACACGACTTGGACACATACAACGACTTCCTGAACACAGACTTACCCAACAGATTATTATTGCTACAGAAAATCTTAAAGGCATGACATGGGCCGAGCAAGTAAGAAGAGACCTTGACAACACTCAACTCACTTCTAAAGACGTGACAGACGTACAATAAGACGTATACGACAATACGTATAGAAAGAGAATAGACAAGTGGGAAGTGCAGCCAGAGATCAGAGCCAAGAAGACCGGCACTACATGGACAGAGGAGAGGAAGAGAGCCATGAGTGAGAAGATGCAGACGTCATGGAGAGCTCGCAGGAAGAATCGTAGAAGCTTCACGTGATCCATAAGAGTCTACAACATGTATAATAATAATAATAATAATAATAATAATAATAATAATAATAATACATTTTATCAAACATCCCATACTGGTATTTTCAACAGCCATATTATATTGATAATTGAAATATACATTCTTTTAACCACCAATGATACGGTAAGTGTTTCCTGTTTACCGTATTACTGGTGGTTTAAAGAATATATATTTCAATTTCAAATATTAATTTATATTTTTTTTAATATTAATTTCATATAAATTTTGTAAAACTGCAGTTTATAGAGTAAGGTTTTCTGCAAATTTTGGTAAAATAATTAAGAATTAAGTGGCCACTTAACAGCTTTTATTTTTATTCTTTGTGCTTGTGATGTTACTTCTCATTACTTGTAAAATTTATTTTCTTGCCTGTGATAATAGTTTGTAAACTTTTAACGATGTAAGAAAACTGTGGTATGTACCCTCTGTGGTTGGGCCCTCTACAGTTTTGTATGGAGTTACAGGTGGTGGTATAACCACCCTGGTTTTTCACCTAAAAAAAATAAGTCCTGTTAATTCTTGGTAAGGAAAGATCTTCTTCTGCTCGTCAAGGAATGCATCCCTGTCTGTTCCAAACCTCTGAAATCTGCCTATCTCTTCGTCGGTTTACCCTTCCCTCCAGTTTGTAACCCTGGTTAGGTATCATATCCTTGCTTTTCCTGTCCACATGCTCTATCCATTGTAATTTATTTTGCGCGGTACCTTACCATTTAAAGAGTAGATATTAAGCTTTTTCCTTATCTCTACATTCCTGTAATGGTCTTCTCTACTTCATCCATATATGTTCGCCATAAAAATTTCATTTCAGATGCCTGCAATCTGCTCTCTTCTGTCTTTGGTAGCACCCAAGTTTCGCTGCCGTAAAGAAGGGTTGACACAGCTATTGTTCTATAAAATCTCAACCTTGTATCCCTACTTCTGTTGTTTTTTAAGGTTCAGTGGATACTCCTGCATTTTATGTTGAAATCGGCGCATCTTATTGATAGCATCTTTATTTTGTTGATATGTTACGCTGCAACCCAGATACTGAAAGTGGGGTACCTGTTCCAGAATATTGTTCTCTATAACAATTTTGCTCCTGGCTGGATTCTTCCCTCTGAACACCTTTACCCTCATCTTCTGTGTCAAAATCTTCAGATACATACGAGGGTCATTCGTAAAATAAGGTTCCTTAAACTGCCGAGACAGAATGCGATGTGGTGGGAGAAATCTCGCAACACTGTCTTACTCATCAGCTCTCCCTCTCTTTTTCCGCACCACTCCGCCTCGCTACGTCGATCAGTGCCGGCCTAGCAGCCTTCGAAGATGGAGTTCCCTATCGCTGTTACCGCTAGATGCGAAATTCGCGCTGTGATACGTTTTTTAAATGCAAAACGGATTTCACCTATTGACATTCATCATGGAACAACAGTAAACTCTGACAGATATTGCGACACATTAAGAAAACTGAGACGTGCGATCCAGAACCGCCGGAGATGAAGATTGTCCAGTGGTGTAAGGCTTCTCCATGACAACGCTCGACCTCATGTCTCATATCAAACTCAAGAACTGCTGACAGATTTTGGCTGGACTGTTGTGCCCCCCGCCCCTACAGCCCGGACCTAGCCCCAAGTAATTATCACTTATTCCCAAAATTAAAGGAATACTTGGGTGGCCTACGCTTCAGTACCGATGATGAAGTCAAGGAAGAGGTTACTCGATTCCTCAAAGGATTGGCGGCAGAATTCTACAACATGGGGATAGAAAAGTTGGAGCATCGTCTGCAAAAGTTTTTGGACAGAAACTGCGATTATGTAGAAAAATAGCGTAAGTTTTAAGCTTTAAATTGATGTACCTATAACACTAAGATAAAAAATATAGCTGTCTATTTTTAAAAATCATGGGAACCTTATTTTACGAATGACCCTCGTAATTTGTTCAGTAGGAAGAGTGCTTTCTGCAATTCAACCTCATTCTTCTGTAGCACTATCAGGTCATCGGCAGACAGTAAGCAGTTCACCATGATATCCTCTCTCATAAGAACACCAGTACTTGAGATTTCCATCTTCTGATCACATCATCCTGATAAATATTAAACAGAGTGGGTAATAGACCACTTTTTCTTGTCTTACCCCTCTGTTAAGGGGGTCACGTATCCCTATACTTTACAATTTTAACGTTTGTACCTTTTTCTCAGGAACTACATAAGGTAGACACTTAATTTTTTTTTATCTTTTAGATCATTCTTTTCTGCACATTTTGAGCGGAAAAAATGTTAAAATTGATAAAGTAAAAATTTTTTACAATTTTTTTTCGAAAAGACCTTTTGGTGATAATTTGAAAATTTAATAAAAAATTTAATTTTTTACAAATTTAAATTGTTAAACGCTCAGAATAGGCAGAAATAATAGATCTTTCAAACAATCAAAAATTCACTTAAATATCTTTAATAGATCCTGAGAAAAAGGTACAAATTTTTTATACAAATCAATTTATGCAAGTGTTCTGGAATATAAAAAAGTAATGAAGTCCAAGTACCCCACATGGTTTGATAAGAGATTAATTCAAAAAATCAAATTAAAAAAAAAGTTATCTCGCAAAAGGAAGTTTTCACACTACTATGAAAATAGATTTAGGCAACTTAGGGCATGTCTCAAACGGGAAATAAGTCAAGACTATAAGAATTGTATAGAAATGTTGCAGGACGATGTTCATAGTAACATAAAACATTTTTGGAACTTTGTAAATAATAAAAGGGCAAACAGAAGCGAACAATCAGTTTTTGTAACTGGAAATCAGGGACTCAAGGAAGAGGAAGTTACCCAGGGTTTTGCTGATTATTTTTGTTCTGTATATGAAGGCCAAAATGTAGTAAATAATACCCCCCCCCCCAGAAAATCTTAATGTAAAAGTCGGGTTAGATCTTGTTAGTTTAGAGAGTGTTAATGAAAATGATGTGACTGAAGCGGTACGCAAACTTAAACCAACGAAATCTAGTGGACCAGATAATATTCCTCCTTATATTATTAAAGGTTGTGCAGACATACTGATAAAGCCAATCCAGTGTCTTTGTAATTTATCGCTCAGAACTAATACCTTTCCTACTAAATGGAAAGTTGCGCGAATAACACCAATATTTAAGTCAGGAAATAGAAATGAAGTTTCAAATTATCGGCCCATTGCGATTATTAATTGTTTGGCAAAGGTTTTTGAGCATATTATCCACTCAAAGATTTTCAAACAGGTGAAGGGCTTAATATCTCCCGTACAGCATGGTTTCATGCCTGGACGCTCCACAGTTACAAATCTGTTAAAATTTACACAGGATGTCTCATATATGCTGGGTAATAGATTGCGTACAGATGTAATATACTTAGATTTTAAAAAAGCCTTTGATAGAGTAAATCATGATATATTGTTAATGAAAATGGAAAAAATTGGCTTTACAAAAAATTTAATATTGTTTTTTAATAGCTATTTGAAAAATAGATCGTTGTATGTGAGATTTAGAAATAATTGCTCTCGTAATTTTTCAAATAGCATGGGTGTACCACAGGGCAGTAAACTCGGGCCTCTTTTATTTTTATTATTAATTAACGATTTGGCACTAAGCGTTCATAATAGTGTATGTATTTTATTTGCTGATGATATGAAACTGTATAAACATATATATAATTTTGATGATTGTAAACTTCTTCAAAAAGACTTATATAATGTATATTTATGGTGTGAAAAAAATCATTTAGAGTTAAACATTAATAAATGTAAATATATGATATTTTCCAACCAAATTAATTTCCATATATTTGATTATTCTGTAAAAAATGAAAAATTAGTTTTAGTCCATGAGATCCGTGATTTAGGGGTGCTAATTGACAGTAAATTAACATTCAAGCAACACATCCATATGATTGTGAATATTGGTTATAGGTTACTCGGATTTATAGTTAGAAATACAAAGCAGTTTGATGGAATTGAGGTCTCAATAAGGTTATTCGAAGCTCTAGTTAGAAGCAGGTTAGAATATGCTGTTATTGTGTGGAATCCCCATCATCGGAATTACATAGACTCGATTGAAAAAATTCAAAATAGATTATTGCGACTCCTGTATTACAAAAAATATGGTATGTCATGCTCTTTAGGGTTTTCTTCGGAGACGATGAGAAGAATTTTTGACATACAATCCCTTGAAGTTAGACGAAATGTGATGTGTATGCAATTTTTATATAAAATATTAAATAATAAGGTTGACCTAGAGGATATTGTTAAAAACATTTTTTATTATGTACCTTTTGTTAGATCCAGGACTTTTAATCTGTTTTATTTGCCTAAAGTGAACACTGTGCAATACAGTAGTATGTTCTTAATACGGATGCTATCCTTTTTCAATAAATTTAATCTGGAACTCGATCCTTTTTTTGATAATTACAAACAATTCTCATCAAAATGTTATCAGGCGCTCTCCAACCAATAAATGATATAAATCACAGAGCAGACTCACATCTTTTTCTTTCTTTCTTCCTTTCCTTCTTTCTTTTTTCTTCTTTCTATTGTTTCTTTTTCCTTTTCCTTTTATTAATTTATTAATAAAGAATATTATTTTTGATCATGTTTTGCTAAACTATTTTCGTGGGAATTTTTCTTATTTTTTTTTCTTATTAATTTGTTATTATAGTAAGTAATTTTATTGAAACATTATTTTATTTTTTTGAGAAAAAGAGATAAAAAGTGTTATAGCATGTATATTATGTAAATAAAATAGTTATAAGCAAATTTGTTTTGTAAATATGTAAATTTTTTTTATGTCACTAAGGCTTATATGGATAAGTTCTGTTAGCCTTTGTATTGTTGTAAATAAATAAATAAATAATTATAAAAATGTGGTAAAAAACCTAATTTTCGGAAACACTCATTTTAATAAATAAATACGATCCTAGTAACACACTTTTGTTAGTAAATATTTACACTAAAACTGTAACGGCAAAAAAACACATGTGTTTACAACTTACAATGGTACTACCAATCTTAGATTTCAATTTAAATTAGTATTAGAACAAAAATAATGGTAAAATAAATACGAGGGTAGGCTGATAAGTAATGCACACATGCTTGTAGAAGACAACTAAATAAACTTCAGTAGCGCGCCTGGTGGCATGTGGAAGTACTATTTCTCCTCTACAAGTCTGCGCAGTTTGAAGGCGTTGCTTTCATTCAGTTTGTTTTGAGTAGTGGAAGTATGGCGTCGTGTTCTGGTGCTATGTCAACGAGAATTAAACAACGCGAATTGAACAACTTTTGAAGCGCTACCGTGACGAAGGAGACGACTTTCTTTTGAATATTGTGACGGGGGACGAGTCATGGGTTCATCATTACGATCCCGAAGAAAAAAGGCAGAGCGCTGAATATCGTCATCCACATTCTCCTGTTGTGAAAAAGTTCAAAACACAACCGTCCGCAAAAAAAATTCTTTTGACTGTGTTTTGGGATGCTCGCCGAGTTTATGTGACTGATTATCTGGAACGAGGGGCAACGGTAAATTCTGCTCAGTATATACAGACTCTGAAACACCTCCGACGTCGAGTTTGTCGTGTTAGAGGCAACCTGGCGCCAATAATTTTGCAACACGACAATGCTCGTCCACACACTTCGCGTGCAACTGGAGAGGCTCTGAGAAACCTGAAGTTTCAACCAATTTTACACCCTCCGTATTCTCCCGACCTTGCGCCTTGCGATTTTTATTTTTTTCCTTTACTGAAGAGAGACCTTAAGGGTAATCATTACAGCTCGGACAATGAGGTGAAGGCAGCTATTGCGTCCTGGGTTCGAGGAAAGTCGGAAGAATTTTTCAGTGACGGAATGAAAAAACTTGTTAAACGTTGGGAGAAATGTGTAATGCTTAACGGTGACTATATTGAAAAATAAATAGATAATTTGGTAGGTTAAGATTTGTACTTTAATTTGTTATTTACCCCATCTTGCTATTTCTTTTTGTTCGTCTTCTACAAGCATGTGTGCATTACTTATCAGCCTACCCTCGTATATAAAATAAATGTAAAATATTTTTTTGTTTTGGTGTGAGTAGTAGCACCAGCTGTAGAGGTTAATGAAAAAAAAAATTAAAAATATTTATAATTATCGTAGAAATATAATATTTACACCATTTTTTAGCGGAAATTTCAAACTACCGGGTGAGCATAAAGTCTTGCCCTGATTATAAAAATTTATTGCAGAATAACTGTTTGACATAATAATTTAAATTTGATGCTGTTACATAGGTTAGTGTTAATAGTTTTTTTTAAGATTACTTACATTAGTAAACTTCAACGTGTGCCCCCTTGGTAGCTCGGAGAATGTCGAAGCGGTATTCCAGTTCCCACCAGGTGTTTTGTAACATGTGTTCTGTCACAGTACCCACAGCAGCTTGTATCCTAGCCTTCAGTTCGTCAACATCTGCAACTGGTGTGGCGAAGACTCTATCCTTGATATAGCCCCAGAAAAAAAGTCAAGGGGAGTAATGTCTGGACAGCGGGGTGGCCAGGGTGTTGGACCATCCCTTCCAATCCACCGATCCTGAAATGTTTCATCCAGGAAATTACGCACTATCAAAGCCCAGTGGGGCGGTGCCCCATCTTGCTGGAAAATTATCCATGGTTGATATTCTTCTAACTGTGGTGCAATGAACTGTTGCTAAACATCTAAGTAAATGTTAGCGTTAATGGTGTTTTCCGTGAAGAAAAACGGCCCGAAAACCTTATTATGCATGAGGCCGCACCAACACCCTGACCACCCTGCTGTCCAGACATTACTCCCCTTGACTTTTTTTCTGGGGCTATATCAAGGATAGAGTCTTCGCCACACCAGTTGCTGACGTTGACGAACTGAAGGCTAGGATACAAGCTGCTGTGGGTACTGTGACAGAACACATGTTACAAAACACCTGGCGGGAACTGGAATACCGCTTCGACATTCTCCGAGCTACCAAGGGGGCACACGTTGAAGTTTACTAATGTAAGTAATCTTAAAAAAAACTATTAACACTAACCTATGTAACAGCATCAAATTTAAATTATTATTTATTTATTTATTTATTTACAATAATTTGTTTGTAAGGACTAACCTTATACAAATAGAGTTGCGAAAAAACAATATTACAATTAAACAAAAACAAATACAAAATATATAAATTTGGTGAAAATGCTGTATTTAATAGAATAATTGAACAAGTAATTTAGTTACGTGTTATCCTCTCCCATTATCATTAATCTTATTTCCATTGCTTTTACTATAAATAAATACAGCTTACTAATTTTATCCTTGTTTAAATTGGACAATAAAACTAATAATTTTCCCCTTTCTGATAAGATATTTTTTAAATACTTGCTATAAAGACTAATTCTTATATCTCTATACATAAGACACTTAAGTAAAATATGACTAATTGTTTCATTTTCCTTTAGGTTGCAGATAGGGCATACTTTATCACTATTTATAAATGTTCCCCTCCCTTTAACATGTAAATAAACAAATCTATCAGTCGCTAAGCGCAATTGAGTGATGCATCTCATATGTTGCATTGGCAACCTATACAAAAACTGCTCGCCTAACTCAAAGTTTGGGTTTAATTCTTTATACATAGAAAAGGAATTTGTATTTATAGCAGCTTGAATATCCTGCGCAAAAACCGCGCTAGCGTGGCTTTCTATTATACTCATATAATTCGACGTTAGTTCTTCTACCCTTACTTCCCCATCAACCAATATGTTATGTACACCAGCCAAATGAAATTGTTCTTTTAAAAGAAATACCCAATTAAATTTTTGTTTTGTTACTTCTCTAAGCGTATTATTGCTTGAGTCCACCAACATTTTATAACACAATCTAGGCAGACGATCGTCTGGCATCTCAATAATTTTTTTAAACCACTTAATTGTCCGTATGAAAATATTGTGCGATAAATTTAAACGTTTTAATTCAAGGCGTATTGACCAGCTCGGAATAGTCTTTCCCACAAATAGAACTCGCTTAAGAAAATATAATTGGGCGGTTTCTATAATATTTAAATAGCTGAGGCCCCACACTTCGGAAGCGTACAGTAAAGAGGGTGTTACAATTGAATCGAATAATTTTAACTTCGAGCTCCATGAATCAGATTTTGCTTTCTTTAAGATCTGAATTACTGATTCACTATGGCTTTTAGAGCGCTTAACTACCTCTCTGGAAAATAATCCAAATCTGCCGGATGACGCAAATCTAACCCCCAAGTATCCATATGATTGGACTATTTCTAACGCATTCCCTCTATAATAAAAAGGTTTCACCTTTTTTGTTCTGCCCTTATGAAAATTAATAATTTTTGTTTTATTAATATTTACAGTTAGGTATAAATTTTTGCAATATTCGGAGAGACAATTAAGTTTATATCTTAGGTCAGAGGCACTATCCGCCATTATAATAACGTCATCAGCGAAGAGGAGCATTAGCACGTCGTTATTATTGTCAATGCGAACACCGTGACAACCCCTATCCCTAAAAAACCGCTCAATATCCCAAATATACATTGAAAAGAGGAGGGGGCTTGCCGAGTCGCCTTGCAAAATTCCTCTAGAAGGTTGAATTAGTTTTGATTGTTCCCCGTCTTTTTCTACAAAAATACCGGAATTCCTATACAGATTACTTAAAACCCTTATAATTTTACTACTGAACCCTAATAACCCTAAACGATTCCAAAGAGTACAGTGGGGGACGGAGTCAAAAGCTGTTTCGAAATCGACAAAAAGAGCATAAAATTTTTTGTTGTTTAGTTCTAGCTGCTTGTAAATGATTGAGTTAAAGACAAATATATTACCAATGCAGCCCCGTGACCTTCGGAACCCGCTCTGGCATTCTGGTAAAAGTTTACACAATTCTGCCCACTCGGACAGTCTTCTTTCTAATACGCGGCTAAATAATTTAAAAAGTGTATTTATTAAAGCTATACTTCTATAGTTAGTCGGAGTTAGGCGATCGCCTTTTTTGTGTAGAAAGAATATCTTTATTTTCGCCCAATCACCCACTGCATCTTCAGATACAAAAATTTTATTAAAAAAATTCACAATATAATTTACCCAGTCACTTGGTAAATTTTTAAGAAATTCATATGCGATGCCGTCGCATCCAGGAGATTTCTTATTTCTCATTTTCCGTAACGAAACCAATACTTCCGTCAGGGATATATCAGTGTCCAGTACTGGATGCAGCGCGTCTTGAAAGTAGTAAGACTCCGCGTTTAGCCTTCCCCCTTGTGAGAATTTAATCCTTAAAAAATCAGCCCATTCTCCCAGACCTATTAAGTTAGGAGTGCTACTCACACCGCGAAATTTTTTTACGACATGCCAAAATTCTGTCGTATTCTTTGTGTTCGATAATTTTTCTCTTAAATCGTTATAATAATTAATTTTTTTTACGGTAAGAATTTTTTTATATTTAACTTTTTCTTCTAAAAACAAATTCAGGGATACATCCGAAAAATTTTCAGCTTTTGCCTGCCTATATTTTTTGCGTAACGATCTTTTTAAGAATCGACATTCGTGATCATACCAAGGTTTATTTTTTGGCATCATTTTGCCAGTAGTCGAGTGTCTTATCATGCCCAAATCCCCAGTGGCAATTTTAATAGTATTTATTAAAGTATTATACATAAAATTTGCATCATTGAAGTCAGACAAGGGAACCTGTTTTACCTGCATAGAATTTTTAAAATCATGTTTACGCTCTTCAGACCAAACATATTTGGGGCAGATTTTGTTGCTTGTCTTTAAGCGATTACCAGGAATAAAATCAGCATTTATTTTCACAGAGATCGGTAAGTGGTCAGAAGCTAATATTAAGTCGCAAACAGATAAATCCTCAAGGATATCAAACGATAAATAGTTCGACCACACTAAATCTACTGTACTTTTACCATTTTCGTTAAAAAAGGTAAACTGACCTGGGTTATCGCTAATGCTACGACCATTTACGACATAAAAGATATTATCTTCCATTAGACGGACTAACCTTCTCCCACCTGAGTTAACGATTTCGTCATTTGAAATCCTGTTTGACGATAACCTCGAGTAATTAAAGTTCAAATTGTCTAGCGACTGATTTAAATTTCCCACCCTACAATTAAAATCGCCTCCTATTAATACCGGGTAAGAGAAAAACAGTTCCGCCTCCCTTTCAAACAAAGCTGATAGTTCGGTTAGGCCATCGTCAACGCACTGTGGGTTCAAATAAACGCCCCCAACAATAATAATGGCATTCCTATAAGTAATTTCAATAAATATAAAAAATTTATTAATAGAGAGTGTTTTAAATTTTATGCCTTTTTTAGCTAGTAGGAGTAGACCTCCGGATGCCCGGCCCCGTGAGCTGTGTTTTTCAGCCTCTTTTTGGATACAGTCCTACTCAGAAAAATTGTTAATATTTAATAACGGATTATGATCCCATGTTTCACTTAACAAAATTATTTCATTTGTTTTAATTTCCGATAACTCTGTACCATCAAGAGAAAAAAGGGTGGAGATGCCATGACAATTCCAAAATAAAATGTTGGTCGACTTACCTAAGTTGTTATTTTGAGTTCCTACCATACTAAGTTCAGGCATTAGTTCTGACACACTGCTACCGGCATTCGCCGCACTCCCCGCACTCCACTCCCACTATACACTTCCTACTCTGTCTCTCGATGTAAGGGCGGGCCCTTTAGATTTGCTGCGAGTAACTGTGCCCTCTTTAAGCCACCGACGTACATCACTTGTGCAATTCCCTTTCCTGGAGACTGCTCCCTTTTTAGACGATCCTGTGCTATTTTGAGTTTTTACAGGTGAATTTTCTGTATCTGCGCTAAAATTCCCACTACCTTTGCTAAGAAAAAATTCCACGTGCGTTCTGTCTGTAGATTTTTTATGCTCAGGAGTTCGCCGCCCCTGCTCTCCATTACCAACTTCCTGCCTTCTCAGGTGGGCTTCGGCGCTTGAAGGAACCAGATTTTGTGACTCAGTAGAGGTATTTTCGTTAGTGACCGGCAACTGGTGCACTATGCTAGACTCTGTATTTTCACCCTTTAAGTCCGATAAACAATAGTATTTTCCATTAACAACCAGTTTGTCATATTTTATTGTAGCATAATGGCCCTGCTTTCTGGCATCGAACATGTAACCTTTTAATTCATCGCGTATTTCCCTAATTTTCTTAGTGAAATCCTCTGACACAGCGATACCAGAATCTTTTAGTTTTTTACTTGCAGTCAAAATTGCCATTTTCGTTTTATAATTACTAAATTTAATGATAATAGGCCTGTTTTTACCACACCTACGCCCAAGTCTATGAGCCCGCTCTATATCATAGTTTGAAATGTTGACACCCAATTCATTTTTAATAATATTAGACACTATTTCTTCGGATCTATCCCAATCTTCGTCCTTTCCCTCCTGCACATTATAGAAAATAAGATTATTTCGTCGCGAAAATTGCTCAAGTCGGTCCATTTTTACGTGAAGCAATCTATTTTCGCGTTTGGCAGTAACAATTTTTTCGCGTTAAACGCTTACTTCCTGCTGCAAACTCGAGTTAAACGCTATCACTTCTTTAATAGAATTTTTTAATTCCCCGATGTCGTTGCTAATAGTGTCCAGACCACGCATTTTTTTCCCATAAACCTTCTAATGTGACGGGTCCTGGGTTAGTTTCAACACCACCGATTATTAAAATCACTAACAAAACAAGGCCATAAAAGAAGCAGTTTTCCAGAGACGGGCCAAAAAATTTAAGAAAACTAGAATAATTAAATATGAACAAACTAGGCCGACAATAGTGAACAGAAGCGGTATGCAGGCCTATACGCGCACGGTACACATTTATTTCGATCGGCATCGTAGCAATGCAAACGACAGTACACAATACTGATAAGAGAGCGGTAGACAAAACACAACCTTTCACCGTGGCTTCTCAAACGCAACTCAAATTTAAATTATTATGTCAAACAGTTATTCTGCAATAAATTTTTATAATCAGGGCAAGACTTTATGCTCACCCGGTACATTATGCAATAAAAAACAAAAAAATCATAATTTTTCCAATTTTTCGATACGTGACCCCCTTAATAATTATTGTGTCAGAGTTGTATAATAATCTCGATGTCTTCGTATAAGAAAATATTTAACTGTAATTTATAACTTATGTGTTTCAGGTGTTTAGAAAACAATTGTGTCAATTGTTGATGTTTGATTTTCCTGAACATTACGGAGAAGTGCTTGTACTTACATTAAAACAAAGTGAAACTCAATCAATAGCTCCGGACGTTTGGTTTGAATTATTAGAAGCTTTAACATCATGTAGATTCAGGCAAAATATGAGTTTCGGACAGACGAAAGACGAAATCAGAAAGTTTGCTACTGAACAAAAAGTACTTTCTCATATCGAGGTAAAATTTTCTCAGTTATTTTTTTATAATTAATTAAATTTTTGAAATGTGAGTTTAGTGATGCAATAGCCATAAGTTATGATTATATGGATTTTCAAAAAAATGTATAGTTTATAATTTTTTTGTATAAATGCGTCCAGGAGTCTCCCGGGGGAGTATAGGACATGACAGAAGTTAATAATACCTGAAATACGTATTACAATTTTACATTGTTCTACTACTACTATTGCCGGCCGCATTGGCGAAGTTGGTAACGTGCTCGCCTCTCATCATGCGATCTTGGGTTCGAATCCCATTCAGGCACGGCATTTTTTCATACATTACAAAAAATCATTTCATCATTCACCGTCTGCATTAGCAGTAATTGCAGAACAGTCGGACGTTAAGAAAAAAAAAACTACTACTATTTAGAAAGAAATTCTTTTACAAAAGTATAAAAAGTTTCACCAATCAAGTAATTTTTCAGATTTTTTTAAAGGTAAAAAAATTATCACATTTTAAAAATTGGGTAATTTATTGTTATATTTACTTCCCGTATAAATAGGTTTGCCCATAACAGACAGGTGGAATGTCAAATTGTTTATCCTCAATCTGTTCGGTGCAGGGCTAAAATAAATAGTTCTATTTCTTATCACATGGTCAGCTAATTAAACGACTGAATCATTTAGGAACAGAAGAGGTAGAGGTATAAAAGACACTAATCATAGTTATCTCCTCTGAAAGTAATGAATTTCATTATTCAGCCAGTCCCTGTGGTGAATAGAGTGAAGGTGTAATTTGCAGTGTGGAAAATATGTGCTTTTCGGAGGGCCCGGCATGCTGATAAGCGTACTTTTCCACTCAGTGTGGAAGGCAATCGTAAACCACGTCACTCCTCGTTTTACTTAGTAAAGCCTCTAGAGGTTCAAACCAGCCTTTTGGCTGATGACCTAAACAACAACAATAAATAGGTACAACCTACCTCTTCTGTTCTTTAATGATTCGGTCATTTAATTGGCTGACTGTGTGATAAGAAACAGAACTATGTTTTGTTGATGTGGAACTAGCAAATTGTGTGTAAATAATTTAACACTCCATTTGGATTTGATGTGCTGTTAATAGTAATAACAAACAAATTGGTCATTTGTTACTAAAAAAATTCAAATTTTTTTTTAATATCAACAATTTTGTATTATGGAATACTTTATAACTCATAACAATTATAAGGGAAATGAAAATATCAATGAAGTAAAGTTGTGGATGACTCATATGCTAAACTTGCAATTTCTTAAGTGTACTTGCAAGATGAGAGGTAAAAAGAAAATTTATCAACAGTGTATTTTTATATGCTAGTTCAAGTTATACAAGATATACATTATCTATTATTTTTTTTAAATTTATTTTTATTTAGTCACATTAACAGCGTTATTATCATGAACTACTACTGTGAGTTATGGAACTGGAATGATGTGTTTTAACTTTTAGTAATTTCCAGACCAGCAATTCCTAACAATCTTTACCTCGGGGCATACTGACTGAAATACATATTTAGTCACGACATACTTGATACCCTTATTTTTGTAATTAACTATATAATTATACCATTTTTCAAAGCTGATGAGCTCTTAAGAGTATGCATTGCCCCCTCCCCCTCCCCACTTTATAGTTAGCCAATGACTTGCCAGCAACATTGCCAACACTTGCTCTTGTAGCTCAGTTAAATATTTCGTCGGCCATTCTTTTTGGTCTTTCAATAACAATTATAACCTATAAACATACAATCAGCTGATTATTTTATAAAGTATTATACGAGGCGTGTTCAGAAAGTAAGTACCGTTTTTTAAAAAAACAAGTAAAACAATTTTTTTTCAACACAATTTTATTTCTACATGAAAGTTCAAACCTTAAACTATTTTTCGACATAATTTCCACCGATGTTCAAACACTTGCCGTAGCGGGTGATCAATTTGTCTATACCCTCTTTGTAGAAGGTTCCCGCCAACGAATGTAGGCACGACTCCACGGCAGTTTTCACTTCATCGTCGGTTTCAAAACATTGGCCGCCTAGCTCGCGCTTCATGTGCAGGAAAAAGTGGTAGTCAGACGGTGCCAAGTCCGGGCTGTAGGGCAGGTGATCGAACTACTCCCAACGAAATAGTCGAACCAATGTTTGAGTGTCACCAGCGGTATGGGGCTGAGCATTGTCATGGAGCAACACAATTCAGTTACTGAGCATTCCTCTCCGTTTGTTTTGAATTGCCCGCCTTAGTTTTCTTTAGGTTTCGCAATACCTTGCCGCAATAATGGTTTCACCTCTTGGGAGAAAATCAATCAGCAAAACACCTTTCCGATCCCAAAAGACAGGGCACATGATTTTTTGTGCAGACATTGTCGTCTTGAATTTTTGTTTCTTCGGGGATTGCGTGTGTCGCCACTCCATTGACTGCTGTTTAGTCTCCGGTGTGACATGACGGACCCAAGTTTCATCACCTGTCACAATTTCGTTTAAAAAATCCTCACCATCATCACTGTACCGTGTGAGAAAAGTCAAAGCACTTCCGAGTCTTTTGGTTTTGTACACGTCGTGGCGGGAACCTTCTACGAAGAGGGTATAGACAAATTGATCACCCGCTACGACAAGTGTTTGAACATTGGTGGAAACTATGTCGCAAAATAGTTTAAGGTTTCGGCTTTCATGCAGAAATAAAATTGTGTTGAAAAAAAATTGTTTTACTTGTGTTTTTTAAAAACGGTACTTACTTTCTGAACACGCCTCGTATGTTAACGCGCTCTATAATCGATGTGTTCAGTACGAGATGCAAGATGAGAGTGAACTATCGCGGCTTTTATATGCATGTGCGCTTACTGTTTGTCAGGTACAATCTGACAACAGTGGCCTTGCGCATTTGCAGATCCTCGGTCACTATCGCATGTACTGCAAATGTGGACATGTTTAGGGTGTCAGAACTGTGCTGGATGCTGAATTGACGGTCGGAACGCAAAACTTCATGCATACAATCCACACTATCGTCGGTTCTGGCCGTTGTTGGGCGTCCAGAACAGGGTTCGTTGACGACCTCCTCCCGGCCCTTCATGAATGCCTTGTGCCACCTTCCGGACTGTGACCTTCAAATGCAGTCATCCTTAAAGGCCTCTTGAAGCATCTGAAATGTTTTTGGTTGCATTCTTTCCAAGCTGCACGCAAAACTTGATGGCGTATCGCTTTTCAAGCGAACGCTCCATCGCGCCATGTTACAAAGTTGGAAAACACACTTCACACGGAGACGTGTCTTTCCGCTCAGACACTTCGGAGCAAATTGGTGACTGGCTGCGTTGGAAGGGCAGACCCCTCACCACATTTCCCAAACAGTTTTACTGGGATGGGATGGATAGTTGCGTCACAATAAAATAAAAAATAAACACCAAAAGCATTCAAGTGAATGCTAAGAAAACGTGTACTATTGTGTAAATATTGGAAGCTGGCACACTTAGGCGGAGTGCACACCTATGTGGTACGATACGTAAGATATGATATTTATCTTATACGATATTTATCTTATGCGATAGATGTCTGCTTGCTCAATACAAAACACATTGCTGGTGAAAACTTGCCGCACACCAGGGATACAGCGACATTTATCGTAAGATATTTGTAGCGTACGATATGTTCGGCTTGTCTTATACGATAAATATCTTAATACATTAGTTGCCCTGACACCACTGTTAAAACAACATACTATCGCGTATTCTTATTTTCATTGTTAAAAATTTGTTTTAATTATATTACTACAATATGAAGGACGATCCTGTTTTTATGATATTCTTTGTAAATGAGGTACAAAAATATCTGTGTATATGGAATTACCAATTAAAGGTAAAATAAAACAAAATTCTCAGGTCTCATTCTGTATGTCTCCGTGAATTTATCTTCATGCAGCGATAGTTCTTTATGTACAATAGCTGAGCTGTGATGTGGATTGTGTAAATTATATGGATGAACCCAAAACCTTCTTTTTACTTTCTCTTGCCTATATGAATATATAGGAAGGAAAGTATTGTTTTCATGTCGATTTTTCGAAATCGAGTTTTCACCGGATCTATACGTTTTCAGACCCCCTGAACCCAAAAAACATGTTTTTAGCGATTGGTCTGTGTGTGTGTGTGTGTGTGTGTCTGTGTGTCTGTGTGTGAACAGAATATCTCAAGAATGGAACATCGTACAAACTTGAAACTTGAAACTTAAGTTACATACCACTACCGGACGCGACACGAACATTTTCATCAAAATCGGTCAACCGGAAGTAGTAGTTTATTCGTATAATTTTTCAGTTTTTTGCGATTTTCTCAAAAACTGGTCCTACGATTTTTTTAAAAATCGCCTATTTTACTCAATTTTTTATTCTCTACAAGATAGGGTAGGCGCCATGTTTGCTGAAATTCTCGGTGAGGCTGTTTTCACGTAAAAACGTTGTTTTTTTAAGATTACGGCTTTAATATAAATTTTAGCGCAAAAACTTATATAATAAAAGTTGTAGAGAATTTAAAAACCTACAACTTTTGTTTCAAACATTTTTTTGTATAACGCTTAGTTTAGCGGTAATTTGCGATTTTCTGTTTTTTTCTCACGAAAACGTGAGAAAAATCGATTTTTTTAACATTTCGGTCTTAGTATGCATTTTACGACAAAAGTGTATATAATAAAAGTTATAGAAAATTAAAAGATCTACAACTTTTGTTTAGAGCATTTTTCTCTACAGAGCCTAGTTTAGCGTGAAAGCATGATTTTCCGTATTTTTAAGCCAAACTGAGTTCGATTGTCATTTTGCGTCATTCACTCATGATTAAAATAAGGTTATGTTTTTGAGGTTAGTTTTTGTTTATTTCTAATATTTTATTAATAATGTTAGGTTTATTATTAATCATTTGCATTGGCAAGAGAAAGTTGTGTGAGTGTTTCACACCAGATTTTTTGACATGTCCTATTCTCCATTGGGAGTCTCCTGGACGCAATCAAAAAAAAAAATCTGGTGTGAAACACTCACACAACTTTCTCTTGCCAATGCAAATAATTAACAATAAACCTAACATTAGTAATAAAACATTAGAAATAAACAAAAAAACTAACCTCAAAAAACATGACCTTATTTTAATCATGAGTGAAAGACACAAAATGAAAATCTACATCAGTTCGGTTTAAAAATATGGAAAAACACTCTTTCACACTAAACTAGGCTCTGTAGAGAAAATTGCTTTAACTAAAAGTTGTAGATCTTTTTATTTTCTATAAAATTAATTATATACACTTTTGTCGTAAAATGCATTATAAGGCAGAAATCTTAAAAAAATCGATTTTTTACATGTTTTCGTGAGAAAAAACAGAAAATTGCTAATTACCGCTAAACTAAGCATTATACAAAAAAGTGTTTGAAATAAAACTTGTAGGATTTTAAATTCTCTACAACTTATATTATGTAAATATTTGTGCTAAAATGCATATTAAAGCCGTAATCTTCAAAAATCAATTTTTTTATGTGAAAACAGCCTCACCAAGAATCTCGGCAAACATGGCACCCCCATCTTGTAGAGCATAAAAAATTTAGTAAACCAGGAGATTTGAAAAAAAATTGTAGGACCAGTTTTTGAGAAAATTGCAAAAAAGTGAAAAATTAACACGCTACACGATAAACTACTACTCCCAATTGACCGATTTTGATGAACATTTTTATGTCTGGTCCGGTAGTGGTATGTTACTTAAGTTTCAAGTTCGTACGATGTTCCGTTCTTGAGATATTCTAGTCACACACACACCCACCCACCCACCCACACCCACACACACACACACACACACACACACACACGCACGCACCCGCACGCACCCGCGCAAACGCACACACACAGACCAATCGCTAAAAACATGTTTTTTGGATTCAGGTGGTCTGAAATCAAGTAGAACCGGTGAAAACTCGATTTTGAAAAATCGACATGAAAACAATACTTTCCTTCCTATATATTCATATAGGCAAGAGAAAGTAAAAAAATTGTGGCACTTGAGCTATGTAATGTGCAAACTCTAGTCCTACTGTTTGTTGCTATTATGCGTAATTCACTAGTACTATTATAATTAAAAAACATTTTTGCATATAATACTGTTACACCTAAACCAAAGTTCAATAAATAATAACTAGGGGTTTAATAAATAATAAACAAACTTATTCGACTTGTTATCAATAATAAAATGCATTTTATACACTTAAAAAGTACTTTTAAACTAATTTAAAATAATAATCATGCCCTTTACAGGCAGGTCGAGTGTTAAAATAATTGCACTCGATTTGCTAGTTTCAGGGATACACAAAATAGTTCTTTCTCTCTTATCACATGGTCACCCAATTATATGACTAAAGCACCTATCTTTACACCTTCAAAACGGTGTTTTTTGCCAAATTTTTATTAGCAAAACGTTACAGGTACTTAAAGCATCACAGGTAATTTTTTAAATTTCAGATCGGGGTCCAGTTGGAGTTACTACCCCATCCAAAAATTATGAAATTTCTAAATTTTCAGAATACAAAATATATTTTAACGGCATGTTTTTGACTTTCAAAATTAAATAAAAATTTGGTAACGCGAAAACTTTGATAGTTCAACCCCCTTACCTTTGGTAGGGGGTAGTAATTTGTAACTCCTGAACGGTGCTACGTAGAGAAAAAGTGTATAGAATCTTTTTTGTGCCTCTCCCAAAGTACTTCAAGGCCATGTAGCTAAAGTTTTCCTTAACTGACCTTTTCGCTGAGAAAACTCAAAACACTAGCATTCCGGCTTTTAGGGCTTGCCGTTTTCATGTTTTTCTTTCTTTACACCTTCACAACGGTTTTTTCGCAAACGTTTATTGACAAAACGTTACACATACACCTAGAGTCACGAAGATTTTATTAAATTTTAGGTCGGGGTCCTATGGTGATTACTACCCCAACAAAAATTAAAAAAAAATTTTTTCGGAATACAAATAATCTTTTAACAACATGTTATTTAGCGAAGAAAATTACATAAAAATTTGGTAACCCGAAAATTTTCAGGTCGCATGAGAAAACGAAAAACTCACAGTATAATAAATACATTCAAAATTGAAATTTTGAAACTTTAAATATTAACCTAAAATTTTATAACCTTCAACGAAAAACTCGAAGTATCATACATTCAAAGTTGAAATTTTGAAACTTTAAACATTAACCTAAACTTTTATAACCTTCAACGAAAAACTCAAAGTATCATACATTCGAAGTTGAAATTTTGAAACTTTAAACATTATACTAAAATTTTAAAATCAACCTTCAAATTTTAAATTTTGAAACTTTAAACTTCATCTTTAAACTTTCATATCTTGAAATTTCTAAATATTGTGATTCACCCAGCCCCTTTGGCCGCCGAACTTCACCTTGTAGCAAATTGTTCTGATCTACTTATGAATTCTGATCCACCTACCCCTCTGAGGTCGAGACACGTAAGCGGCGCTTCGCGCCGCTGGAGAGGCGAGTTATATGACTAAAGCATTTAAGAACAGTAGAGGTGGAGGTATAAAAGATACTAGTCACAATTATCTCCTCTGAGAGTTATGAATTTCATTATACAGCCAAACCTATGGTGAATGAAGTAAAGGAAAATATGAAGGGTGGAAAATAGATGCTTTTCAGAGAGCCGGGCATGCTGATAAGCATACTTTTCCACTCAGTGAGTGTTAGGTTTCCGATACGAGGGATCCCTTGGATTTTAAGACAATGAAAAATTACCCACGACGTATAATTATTGAATTTAATGAAATAGCAAGTAAAACGATTGTTTCCGAAGGACCAGATTGCGTTGATAAGATAGCTGGCAATCACAGCTAAACGATTGATTGATTGTAACTGGCAATTTAAGGCAATTAAGAACGACTTACAGAATGAACAATAGAATGAATTAAGGAACATGAAATCACAAGAATTGCACCAATAAGTAACATAAAACACAACAAAATTCAGCACTTACCTTTGATTAAGCCTTGAAGAGTTTCGCAATGTTATTCACGCGTGGTCGGTAGGTTGAAAAGTCACTAAACATAATTTGCAAATTATAGTTATAAATTCACAATACACAAATGAAATACGCACAATAAGAGTTCTCATATGGAGATCGAAATGAAAGCATGCCCACGACAGACATACTTCACAAAGAAAAGGTCATAACACGCCATTATTGACCAGAACGGCCATTATTGACCAGAACGATATAGCGCCGAACTTGTTGCGTTGCCTGTTGACTTAGAAGTGCGGAGTTTGGGAGACAAAGGAAGTTAGAGAGCGATGGTAGGGGACAGGAAGAATGATGTGTGCATGAGGTCATAGGAACTATTTTACTTAGGAAATTTCAAATACTGGGTAGCGGGAATCCAAATACGTTATTGCCTGTATACCGTGCCTTAACAGTGAGTAAGGTAATGGTAAACCACCTCATTCCTTGTTTTTCTTAGTAAAGCCTCTAGAGGTTCAAACCAGCCTATTATGCTGATAACCTAAACATTAATAATAATTAAATTAAATTAAAAATTACATTGAGTGACACTATCAAGATGTATGAAAATGTGGAAATTCCTTGCACTTGTCAATTGCAACGCTACATTAAATAAGTGAGTAATAATTCTTTAATTTTTTTCTATTGAAACGTGTTCAAATATTTCAGTGACAAGTGTAACACTTCACTGAACAACTTAAAGTTAATCAACATAAAAACTCTACTAAGTATAAACATGCTTTTATATAATGATTATTATTGACATTATAACTCAATGACTGACTAAATAAATTTTTAATTAATTAAATATTTATTTAAATTAAATTAAATGTTTTAATAAAATATTTAATGTAATATTTTTACTTTCTCTTGCCTATATGAATATATAGGAAGGGAAATATTGTTTTCATGTTGATTTTTCAAAATCGAGTTTTCACCGGATCTACACGTTTTCAGACCCCCTAAACCCCAAAAACATGTTTTTAGCGATTGGTCTGTGTGTGTATGTGTGTGAACAGAATATCTTAAGAACGGAACATTGTACGAACTTGAAACTTAAGTAACATACCACTACTGGACCCGACACAAAATTTTTTATCAAAATCGATCAACCGGAAGTAGTAGTTTTGTGTAATTTTTCACTTATTTGCGATTTTCTTAAAAACTGGTCCTACGTTTTTTTTTTAAAAATCGCCTGGTTTACTAAATTTTTTTATGCTCTACAAGGTAGGGAGGCGCCATGTTTGCTGATATTCTTGGTGAGGCTGTTTTCTTGTAAAAAAATTGTTTTTCTAAGATTATGACTTTAATATGCATTTTAGCGCAAAAATGTATCTAGTAAAAGTTGTAGAGAATTTAAGATCCTGCAACTTTTATTTTAAACAATTTTTTTGTGTAACGCTTAGTTTAGCAGTAATTAGGGATTTTCTGTTCAAAAATATTAATGTTTTCAGTCAAGAAACATCGATGCTCATCACTAATCTCTATTATAGCAGTGCTACAATGCAATATTCGTTCACTAATTAAAATATCTTCTAAAACTTTAACCGTCATTCGTACAACGTAGAAAAATTTGGGTCGCACAACTTTACAATCACCCTATACTTTACCCACAATATCAAGACAATGTGGTTTATCACATTGTGATTCCTTTTTTCGCTTTTTGAAATCTTTAGGGATTCAAACCAGCGTTTTAGCTGATGACGTAGATAACATAAATATGTTTTTGTTTTGTTATTAAAGTTTCTATTAATTTTCTTTCAATTGTATGTTTTACAGTTGAGAGATACGGTGAAATTGTTGGCTGATCATTTTACGAAGGAGCGATTGCAATACGGATTGTATGGTTTGTATCCAAAATATAGAGATTATGTTGAAGCGTTCACAACATTATTGGGAATCATTGGACATGCGGTTGTTGCTGCCAGATTACATAACGATCGTGGATCTCTCGGTGATAAACGTAAGTATAATTTCTTCTTTTTTTATAATCGTATTGTATTGTTTAGAATTATGTTAAATGTTTAGGACGAAATAACAAATGTTATTGTTGATTTATGTAGTGGGGGTCTTTGTTAAGTGTCATTACCTTCCTTTTTATCCTTCTTAAAGCTTAGTTTAGACGACGCCAGTTGGGAGGCAAGTCAAGTGAGCAAGTCACTTGCTCCAAGTTACTTGCTCAGTGCGAACATTTACTTGTATGATTTTCGTTGGCCCGTCAAGTTGCCGTGCAACTTGTCAGGCAAGGCAAGTGAATTGGCCGGTGTTCTATTTTTGGGGCAGCTTGCCTTCCCCCACCACAACAAGCAAGTGACTTGCCTTTGTACGTGCTCTGTCTAAACACCCACTTGGTCAGTGTATTGCGTAATCTAGTGCAAGTAGCTGGTGTTGTCAGTATTTCCTCGTGATATTTACTGTGTTTCTGTTGTATTTGGTTGTTTTCATCAAATACGTCAGGCGGCATTCTCAATAAAGCCTTGTACTCTCCTGGATCTTCCAATCGAAGTTCTCTTAAAAGCATGGCCGATCCCCCATGGGTACTTCTTCAACCTAACCATTTTCGTACCCATGGCTTTTTCTTAGTAATCCTTTCTAGATAATCTTCACTTTCCTCCGAAAGATGAATAAATAACATCCTCGAAACATGTTTTATAACTTTCTTACAACGTGTTTTTTCCCCATCGCACACACTACTTGGCGCTTTACTTGCAACTAAAACGACAACGTAGTATGAACACTACTTGGTTTGGTACTTGCCAGTCTCTACTTGGTGAATGTAACTTGCTTACTTGACTTGCCTCCCAACTGGCGTCGTCTAAACTAAGCTTTAAAGATTCCTCAGGTTGGGCAACCCAATGGCTCCATCTCTAATAGTCCATTCCCACAATGCTTGTTTACTAGTTGTTGCTATTAGCAGGACCTACTACAGGGTGATTCATTTAAAAGTAGCCCGCTGCATTTAACAGCGGCCTTCGGCACTCAATTGGATTCAAATAGTAAATGAATAAATAGAATTACTTAATACATAATTTTACATATATTTATTTAAAATTTATATACAAATTTCAACTTCACCTTTACAGTAGATGCTGAAAGTGGCGTCCTTGAACGCTTATACATTTTTGCGCTCGTTCAATGTTATTAATGCCCACACGACGCAATACGGAAACGTCTATAGCTTGCCTATAAATGGCTGCCACGATGTTATTCTTTAGCTCATATATACTGGGGGGTTTGTTTGGTAAACAGTTCCTTTTAAATAACCCCATAGAAAAAAATCGCACATACTCAAATCGGTTGAACGAGGAGGCCACAAATCTTTACTAACAACTCGCAAGGGAAAAGCCTGATTAATATGAGATAGGGACTGGCCAGACGTGTGACATATTGCACAATCTTGCTGGAAAAAATTGTACTCTATAATAATATAATGATTAAATAATGATATAAATTGTACTATAAAGGCCAGTCGATCACATCGTGATCAGTGCTGTCAATACAGCATATGAAAATTACTCGAGCGGCAGGCTACTTTTAAATGAATCACCCAGTAGAAGGTAGGGGACGGTTCACAGAGCTGACAGAGCTAGTTAATTAATGCCAGTGATCGGAAGACGTATGTGCGTTGTTCTGTATTGCTGTAAATCATGTCTTCTGTTGGTGTAAACTGTAAAATTTTAAGACAAATCCTGAGGATGGGAGTACACTAGTATTCCAGAGACAGGAAGTTTTGAATGCCGTGGCCAAGCGTAACGTTGTGACGCTGCTTTGGGTGCCGGGGCACCAGGGAGTGCCTGGAAATGAGAGAGCGGATGCCTTAGCAAAGAAAGGTGCAGCCTCTCACTTCATAGGCCCAGAGCCATTCTGTGGAATTGGTGAGGGCTATTATAGAGGTATAGTTAGGGCCTGGGAAGAGGAGGCTAAAACCTCCTATTGGAATAAGGTGACAGGCTGTGAACAGGCAAAGAAATTCATTGCCTATTCCAGCAGGAAGGCTGGGATATACAATAGACTAGGAAGACAGGACCTGAGGAGGGTAGTGGGCCTGATGACTGGTCATTGTAATCTTGGGTATCATTTATCCAAGATAGGAGTTGCTGAAGAGAGCCTGTGTAGATTCTGTCATGAGGCAGAAGAGAAGGCTGAGCACATTTTATGCAGTTGCAAAGCGGTTGGCTGCAAAAGAAGAGCGCTGATGGGTAAGGATGTGTTAACACCTTCTCAGGTAAGTGCACTAGATCCTAGGCAGATCCTGCGCTTTATTGAAAGTGTGGGTCTTGCATAAATAAGGAATAGGGGCAATCACAAAAGATCTTTTAGGTCGCGGTGAGGAGGGGCTGCAGAGGCCTGAACGCCCATATAGTAAAGTAAAAAGTAAAGTATTCCAGAGACAGCTGAGAAAAAAAACCGCTGTGAGTGGGTCACTAAAAGAGGAGAAATTGGGGCTTCTTCAAGACTAGTGAGGGAACTCGCTTTAAAAGATCCAAATGAATATATGAGTTTCTTGCGAATAAGTGACTTTAAATTTTTAAATTAAATTGGAATCCCACTTTAGCTGCTTCTTTTTACCTGATAACTTTATCCGCAACACTATACATCTGCTTCTTAAAACAGCTTACTAGCAACTAGCAACGTTTCCAAACATTCACATCAAACTAATTTACTAGAGCTAGTCAATCATGTGACCTTTTTCCCTTACTAGCCACTAGTAAAATGAAACTAGTTCAAAGTCATTAGCGCTTAAGCTTTACTGTTACTCAGAGCATTGTTAACATAAACTTCACAAATCGGATGGTGAATTTCCATTGTTGCAAAGTTTCATGCACTCAAGAACCAAATTGCAGTAGTTTTTTGTTTGTTTGTGTGCTCATTTATTCAATTAATTCTCATAAGTAAAAATAACCACATGTATTCCCTAAAATTATTATAAAGTAGTTTTAGTTATTGAAAAAAGAAGTTTTTTCTCTATTAATACAATTATACATAATCTAAGGTAATGTTTAAAAATTTTATTGTTATTATTTTTTTTTTATTTTATTAAACATCCTATGTAGGATTTTTAAACAGCCGTATTATTTAAAATTGAAATATATATTTTCTAACCACCAGAATACGGTAACATAAAACACTTACCAATGTTTATAGCGGTTTCGTGTATCTTGTACACATCTTCAGTAAATTAACATTTATTACAAGTCAAAATTTAAAACTTCCTGCTCCTACCATGGTAGATAAGGAATAGTCGATTCTTGTATTTAAAACAGTCTTGCCAACTTAATCAGTTGATTGTCGTATTCAATTTGTGTGTTCATTAATTTCTCCCTGCTATTGTATTTATAAATATAATATTTTTCCAGAATTTCAATTTCATTTTGTTTGTTATTTATTTCTAATATTTCTAGATTATTTTTTATATTCGACATATTGTGTTTATTTTTTATCATGTGTTCAGTTACCTTGGGGAATTTTCAATTTCCTTTTTTATAGTTAGAATAGTGTTCTGTAAACCGTTTTTTAAAAGATCTGGTGGTTTTACCGATATATATTTCATTACATACATTACATTTAATTTTATAAATTCCACATGAATTAAATTGATTATTTTCTTTTTCTTTATCATTTACATTTGCTTTAATATTATGTTTTTGTAAAATAAATTTTATAGGAAACTGGGGTTTATATGCTATTTTGTATTTATTTTTGTCGTATATATTGGTAATTTTATGTATTCTATGATTTATGTAATTATATGTAATGTATTTATTACCATTTTTGTTTATTTCTTCTTTATTGTTTAATGGTAATAGATGTGTTTTTTTTCTGATTGATTTTATGTAAATATTAATTTATTAATCTGTTTACTCTCTGTTAAAACTCTTCGTGAAGAAGAGTTTTGGGTATATTTAGTTAAAAATATTGTAAATATGTTAGTATAGCAATAATTGTATTATGTTTAACTAAATAAATAAATAAAATTACAGATCGTATCTCACAGCCGACGAGTGACTCAATATTCTTAAACATTATAAATTTCTACAGCTCAGTATACAGACAGATGCTCATAATAGCTCATTATAAACAGGAGTGTTAAATTACTTACACTCTATCTGCTAGTTCCAGGGCTACAAAAATTAGTTCTGTTTCTTATCACATGGTCAGCCAATTGTATGACTAAAATCTTTTTTTTTTACGTCTGACTGTTTTGCAATTTCTGCTAATGCAGTTTGTGGAGAATGATGATCAATGAAAATGAGCGATGAAAAACTGGCAGACCTGATCGGGAATCGAACCCGGGACCCCCAACATAGAAGCCAGTTGCGCTAACCACTATGCCAACAGGCTGGCCTGTATGACCGAAGCATTTAAGAAGATAAGAGGTACAGGTGTAAAAGACACTTGTCAGAGTTACTTCCTCTGAGAGTAATGAATTTCATCATTACAAAGCCAGACCCAGTGGTGAATGAAGTGAAGGTGTCATTTGAAGGGTGGAAAGTAGATGCTTTTCAGAGGCCCTGGCATGCTGATGAGTATATTTCTCCACTCAGTGAGAAAGGCGTAGTAAAGCACCTTACTCCTTGTTTTACTTAGAAAAGCCTCTAGAGCTTCAAACCAACCTTTCGGTTAATGACCTAAATATCATTTTGGGTTGGTGTAGTAAACATGATTTTTACATCAGCCACTAACTTTTTTTTTTTACTTTTAAGACCACAATGGATCACTTTAAGTTAGTTTAACATTTATTTAGTCTTACGTTGTTTTCTCTTCTCCCAGTAGGCCCTCATTCTAAGCGATCGGGCCAGTCTCACTTCATCTGATACGACCCTCGTTTTATATTGTTTAGTTGGAGGAGGTGCAAATTTAAAGCTTTTAATGATGTTTAATTTTTCGGATTTATTTTGGAGGTCTTCAATTTTTAGTCCCATCTCCTCCAGATCTTCATTTATTTCTCTCATCCATACCTGTTTGAGAGCGAGTCCACAACAGAAATTCAATATCCGTTTGATATATCTATTTTCTGGATATATCAATATGTGACCGAGGTATGATATTCTCTTTTTCCTCATCGTCTCAGTTACTGGATCAATAATTTTGTAAACTTCACTATTGGGCAAAAGTCTCCAGTGTCCTTCCACTTTGTTTCTCTTGCCTATGCAGGTTCTCGCTATTTCTCTTTCCTTTTTGACAACTCTGTCAGTGTTAATCTTGGATTTTATTTTAAACAGGGTCTCACTGCAATAGGTAATTTTGGGTTGGACAACTGTTTTATAGTGTTTTAATTTAGATCGAATTGAGAGGCATTTTTTCTTATATGTGTTTTTCACCATCTTATAGGTGCTGTTTATCTTAGTGGATCTTTCAGCCCAATTTATTGCCTCATTATTATTTTTAGTAATTATTTCCCCTAGATAATTAAATTTCCCAACTAATCCCACTTTGTTGTCATTTATCATTATGTGTTTAGATTTGTCCTCTCCTAAATTCATCATTTTAGTTTTTTCATACGATATTTTGAGTCCTATCTTTCCTGCTATATCTTCTAGAGATTTAACTTGGGCAATGGCTCCCTCTGCATTTGTTGCTAGTAGCGGTAGATCGTCTGCAAATCCCAGACAACTAAATCTCAATCCTTTGTTCTTTCTTCCTAATACCACTGTGGGAGGATTGATTCTCTGCCACTCTCTCTAATTTATAGCCACTAATTTATATTAATAATTTTATAGTATTGTACTTTTGTAAGTGAAGATTATTATGGTAAAGTTATTTTGTGTCCAGTAAGCGAGCAGTTATGGCCATGTCTATCAAGTCTCTTTTCTCCATGGCTGACACCATATTTTACGAGGAATTTATCAGAACCAACCGCTGCGTGGATTCAACAATTAACAGATGATAGATCTGTATTACCACCTTGGATCGTTACTGACGGAGGACATGCTAATAAAATGGCTTGTATGTTCTCCGAATGTATCAGATTTATGTTGGATACATTACCTGGTAAGTTTTACATTAACATTATTGTTTTAAAATTAATTTATTACAACTTGATTTCAGTTTTAGTGGTTTATTCTGTTATGCAATTGAAATGAAGGAGTGGTTTGATGCGAACGGACTGTCCTTAAATGAGACAAAGACTTTTGCTCTAGACTTTAGCACAGAGCGCAAAAAGACATTGAATCCATCAAACACTTTTCTCAATAATTTAAATTCCTTGAATCTAGTGAATTCAGCAGGATTTTTGGGAGTCGTGTTGGATGACACTTTATCATGGCAACCACATGTCGATAATTTATTAATGAAATTAAATAAGGCCTATTATCTTGTATTGAATTTATCGAAAATATGTCCATTGGCAACTATTCTTAGTGTATATTACACCAACGTATATTCCCGTTTAACCTATGGTGTTATATTTTGGGGAAACTCCCAATATAGTGATCGTGTTTTTAAAATGCAAAAAAGGATAATAAGAATTATAGGGAAGGTGAAATACAAACAAACATGCAGACCTATTTTTAAAAAATTTAATATCCTTTGTCTTCCCTCAATATATATATTTCAGTTGCTTTTATTCGTCAAATCTCATCCTGATGTCTTCCATGAGAGGCGGCAAGTACATTCTTATCAAACACGAAACAAAAATTATATATTACAATATCCAATTCATCTGCCCATAACAGACAGGTGGAGTGTCAAATTATTTACACTCGATCTGTTAGTTGCAGGGCTAAAATAAATAGTTCTGTTTCTTATCACATGGTCAGCCAATTAAATGACTGAATCATTTAAGAACAGAAGAGGTAGAGGTGTAAAAGACACTAATCAGAGTTATCTCCTCTGAAAGTAATGAATTTCATTGTACAGCCAGACCTTGTGGTGAATGAAGTGAAGGTGTCATTTACAGAGTGGAAAATATGTGCTTTTCAGAGGGCCCGGTATGCTGATAAGCGTACTTTTCCACTCAGTGAGGAAGGCAATGTTAAACCACCTCACTCCTCGTTTTACTTAGTAAAACCTCTAGAGGTTCAAACCAGCCTTTCGGCTGTTGACCTAAACAACATCCAATTCATAAGACCATCTTTTATGAAAAAGGGCCTTATTATACTGGTCTAAAGTTATACAACCATCTTCCAATTAGTATCAGAATTATAGAAAATTTTCAAATGTACAAGAAACGCCTATTTGAGTACATGGTATCTAAGTGTTTCTATTCTGTGAATGAATTCCTCACAGAAGCAATATCATAATATCACATGCAATACCATACAAGTCATTTTGAAGATTTTATCTGACCCCTACTGTAACATGTCATGCTTTATTGATTTAATTGTTTTTTTCATGTTGATGGTTTTATCATGTTTGTTTGATTGTAATAAGTTTTAATTATATTGTATCTTATTTCTGTAATTGTTTGTTTGTAATAAGTTTTAATTATATTCTATCTTATTTCTGTAATTGACATTTCACCAACCTTTTCAGAGTTTCTGGAAAAAAAGGTGTCATGCGAAGAATAATAATAAATAAATAAATGAAGATCTGTTAATTTATTAAGTTTGCAATGGATGCAGATCTGAATTATGTTGAAAAGTTTGACATTAAGTTTGCCACTTTCAATAAAGTTTAAACTCTATTGGAACATGAAATAGGCATAAAACAAGGCTGTAATTATTATTGAGTGATTGCAGTTCATAATGAATAATTCTGGTTTCTGATTATTCTTCACCAGATTATGAACTGTAAAGCCTATCCAGGTGCAGACATAGGAAGTGATCATAACGTAGTAGTAATGGGTAGCAGGCTTAAACTTAAAAAACTGAAGAAGGGACAGGGAAATGCTAGGTGGGATGTAGACAAACTAAGAGAACAAGACAACCAGGTAGGTTTCCAGGAGAGTATTCAAAAAAGGATAGAAGAAAGAGGTAATGACACAAGAAGTGTAGAGGAGGAGTGGATAAACTTCAAGGAGGTGGTAGTGAAAGCAGCGTAAGAATGGTTAGGACATACAAAAAGAAGAGGTAGGAAACCGTGGATTACTAATGATATTTTAGAACTGATGGATGAGCAAAGAAAATATAAAAACGCAAAGAACGAGAGAGGTAAAAGGCAATATTGCTACTTGAGAAATACCATAAACAAAAGGTGTAAGAAAGCGAAGGAAGAGTGGATCAGAGCGAAATGTACGGACATTGAAAGTAAAATGGCAGTTGGTAAAGTGGACGCAGCTTATAGAAAAATAAGGGAAAACTTTGGAGAACGAAAGATGAAAGCTGTTAATTTACAAAGCGCAGGTGGCAAACCATTGTTGAATGGCCAAGAGAGAGCTGAAAGATGGAAGGAATACGTAAACCAACTCTACAGGGGAAAAGAATTAGAACATGATGCGATAGAACAAGAAACTGATGTTGAAGAAGATCAAAGAGGGGACCCTATACTACGAGAAGAATTCAATCGGGCACTTAAGGATATGAATATGAATAAGACACCAGGAATAGATAACATACCATCGGAATTATTAATACGATGTGGCGAAGTTGCTCAAAACAAATTATACAAACTTGTGTGCAGAATGTATGAGAGTGGAGAGGTACCATCGGACTTTAAAAAAAACATTATGATTCCAATACCAAAAAAGTCAGGAGCGGAGAAATATGAACATTACAGAACCATCAGCCTAACATGCCATGCATCTAAGATACTGACAAGAATTATATACAGGAGAATAGAACACCGAGTAGAAGAAGTATTGAACGATGACCAATTTGGATTTAGAAGGAGAATGGGAACTCGAGATGCAATATTGGCTCTGAGACTGATTATTGAGAAAAGGATAAAGAAAAATAAAACTACTTTTATGGCATTTGTAGATTTAGAGAAAGCATTTGACAATCTGGACTGGAGTAAAATGTTTAAAACTTTGAAAAGGCTAGGAATTAAATACAGAGAAAGGAAAGTTATCTACAGTCTGTATAAGAATCAAACGGCTGTTTTGAGAATCGAGGGGTACGAAAAAGAGGCTGCTGTAAGAAAAGGTGTACGACAAGGTTGTTCTTTGTCACCACTACTTTTTAACTTGTATATAGAAGAGGCTATAAATGAAGTGAAGGAGAAATTTGACACAGGAATAAAAATTCAAGGAGTAACAATAAAAATGCTGTGATTCGCCGATGATATAGTAGTATTAGCCGAGGCAAAGAAAGAACTAGAGGATGCCTTAAATGGAATGGATGAGATCTTGAGAAAGGATTACTTCATGAAAATTAATAAGAACAAAACAAAAGTGTTGTGCAGCAGCAAGAGTGGTTTAGAAGAGATGGGAAATTTAAAAGTAGGCAACGAAAACATACAGCAAGTTAGGGAATTCTGCTATCTAGGGAGTAAAATAACAAAGGATGGTAGAAGCACAAGTGATATCAAGAGTAGAATTGCTCAAGCTAGAAAAGCCTTTGAAATGAAAAACAGCTTACTGACTACAAACATTGATTTACAGATTAGGAAAAATTTCTTAAAATATTATGTTTGGAGTGTAGCATTATACGGAAGTGAAACGTGGGTGATAGGGGCTGTAGAAAGGAAGAGGATAGAAGCTTTTGAAATGTGGTGTTATAGGAAAATGTTAAAGATTAGGTGGGTGGACAAAGTAAGTAATTTAGAGGTTCTTAGGCGAGTGGATGAAAAAAGAAGTATATGGAAGCATTTTACCAAAAGAAGGGATAGGCTAGTGGGGCATATCCTAAGACATCCAGGTATTGGGCTATCAATAATGGAGGATAATATTGAGGGAGTAAATTGTAGAGGGAGGCAAAGATTAGAATATATAAAGCAAATTACAAAAGATGTAGGGTGTTACAGGTATGTAGATATGAAACGACTTGCGCAAGATAGAACAGGTTGGAGAACTGCATCAAACCAGTCGAGAGACTGATGACAAAAAAAAAAAATGAATAATTATTTTTATTGCTGTCGAAAAGATTTGTGTTAAATTTTTAATAATGAAAAAATGTTATATAATATTTGTTTTTATATGGTCTTGTTTTATTTTTAAAATTAAGTCAAGTATGTAAAAAAAACTTTGTATTTACTTTTTGGTGAGGTTATTTTCATATAAACAAGAAAAAATTTCCTCATTTACCTCATTTTTTATGTTTCACAAGATAGAGTTAGGCCGCCTCTGTAGCGTACTGGTTAGCGCATTGGCCTGCCACGCGGAGGTCCCTGGTTCAATTTCCGGCCAGGGTCTGGAAATTTTCACATGTCAAATCCCACAGTTAATGTTACATAATCCACCGTAGTCGCTAATGACTGAGCATTTGATGCGACTTTAAATAAATAAATAAAAACAGAAAAAGTTAGTGTAAGCGCCATGCCTGCCGAAATTCTTAAGGGGTTTGTGCTCTCGTAGGGAAAAATTGTTTTTTTAAAATTGGAACCTTAACATTCCGCATTTTAGGGCAAAAGTGTACATAGTTAAAGTTGTAGAACATTTAAAAACCTACAACTTTAATTTCAAACATTTTTGTAAGCGCTTATTTAGCAATGATTGGAGATTTTTTATATATTGCTCATCAAAATTGGTAAAAAAATGGGAGTTTTAACACTGTGACATGTGTTTAATGACAAGTGTCTTTACAAAAAAATGTATAAGAAATAAAAAAATTTCTACAACTTTTATTTCAATTATTTTTTTCTTAGAGCCTAGTTTAACGTTAATTAGTGATATCCTGTATTTTTAAGTCGACTAGAGGTTGATTTTCATTTTGTGTTGTTCACTCATGATTAAAATTAGGTTATGTATTTAATTTTACATTGTTTACTAATGATTCACCCACCCGGTTGGTGTATAGGTAAAGTCGTCGCCAAGAGTCAGCTGTTATAACAGCTGATTTTGGGAGATGGAAGGTTCATAGTTCAAATTCTTGTAAAGGTAGTTACTTTTATATGGATTTGAATACTAGACAGTGTTTACTGGTGTACTTTGATGGTTGGGGTTCAATTAACCATACTCTATTAGGAAAGATCAACCTGGGTCTGTACAAGACTACACCTCATTTACACGTCATTGACATCATTCTTTTCTCATTAGGTCATGGGAGTTGCTTTTTGTCCTGAATTGAACAGATTGCAACGTACCCATATGAGGAATAAAAAAAGAACACTTTATGATTCAACATTAGTTATATGTTTT
Source organism: Catonia carolina (assembly GCA_035578175.1). Taxonomy (NCBI): domain Eukaryota; kingdom Metazoa; phylum Arthropoda; class Insecta; order Hemiptera; family Achilidae; genus Catonia; species Catonia carolina. The sequence continues at coordinate 184,688 of JAQMRL010000021.1, read as the reverse complement.
ATTATTTTCGTTGGGAAGAGAAGTCGTGTGAGTGTTTCACACCAGATTTTTTCCGTTCTAAATACTGATGTAGGGAATTCACTGAGAAAAACTGCAGGATTCATTTTAAATTTATGTTCATACATGAATTTGTTGTATGTATCTATTAAATTTACTTATTTGTATTTGTTTGTTTCAGGTTGCAGCAATATTTTGAGCTTTGTTTGGCAGTTTTATGTAGTGAATTATGCCCACTCATCGGTAAAGGATTATATACTTAATTTAATGCACGGTCATTTGCTCCAATTACCTTGGAGTCGGTTTACACCATCTTTTCAAGATATTGATCTCATGTTAAGGGTAAATTCTCATTTCTTTTACAGTTTTTAGTTTGTATTTTTTTTTAAATTTATTTATTTAACGTCGCATCAACTACAACGGTCATTAGTGACGACGTTGGGGTGTAACTATTGTACGATGGAGGATGAAATGATTTTTTGTAACGTATGAAAATATGCCGTGCCTGAGTGGGATTTGAACCCAGGACCGCATGATGAGAGGCGAGCACGTTAACAACTGCGCCAATGTGGCCGGCAGTTTGTATTATTAAAAGTTGATAAGTTTGTTATTAGCAATTTTAGTTGTTTATGTAAGTGTGATATAATTTATTGAAAATTTCTAAAACCTAGTCAAGAACCAGGACCTGCAATCTTCCTCTTTATAGTTTTATATGATACCACTATACGATGAAGGTGGCCATAGTAATCCTTTCTTTTGGGAGTGTTAGTAAAGCATTAATTTAACCCTTTGCTAGTAACCTAGCAAAGTAGTAACCTAGCTTTGTTGTAACCTAGTTACAACCAGAGCTGAGTATTTTGACAAATAAATTTTAAAAATTATGTGTACAATTTTTTGAATTTCATAAAATTAATTTTCATACCTCTGTTTTGTTTTCTGCAAGGTGTGGCTATTAAATAATGAGACTGAAAAAAAATGTAAAAAATTTTATTTTAATTTTATACATAGTCACTTATTGTCACCTTCAATATATACTCCTTCTCTATCCCTACAACGCTCCATGCGAATTTTCCATTGTTGGAAACAGTGCTGGAAGTCATCTTCTGTCAGCTCCTTCAGGACACGTGCGCTAAATTTTTTGTAACTTTAGTTGTATATACTTTTGTTGTTAAATGCAAACTGAGGCCACAATCTTAAAAATACCCTATTTCCTATCGATTTTAATATGAACGTACCGAAAATTTTCTTTAACACTAAACTGAGCTCTGTAGAAAAAAAATACATGAAACAAACATTGTAGATTTTTTAAGTTTCTACAACTTTAATTATATACACTTTTGCCCTAAAATCCACATTAATAGGGTTGCAATCTTAAAAAAAATTACCATGAGAACACAGCAAATTGTATCTTCAGTCATTCGTATAAAACTTTATACGACTGTCTGAAGATACAATATCTTCTGAAGATTTTAATAAGTTCAGTTTCAATTTTATTAAATTGATTTACTCTGATAATGGTGGATCCACCGAAACTTGTCACGAAGAAGTAGGATTTTTTTTTTTATTTTTTGCACCCTGGGGGCTCCAGGAGGAGTATAGGACATGTCAGCTATAACACCTGAAATATATATAAGAATCACACAATGTATCACTACTATCAAGAAAGAAATTCTTGTACGTTATAAAAAGTTTCACCGATCAAGTAATTTTTCAGATTCCTTTTAAAGGAATTCAAATCTTCACAACATTTTAAAAATTGGGGTAATTTATTCATGAATTTTCTACCTGCATAAGTAGGTTTTTGTTCAAACAATTTTGTGGAGTGATTAGCCACATAATAATCATTTCTGTTTCTCGTATTATGATTGTGAACATTGAAATTCTGCATGAAATTATTTTGCCTAACATACATAATCACCTCAAAAATGTAGAGGGAGGGTACTGTAAGCAATTTAAGCTCCTTAAATAGTGGTGTGGATGAGGGGTTAGCTGGTTAGCTCCAACCATACACCTAATAGCTTTCTTTCGAATTTTAAAAACCCTATTCATATTACCCATGCTAGAATTACCTCATACTAAGATACCATAACGGATATGAGACAGAATGAGGCCATGATTAGCTGCCATTAGTAATTTTTTATCATTTAATCTGGCAATTTGTTTTAGTGCAAATACCCCAGATAATATTTTACTACAAACTTGATTGGTATAGAAATCCCAAGACAAAGATCTATCTAGAGATATCCCCTGGAACTACACTGTTTCTAAGTGCTCTAAACTATTGTTATGAATAAGTACATCCATTTCTCTACTTTCTTTAACGTTATGTTTATTTTTAAACTGCAAGTACTGACACTTTTTTCCATTAACTGTTAATAACATTTGATTCAAGAACTGTACTACGGACTACAGTTTAAAAATAAACATAACGTTAAAGAAAGTAGAGAAGTGGATGTATTTATTCATAATAATAGTTTAGAGCATGTAGAAACAGTGAAGTTCCTGGACGTATCTCTAGATAGATCTTTGTCTTGGGACTTCTATACCAATCAAGTTTGTAGTAAAATATCATCTGGGGTATTTGCACTAAAACAAATTGCCAGATTAAATGATAAAAAATTACTAATGGCAGCTTATCATGGTCTCATTCTGTCTCATATCCGTTATGGTATCTTAGTATGGGGTAATTCTAGCATGGGTAATATGAATAGGGTTTTTATAATTCAAAAGAAAGGTATTAGGTGTATGGTGGGAGCTAACCAGCTAACCTCATCCACACCACTATTTAAGGAGCTTAATTGCTTACAGTTCCCTCCCTCTACATTTTTGAGGTGATTATGTATGTTAGGCAAAATAATTTCATGCAGAATTTCAATGTTCACAATCATAACACGAGAAACAGGAATGATTATTATGTGGCTAATCACTCCACAAAATTGTTTGAACAAAAACCAACTTATGCAGGGAGAAAATTCATAAATAAATTACCCCAATCTTTAAAGTGTTGTGAGGATTTGAATTCCTTTAAAAAAAATCTGAAAAATTACTTGAACGGTGAAACTTTTTGTAGCATACAAGAATTTCTTTCTTGATAGTAGTGATACATTGTGTGATTCTTATATGTATTTCAGGTGTTATATCTGACGACATGTCCTATACTCCTCCTGGAGTCTCCAGGGCGCAAAAAAAAAATAAACAAAAAAAACCATGTTAACATGTGTATTTACTTCAAGAGCATCTACCATTATGTAACAAAAACGTAAAAGAAACGAGTGATATAGCAGATATAACAAATCAGTTGAATCAGTTGTATTTAATTTTAAATGTAAATTATTAATAAGAAAAACGTTGTGAATTATTTTTCATGTATTTTGTATTCTGTGACTCTGTTGTAGGTTGTCGACCAATATCTACCGTATTGCCATACGTTTCTTGGTGCTATATTTATTGAAGTGCCCTGGCATATGCTTGTTAAACATGTGTCCACTAATTGCCCAGTTGCGGTTGCTTCGAGAACGCATTCTGCTTTACTTCATCTTTTAATTAAATTATCGAATGAACCAAATATTAGACAGGTAGGTTACATGAAATTTTTATCGGATAGTAAATTTTATTTACAATTACGCATAAATGATAATATCTTGTCTTGCTTACTTATTATTTACGTACCTGCCTACTTAACTTACTTCAATAAGTGTCATTTAAGGGGAGCAGACTGATTTTAATAAAAAAAATATTGATTTTTCAATTTAACAATATATTGATCGATCGTTTTCACCTATTTAAATTTATATATAACACGACATTTGTTGCTTTTTCTGTTGAGAAAAATTATGTTTTTACGTTGATGGGGTACGTAGTGTTTATTTTGATATTTTTTCACGTTTTTCATTCTTGTAAATTGATATTAATTTAATCATGTTACTGCTCTAACATTACGGAGATCGCGTTTACATAAAAACGATAAATTTCTAGAACGCGTAGGAATCAGCCGTAGAGCAAATATTGGTGTGTTTTTGTTTGGAAGTTAATTCCAATTGGCAATAGGTGTTTCTGTTACGGTATTATGCTTTTACTATATCCGCATTTTCCGCATATTGTATTTTTTGACTTTAGGTACACTTATTTCAGGAACCATCCCACCTAGGAGTGTGAAATTTCACACACTACATTTTAGTAGTAAGGTGTGTATTTACTCCAGAGGTATTTCAAAAATTTTGGAGTTTTTATTTTTTGGGTGTGTTTTTCATAAAAAAATTTGGGCACATTTGAACATTTTTTTAGAATAAAAATCATTTTTAGATTGGATGAAGATAAATGAAAAAGCTCTGGTACAAATTTGTAAAAAGGTACTGTAGGCAAGTGTTCCAAAGCTCAGCTTTGTACCTTCTTTAACAGTTTCTACAAAAAAATCTACTTAAGTTAGTATTGCAGATATAGGGATAATGAAAATGGTCTGCTCCCCTTAATAAGTTTTACCCAATAATTTGTAATACACGTTAGCGTTTATTTAGAAATGTATTTATTTTTAAAACAAAAACCTAAATATTTAGAAAGGAACTTCTTTACTTTAAAATGTTTCATCAATCAAGTATTGTTGTAGCTTTTTTGAAACGAATGTACGAGGCGTATTTTTAAAGTAAGTACCGTTTGAAAATAAAAAAAAAATAAAAGGAAATTTGCAAAAACTAATTTTATTTTCGGAATCTACATACTTTTATCTATTTTTCTACATAGTTTCCAAGTTTTTGTAAACCCTTATCATATCGCACAACTAAATTTTGGAAACCTTCTTCATAAAAACTTGCCGCCTGCTGTGATAACCAAGAATTCACGGCCGTTTTCAATTCGTCGTCATCGTCATAACGGCTGCCGCCCAAGTGATGTTTCAGATGACGGAAGAGATGAAAGTTGCTCGGCGCAAGGTCAGGGTTGTAGGGTGGGTGGTCCAAAACTTCCCAGCCAAAAGAGTCCAATGCAGCTCGGGTCTGAGCGGCAGTGTGAGGGCTTGCATTATCGTGCAGAAACAAAATTCCTTTTGTGAGCATGCTACGTCTCTTGTTTTGAATTGCTCTGCGCAGCTTCCTCAGGATTTGGCAGTAGGCTTCTGCATTTATTGTCGTTCCTCGTTCCATAAAGTCAACCAGCAAAACACCATGCCTATCCCAAAACACGGACGCCATGATCTTGCGCTGTGACAAAGTCTGTTAGGCTTTGACCTTTACGGGAGAGTGCGTGTGTCTCCATTCCATGCTTTGTTGTTTCGATTCGGGAGTGAAATGCGAAATCCACGTTTCGCATGTTTCATCTGAAACATCACTTGGGCGGCAGCCGTTATGACGATGACGACGAATTGAAAACGGCTGTGAATTCTTGGTTATCACAGCAGGCGGCAAGTTTTTATGAAATGGTTTCCAAAATTTAGTTGTGCGATATGATAAGGGTTTACAAAAACTTGGAAACTATGTAGAAAAATAAATAAAAGTATGTAGATTACGAAAATAAAATTAGTTTTTGCAAATTTCCTTTTATTTTTTTTTATTTTCAAACGGTACTTACTTTAAAAATACGCCTCGTATTTTGTTATCACAACTTTTTAACACTTATGGTAATATAATAATAATAATAATAATAATATTAATCTTTATTCTGCATATTATAATACAACATAAAGGCAAAATAGTTTTTTCAGTTATCAGTATCTCGACTGGTTTGATACAGTTCTCCAAGCTGTTCTATCTTGTAAAAGTCGTTTCATATCTACATACCTGTAACACCCTACATCTTTTGTAATTTGCTTTGTATATTCTAATCTTTGCCTCCCCCTACAATTCAATCCTTCAATATTACCCTGCATTATTGATAGACCAATACCTGGATATGTCCCACTAGCCTATCCCTTCTTCTGGTAAGATGCTTCCTTATACTTCTTTTTTCATCCACTCGCCTAAGAACCTGTTAATTGCTTAACTTGTCCACCCACCTAATCTTTAACATTTTCTTTTGTAACACCACATTTCGAAAGCTTCTATCCTCTTCTTTTCTACAGCTCCTATCACTCATGTTTCACTCCTGTATAATGCTACGCTTGAAATATAGTGTCTTGAAGCTCTTGAAGACCTGCATATACTAAGTAAGTCTAACCAGAATCATACATGATGGAGTTTCCTCATGTTAATTCTAGTCATACAGAAAAAACTGTGGTTTACTGTTGCTTTCAGCTTTTCATAAATCAATAGTATACAGAATGTAACCTAAATAAAATTACACACTCAGGCATTGATGGGGCATGGTTGCTTTCGGGCGTATCTCCACCGGTTCAGATGATCAGATGAAGCAAGCTGTCGGATTGTGAGGCGGAGGAGGACAGCACAGTACCAGAAAGGGAGGTTCTGGGGACCAAGCTTGGGTTGCCGATTTCTCCAGAAAATCTCTGTGATTTTATGATTGCTGAAGAAGAAAGTTAGAAGGCTTTTGAGGAGATCATCCAGAAGGTGATGAAGTTCAGAAAAGCCCAGCTGTGTTAGTCCCACAAGAAATCACTCAAAAAGAGGGAAAATGGGTGATAAGAAGAGAAATTGCTAAGATAACATTATCTAGCTAATAAAAAACCCTGTGAGCCTTTGATTAAATAAAAACCTGGTTTTTTGCCTTAGTGTCACATCTGTGTGATTAGTGACTGTGTTGATGTTTTCATGTACAGTTATAGATACTGAAGTCACGAGATTGCTTTTTACGTATGGATGGGCTGTGAGGAAGGGTAGTGAAAATATGACAGTGCTACCAACCTCAACAGTGCGACACTACTTGTAAATTTCACTACCGTGCAGTTTTTACATACATTTTGTAAGCTGTGGTTTAATCCGAGAAAATGTTTTTCATAAACCTTATACGAAATAAATCTGACCTGTAATACTACCTATAGCTTAATTACATGACTAGAAATGTTTAATTTACTGTAATTACCAGCTACCTAATTCCATTAGAACAAATTTTCTACGAATGAATCGCCCTCTTTACGATCGCTGTCACCGGCGTCTTCACTATCAGTCTCACTAGTCTACGTAACCGCTTCCATTTTTTCCAGTCGGCAACAAAACTGTTGAAAAATAGCTTCTTCAAGTCTTTAATTTCCTTTTTTATTTTTCGAATTGTGAAAAGAGAAACATCACAGTAGTTAGCCACTCGCTCATGGCTTTTGTTAAGAGGCATTGAAAGGAATTTTCGTTTAGTTTCAACTTCACAGCATTTCATTACACTGCATATTTGATTTCGTTCAGCACTGTAAATAGTCTGCCAACATTTTCGAGAAACTAACATTTCTGTTAACGGTAACAAACAGTTGTATTCGTACTGTTAACCTACAAAAGGTTCCGCGATATACTGTATAGGCTATGCTCTGGGTTTAGTATAAGTTGTTATGTTTGGTGTACTGAAATTAAAGCAGTCACGCATGTGCACTGATGCTGTTCCCCCTTTACCCCTCGTTGCAAACAAGGGCAAACTCAAGACTCAAGTGACTATATGTATGTGAACTGTAATACACCTTTTGGGAATGTTCATTTAACAGATTTGTTATCAATCATATTACTGAAGTTTTTTATTTATGTTTTTTTTGATATTTCTGCACAAGTACAATCTGTGCGGTGTTTTTTTTTTGAATTGATGGTTGTAAAAAAATTATTTTCAGTCGGGTAAAGTGACACCTTTGCTGTTAGAGAGTCAACAGTTTCTTTGGCATTTGGTTGATGCGGCCAGTTATGAAGTAGTTACCAACTGGTTTGTTATGAGTTACGATCCTAGAGTCATACTGCAATTGCCGAATGAAGAATGGAACGGGATTGACATGGCTGCTCTAGAGTAAGTTCTTTTTACTTTTAAACACCATACAAAAGTAAAGCAAAGAAAAATAAATGATATATTATTAGTTTTTAAAGAAAACTAAAAACTTGTAAAAATAGGTTGTTTCAAAAAAGAACAAGTAGTTTTTCGAGGACATGAATTAGTACAAAACTTTAAATTATTGAAATATTTATTACAATTTTATGCAACAATATTCAAATGACTATGAAACTTAACATCTTGTCGCCGACGGCACATGGCCAAGCCTCGCCTTGCATGGTGGTTGGCCCTGTAAAGGGCTGTTTCTTCCGAAAACTGTGTTGCTGTTGGTGGTGGGCGGACGCGCGTCGACCCGGCGTGTGCGGCACGGTGTCTGAAGGGTGATGGCTCGGCTTCCGGGTTCAGGCCTAGCCTCCCTGAGCGGCAGTTGGGTTCCCACTGCAGCGTTGCAGTGGTGACCCCCAGAGCCTTGCAGTTTCGTGTTGGTGTAGGCCATCCACCGATAGCGCGGCCGAGGTGGTTCCCTCAGGGCCTGCGCCGGACTCATTCTTCACTGTGGTGTCGGCCGACACACACGGGCTTTCTTCGGCTGACCGGTGCGGGAATGTGACGTCCGCCACCGGTAGCATCGACCAGGGATGGCTGCATCCTGTCTTGTCTCTGCTGGGTTGGGCTTTCTCTTCTTTTGTTGTTCCTTCGTGGTCGGAAGCTGGCAAGTGAATGACCCTCGCAGTTCAAAACACCTGTTTATATACCTCGCCGGCGAGTCCACTTTAAGTCAGCGGGGGTGGCACTGCTTGCTGTGAGTTGGAAGCATGGCAGGCTCCGGGACCGTCTGTAGACGACGATATTAGTGGGGCAGTTGGCGACAATTTATATATTTTAATTGATGTTAAAAATAATTCCCTGTAACCTGAGTGCAGGTTCGTACATGTTTCGTAACGTTTTATTTAGGTCATCAGCTGAAAGGCTGGTTTGAATCTCTGGAGGATTTACTAAGTTAAATGAGGAGTAAGGTGGTTCACTTATTGCCTTCCTCACTGAGTGGAAAAGTATGCTTATCAGCATGCCAGGCCTTCTGAAAAGCACCTGCGTTCCATTCTGCAAATGACAACATATCATTCACCACAGGGTCTAATTGTTTAATAAAATTCATTACTTTCAGAGGAGATAACTCTGACTAGCGTTTTTTTACACCTCTACCTCTTCTGTTATTTAATGATTCAATCATTTTATTGGCTGACCATGTGATAAGAAACAGAACTATTTTTTTAGCCTTTGAACTAACAGATTGAGTGCAAATAATTTAGCACTCCACCTATCTGTGACTGGCAATATTAGGTTTAAATAAACATTTAATAAAAAGCGTTTGTCATCAGTTGAAAGGCTGGTTTGAACCTGTATAGATTTTACTAAGTAAAACGAGGAGTGAGGTGTTATCAGTGCCTGCCTCACAATGAAATTCATTACTTTCAGAGGAGATAACTCTGATTAGTGTCTTTTACACCTAAAAAAGAGTTTAATAAAGTTTAAAACGTTCTAATAAAGGTTAAAATCATTTTTAGTTATAAGTATTTCAAATAAAATTCCTAGCAATTTAATGACAAACTTGTCCTTGCTTTGATGTTTTTTGGAAAATTCTGAGTCGGATTGTTGAGAGGCTGAAATGCAAGTTATCTTCTAGATTGCTGGAAGTCAGTTTCAGTCTCTTTTTAGTTTTAATATTGGTTAGTGCTGAAAATTTGTGCTCACAAAGTTGAGAGTAGTAGTATTCGCTAGTCAAGAATTGTTACAAAACTTAATTCAAGAGTTCAATCTGACTTTCATCCACTTTCTTATTTTTTTTACCGTTAATTAATTATCTTATTTATTTATCGTCGCATCAAGTGCAATTGTCATTAGCGACTACGTTGGGGTGCAACTGTTTACAATGGAGGATGAAATGATTTTTTGTTAAGTGTGAAAATAGCCCATGCCTGAGTGGGATTTGAACCCACGACCGCATGATGAGAGGTGAGCACGTTACCAACTACGGCAATGTGGCCTGCATTAATTGTCTTTTTATCTGCTTATGAACTTTTTTTGAATTAACTGCTTTAACACAATTGTTGCTTAGTCAGCAACTACCGCGGCACCCCTAGCTCTTGCTTGCCGCCCAGTTGCGAACCTTTGGCCTATTGGGCCAAAAACAAAAGAGCCTCTAGTGATAACTCAGCATATTTCTTTGTAAATGATCATTTTGATATGAGTCATCACGCTTAGCAAGTGAGTCATCAAATTTTTAATAATTTAGTTTATTTTTGAATTTCTTTATGTAATGGAAGTCATAAATTTTAATATTTTTTAATAATTTTTGTTTATTTTATTCAGATTGCTACAAGTAGCTGCTGGACATGTCGGTAACGCTCCGCAATATCATCCGTCGACACCAAAGAAACGACAGATCTTTGTCAGAGCGACTGTTAAACTTTTATTGTCTTGTCTCAGCCGTTACAAACCGCTTTTGACATCTAGAAATGCTGAAGTTAAAATATCTATTAGGAAAATTATCGATAAAATTGAAGCTGCATTTATTTCAAGTATGTGTAAACCACTTAAAAATTTTGATCGGTTTTTCCGATTTTAATATGATTTTTATTTCTCTCTTAATTATTCTTTTCGGTACACTTCGTATCTGTTGCTATTTTTAATACAAAAGTGATGAAAGTATTTTATTCGATTGATATTGTGTGCTGTAAGTAATTCAAAAATTGTTGATAATTACGTACATCTTGTGTGTCTTAAATTTATTTGTTTAGTAAACATTCCATCTTTTGGATAAGACAGTATTTTCTTGTCTAGGTGAACATATTGTAACACAAGCCTAGGTTCGTTTGGGATCTGGGTAAAATAAATAATAAACAGACTTACTTAAATTAATTTTTGTTGTTAAGGTCAACAACTGAAAGGCTGTTTTGAACCTCTAGGGGCTTTACTAAGTAAAAGGAAGAGTAAGGTGGTTTACCTATGCCTTCCTCACTAGGTAGAAAAGTATGCTTGTTAGTGTAGCAGGCCCTCTGAAAAGCATCCACTTTCCACTTTGTAAATGACACCTTCACTTCATTCACCACAGTGTCTGGCTGTTTTTAATGAAATTTATTACTCTCTGAGTAGATAACTCTGACTAGTCTCTTTTACACCTCTACCACTTTTGTTCTTAAATGATTCGTCATTAAATTGGGTGATCATGTGATGAGAAACAGAACTATTTTTTTTGTAGCCCTGGAACTAGCAGATCAAGTGCAAATAATTTAACACTCTACCTGCCTGTTGTAGTCCTTTAAAATAATTACAGAACTTAAAGCTTAAACTAATTTGACTCTAATTAAGACAGTAACAACAAACAATCAAAACAACTTTTTTGCTTGTCCACAATCGCTTGATACTACTCGTACAAACAACCATTATTAACAGACTTCAGAACCGGTCCTGTAACGACACTATTTCAAAACTGGCTGATAATGTTAACAGTTTTAATCTTATGGTAATTTAGTGTTGTATTTTCCACCTGTCTAAGTAGGTTTTTGTTCAAAAAATTTTGTGTTATAATTAGCAACATAGTAATCATCTCAAAAGTGGCCAAATTATTGGTGGAAATTTTTAAAATTGTCATCTATCATTTTCCTTTGTCCATCTGTCACACCCAGATGTCAGAAACTACGAGGTTCGGCTAAAAAATAACCGGATTAATGCTATGAAATTATTTTATTTTATTCCTTCACAACTTTTAACATTATCGCCTTCAATATACTCCCCTCCTCTATGCCTATATCATTCCGTATGGATTTTCCACTGATCGTAGCAATGTTGAAAGTCATTTTCTGTAAGTGTGTTCATTGTCTCTGTCACTTTCTATTTCACTGTGTCAACCGATTCAAAACTGGTTCCTTTAAGCACACTTTTCACCTTGGGGAACAAAAAAAGGTTACAGGGAGCAAGGTCTGGTGACTAGGGTGGATGCTTCACCAGAGGGATCCCATACTTGGCCAAATAAGTTTTTGACATCCAGTGCATTGTGGGACAGGGCATGTCACAACCACAATTTTTGGGACCACTTTTGAGCAAACTTTTCGCATGTTTAAATGCTCGTTCAAAATCAGCTGAACCGATTCTTTACTGATTCCTACAATCTCTGCAACTGCGCGAATACTTAATCGGTGTTCTTTTTTGATCAAAGTGCCAATTTTTTTGATGTTTCCATTTGTTGTCGACGTTGAAGGTCGTCCTAGACGTGGGTCATCTTTGATCTCTTATTGCCCCTCTTTAAACCATTAAACCGCTCAAAAACCTGAGTACATGACAAGCATTTTTTGCCTTAAACTTGTTTCAACAAAGTATGGGCTTCTGTAGGGTCTTCCAAAGTTTCAGTAATAATTTTAAATTGACACGTTATTTCAAAACACTCAGCATTTTTACGATGGATGGTAAATACACAATCAGTCAAGCACAGTGGCTACCGCTCAACTGAGTGATTGGCAGATGATTAAGTGGCTGGAATGGAGAAGTGGGTCATGTGACCCGGCAATGGGGTGCTTGGCGTGCGTGCACGTGCTGATTGTCAGTTATACATTCAGTCCAGTTATTTGTTAGCTGCACCTCGTACAAGAGATAGTAACAAATGGTTTTCAGATTTATAATCTACACAAAAAGTTAGTGGGCCTGCATTGGGGTTTGAAGTTCCAGTTTTGACCAGAAGTGGCCCAAAACCAGAAGTCGAGAAATCAAAGTTGGTATTTGGAATGAAAATTTGTGTCATTTGATTCATCTTAAAGTGTAGATACAGAAATCATTGGGTTAAAGTTCTGGTTTCGACCGGAAGTGGCCCAAAAACTGAATGTCAAGAAATCAAAGTCGGAAATTGATAACATTAATAGTGTGATTCAATTCCTCTTAAAGAGTAGATACAGAAATCAGTAATGTTTTTTGCCATAAGTCAAAGGTAAGCCTTTAAAAAGAATTGCCACCAGCCAAGAGAAAATTGCCTCATGAAAGGGATTTTGTTATTTACTTTACTTAAAATATTGCGAGATGCTGGATATCCTTCCCATCTTATAAAAGCAGTCCAAAGCCTGTACAAAGATACCAGAGGGATAATAGCAGTGAAGAACTCCAATTCTGAAGAAGTAATTATTAATAAAGGAGTAGTAAGACAAGGGTGTGGTCTATCACCCACTTAGTTTAATATTTATTTGGATGGTGTGATCAGAAGGTGGAAGTCTCAAATACACTCTGGTATTCTCATAGGAGAAGATAGGGTTGTAAACTGCCTATTATTTGCCGATGACCTGATAGTGCTGCAGGAGAATGAGGATGACCTGCAGAGAGCACGTTTCATGCTGAACAAACTCTGCAAAGAATAAAAGTTAACAGTTTCGACGAAGAAGACAAAGGTAATGGCGTTTAGGGGGAGGGGCCAGTCAGAAGTAAAATTGTTATAGATAATAATATTTTGGAACAGATCTCCCACTTTTGGTATCTATGTTGTAACATTACATATCAACAGGATAAAGATGCTTACAATAAGATGCACCGATTTCAGCAAATATGCGCAACTATCCACCGCACTTTAAAAAATAGCACCAGCAAAAACACGAGGTTGAGATTTTATAAAACATTAGCATTGCAAACTCTTCTCTATGGCAGTGAAACTTGAGTGCTATCAAAGCGAGAGGAGAGTAGATTACAAGCATCTGAAATGAAATTTCTTTGACATACATAATTATGGGTGTAGTAGAGAAGATCGTTACAGAAATACCGAGATAAGGAAAGAACTCAACATCTTCTCTATAAACAACAAGGTATCTCAGAACAGAATGCAGTGGTTAGAGCATGTAAACAGAATGGGCGAGGGTAGGATACCTAACCAGACACTGGGCTATAAGCCTGAGGGCAGGAGAGAGCGAGGACGCCCAAGAAAGGGATGGGCAGATTTGAGAGGTTCGGAACAGGCATATATGCCTAATCCTTGAAAGGCAGAAGAAGAAGACCTTACTTAAAAATATTTTCTGTTTGTTAATTTTAGGTGTACCTGGTCCACAACGAGCTGCTGAAGCTGGTCTTTTATTATCCGAATTATTAGTATTAGTTAATCACACACCTGGAAGTAATATCTCTGCAGTGTCTACGGAAGCTATTACTGATTGGCTTGCAACTAGAGATTGTTCCAGTGTTGTCATTCCTGGTTTATTGAGAGTATTAACGACAACTGTCCAAGACGAACAGGCGCTTGGTAATTTAATGGAAGCAACTTTAACTGCTTTCTTCCGACGTCGTGGTACGTATTGTATTTAAATTATAAAAACATGATTTTTAACTTAAATATTGTGACACTTATCGCTAAGGTCCGTTTCGGGATCTAGGTAATTAAATAATACACTAAAGTTTAAAATTACTAGTATTTATTACAACTAAAAGATTTACAAAACAAATAATTAAATAATTATAATGAAGTAATACAATAAATAACTTGAATAATTTTTTTTTTTTTTTTTTTTAACGTCGCATCAACAGCAGTGGTCATTAGCGACGACGTTGGGGTGGAACTTTATGCGATGTAGGATGAAATGATTTTTTGTAACGTATGAAATATGCCATGCCCGAGTGGGATTCGAACCCAGGACCGCATGATGAAAGGCGCGCATGTTACCAACTGCGCCAATGCGGCCGGCTTTGAATAATTTATTTAGTACTACTTACAAACAATTATACAGAATGCACATACACAAAAATTATATACAATGCACATACACAATAAGACTGAATAACAATAGTTGACCTGCTCGAAGACGTTAACCTTTTCTAACGTATTGATAGCACTCGCAACAAACACTCGTCAAAGATCAAACGAATACTAACTCTCCGACCGCACTTGGAGCTCTCTTTATACTCGTATATGTGAATCAGATAGGTTTCTAGGAAGACAGAATGATTCAATGTAATAATAAAATACAAAAATCCTTTTTATGGTTCTGGAAAAATCTTTAACTAGTGTAAACAAGTCATAATTGAATAAAAGGTGTTATAGGTAATCAACAGACTGTTTCACAAATAGTTGTACAAGAAAGACCCTACCTTACTAAACTTGGCCCTTTTTGAATATTCTTTTATAAATAACTCTATTATTACTTTGTCACTCTATTATTTACTATTTAACATTTTATGAATTTCACAATCCTAGAAACCTCTCGAACAGACATTCCTTTTCGATATCGTCACAATATATTGGGAAGTATTGTTTTCATGTTGATTTTTTTAAATTGAGTTTTCCGGATATACTGTGGAAAACCCCTTATCCTGATCAATTGGGACCTAGGGTATGACAGATAAGAGAAAATCTGGTTATGGGAAATACAAAAAAAGGGATGTTTGAATTTCTGAAGTACAGTACAGTATGTAGGTACAATGAATGTACACAATTGAAAAACGGCAGGTTGTCAATTACAATTTACATAAATATAGGCTATATTTTCTGCCCATAACAGACAGGTGGAGCGTCAAATTATTTACACTCAATCTGTTCGTTGCAGGGCTAAAATAAATAGTTCTGTTTCTTATCACATGGTCAGCCAATTAAATGACTGAATCATTTAAGAACAGAAGAAGTAGAGGTGTAAAAGACACCAATCAGAGTTATCTTCTCTGAAAGTAATGAATTTCATTGTACAGCCAGACCCTGTGGTGAATGAAGTGAAGGTGTCTTTTACAGAGTGGAAAATATGTGCTTTTCAGAGGGCCCGGCATGCTGATAAGTGTACTTTTCTATTCAGTGAGGAAGGCAATGGTAAACCACCTCACTCCTCATTTTACTTAGTAAAACCTCTACAGGTTCAAACCAGCCTTTCGGCTGTTGACCCAAACAACAACACAGGCTATATTTGTTTACAAAATGTGCTACAGTATACAGTAAGTCCCAAAAAGAAAAAATATGTATGTACTATACATTATTAGGTTTTAAAGCACGTAGTACATAACCTGTTATATATTATACTGTAATATAGTTACGTAGTTTCACTTGCAAAGAAATTTTGTTAAGTTTTTTGGCGCATGAAACTTTTACGTTTTATCGCCCGTAAACTGCGAATACTCTTAACCCTTGCTAACCGGGAAGCCAGAAATCACGCATGCGTCATCACCTTTCTTTAAACTCAATTTTCTCTGCAACTATTCATTATTTTTCAACGGGTTTAGTTTTATTGGATAGAGAATTTTCTCCTCTTTCATTTGATGTATCTTTGCATATTTGTATGATGAAAATTGACGACATGGTGTTATGCGAAAGAAATAGATTTTTTTTTTTGACGAGCCAGTACTAAAATTTGATTGTTTTCGTCCATAACTTTTCAACGAAAAAAGGTATTTGTTTGGGAACGACATCATCAGTTAGCTTTAAATGGAACGATTGAAATCAATTTTAAATGAAAATTTGAAAACTTTATTTACACTGTAATTTGTTTACCAATGCCCAGAATATTCATTTAGAAAAATTGAAAAACAAGGTTTCAGTTTTTAATCGCTCACATAAAGCTTTTTATTTAACGTTTTTTATTCATTTTAAAATCCAGTAAATTTAAAATCAAATATACAATGTATTGATAAAAAATATGTTCAGGATCTTTATTTGAATATGTGATGGATCGTGATGATGCAGTTACGGTGAGTGGAGGCTCAACAAGCAGTGACTGGTGGTGTTCTGTTATATCCGTTATGCAACCGACGGTTCCAAGACAGACGATTTTGGAAGAAAGTTTAGTGAATAATGGTAACCTGCTCACACTTTATGCTATCGTACTGAAAGCTTTACCTCCGACTTCATTGTCCACATCTTCATCTACATCGTCTTCATCTTCGTTGGAAAATCTTTCACCCGATGATATCCGAAATGAAGCTATTGTGTTGAATAAATTAGTCGAGTGGATTGGTACTTCAAAACCAGCGTAAGTTTCTTTTTATTAATATAATAAGTTTTACAAAAGTTTTTGTATTCACCTTTTTTCACTGCCTTCCTTTTCTTTTACTTTTTCTTGCCAATATGAACATTATAGAAAGGAAAGTATTGTTTTCATGTCAATTTTTATAAATTAAGGTTTTACCAGATATGTATGTTTTCAGACCTCCTGAACCAAAAACACATCTTTTTAGTTACTGGTGTGTGTGCACGCGCACGCGTACAAATTTATTTATTTATTTAGCGTATGGCTTTTTAAGACATTTAAAAATCAGCATCATAATTGTTATATATTGGGATCAAATATGACCCTCTGTCTATAAGGATGGGAAATAACATTAATGATTGTTTGGGAAACAAATAGTCATAAAAAAAAAAACATGAAAAATATGTACATACAGTACGTAGTTATAAAAACATGCTTAAGTCTATATACAGACATCCAGTCTGTCCAAGTAGGCTATTGATTCTGGAGTTGCCATCAGGAAATCCGCTCTTGTCCCTCCTCTAAAGGCAGTTATTCTGCACTCTTTCACTATGTGATCAATAGTTTGTCTTTGACCACACTCACATAAAGGCGATGGTATTTTGCCCCATTTAAACAATAAATCAGCACACCTACCGTGTTTTGTTCTTATTCTATTTAGAGCTGACCATTTTCTACGAGGTAGTCCAAAACCTGGTGGTTTTTGTGAAAACCATGGGATTTGTTCTTGCTGCTTTGATGCCCATTCTTGCTGCCATGCACTGGGTATGTTAAATGCTTCCTCTTTGGCAGTAATTGCAGTTTTTGTAGGTGGCTTTCTTGATCGCAGACGAGTTTTATTTGCGTTTTCAATATCCTCATGAATTCTCAGGTCTTGATTGTCGACAATCTTATCATACTCTCTAATGAGGGCATTCTTGCGGCGCAGGTTTGGGGGTGGTATATGGCTCAATACTGGAAGCCATTCGGTACAAAATACGCGTACAAAATATCTCTAGAACGGAATATTGTTCTAAGTTGAAACTTGAAACTTAAGTTAGGTACCACTAGAGGACCTGACACGAACATTTTCATCAAAATCTATCAACTGGAAGAAGTATTAGTTTATGCGTGTAATTTTTCACTTTTTGCGATTTTTTTCAGAAACTGCTTCTACCATTTTTTTTAAATCGCTTCATGTACTACATTTTTTATGGTCTACACGATACGGAAGGCACCATGTCTGCTGAAATTCTTGAGGAGGCTGTGCTTTCTTTCAAAAAATGGTGTTTTTTAAAGATTGTGGCCTTAATATGCATTTTAGGGCAAAAGTGTATATAATCAAAGTTGTAGAAAATTTTAAAACCTACAACTTTTATTGTAAACATTTCTTTGTATAGTGCTTAAAAACATTAATTTTTTAAGATTTCGGCCTTAGTATGTATTTAATGACTTTAGTGTATAAAATCTAATATATAGAAATATAGTTTTTTTTGTTTATTTCTATTTTTTTATTACTAATGTTTGGTTATATTGTTCATTATTTGCATTGGCAAGAGAAAGTTGTGTGAGTGTTTAATACCGGATTTTTATAAGAATAAATAAGAGTGTCTCATACAAATGAATGGGTCAACGGAAAAACGTTGCAAGTAAGAAAAACAAATTTTTACAGAAAGTGAAAGATACCATCTGATTTTTAGCTGTATAACGATTTTTCGCTGTATGATGATTTTGTTTCAAGAATTTCTGAGATTTTAGTTACAATTCTAATCGTTAAAATTCACTATTATGATCAAATAGAGGATTTATAGAACATATTCCACTGAAACGTCACTTTTGTAAATTTTGTTAGTTGCAACTTTTTCTGTTGAGCCATTCAAATATTTGGTGGATGTCAAGCATGCTGAATTCTTAAAAATCTGGTGTGAAACACTCACACAACTTTCTCTTGCCAATGCAAATAATTAACAATAAACCTAACATTAGTATTAAAACATTAGAAATGAACAAAAACTAACCTCAAAAACATAACCTTATTTTAATCATGAGTGAATGACGCAAAATGACAATTGAACTCAGTTTGGCTTAAAAATACGGAAAATCACGCTTTCACGCTAAACTAGGCTCTGTAGAGAAAAATGCTCTAAACAAAAGTTGTAGATCTTTTAATTTTCTATAAATTTAATTATATACACTTTTGTCGTAAAATGCATACTAAGACCGAAATGTTAAAAAAATCGGTTTTTCTCACGTTTTCGTGAGAAAAAAAACAGAAAATCGCAAATTACCGCTAAACTAAGCGTTATACAAAAAAATGTTTGAAACAGAAGTTGTAGGTTTTTAAATTCTCTACAACTTTTATTATATAAGTTTTTGCGCTAAAATTTATATTAAAGCCGTAATCTAAAAAAAAACAACGTTTTTACGTGAAAACAGCCTCACCGAGAATTTCAGCAACATGGCGCCTACCCTATCTTGCAGAGAATAAAAAATTGAGTAAAATAGGCGATTTTAAAAAAAATCGTAGGACCAGTTTTTGAGAAAATCGCAAAAAACTGAAAAATTATACGAATAAACTACTACTTCCGGTTGACCGATTTTGATGAAAATGTTCGTGTCGCGTCCGGTAGTGGTATGTAACTTAAGTTTCAAGTTTCAAGTTCGTACGATGTTCCGTTCTTGAGATATTCTGTTCACACACAGACACACAGACCAATCGCTAAAAACATGTTTTTTGGGTTCAGGGGGTCTGAAAACGTATAGATCCGGTGAAAACTCGATTTTGAAAAATCGACATGAAAACAATACTTTCCTTCCTATATATTCATATAGGCAAGAGAAAGTTAAAAAGCTGCTCCAATGGATACCTCGTTTGTCTTTTATTAATTATTTGTAAAATTAACTTCTGAACTTTCTGTAGAAGGTACAAAGAGGAGAAGTTAGTACCACCCCACCCTATTATATGAAAACTGTGCTGCTCGTTCATCTTAAATATAACATTTTTACTTTCTCCTGCGTATATGAATATACAGGAAGGAAAGTATTGTTTTCATGTCAATTTTTCAAAATCAAGTTTTCACCGGATTTACACGTTTTTAGACCCCCTGAACCCAAAAAACATGTTTTTAGCGATTGGTCTGTGTGTGTGTGTGTGCGCGTGTGCGTGTGTGTGTACAAAATATCTCTAGAACAGAACATCGTACAAACTTGAAACTTCAAACTTAAGTTACATACCACTACCGGACCCAACACGAACATTTTCATCAAAATCGGTCAACCGGAAGTAGTAGTTTATTCGTGTATTTTTTCACTTTTTTGCGATTTTCTCAAAAACTGGTCTTACGATTTTTTTTTAAATCGCCTGGTTTACTCAATTTTTTATTCTCTACAAGATAGGGTAGATGTTTGCTGAAATTCTTGGTGAGGCTGTTTTCACGTAAAGAAAGTGTTTTTTTAATATTACGGCTTTAATATGTATTATAGCGCAAAAATTGATATAATAAAAAATGTAGAGAATTTAAAATTCTACAACTTTTATTCAAACATTTTTTTGTATAACGCTTAGTTTAGCGGTAATTAGCAATTTTCTGTTTTTTTCTCACGAAAACGTGTGAAAAGTCGATTTTTTAAAGATATCGGCCTTAGTATGTATTTTATGACAAAAGTGTATATAATCAAATTTATAGAAAATTAAAAGATCTACAACTTTTATTCAGAACATTTTTCTCTACAGAGAGTAGTTTAGTGTGAAAGAGTGATTTTCCGTATTTTAAAGCCAAACTGAGGTTGATTTCCATATTGCGTCTTTCACTCATGATTAAAATTAGGTTATGTTTATTCACGTTAGTTGTTTTGTTTATTTCTAATGTTTTATTACTAATATTAGGTTTATTGTTAATTATTTTCATTGGCAAGAGAAAGTCGTGTGAGTGTTTCACACCAGATTTTTTTTTTTTATACAGAGATCAATTGGAACCAAAAGTTATATTGCTCGTTTGCAAAGCAATTCAACTGTGCTACAGACAGTGTAATCTGTCAGATGATCCAGCTAGTGGTGTTCCAGCGATAAATCGCCTAGTCGGAATCATTAACCGTTTTGCTGAACAACGAAATGGTGCTTGGAATATACTCGGTGCTATTGGTTTACGTAAACAACCTACGATTTCGAATCGGTAAGTTATTTTGTTTTGTTTTAAAAATATTATTAATAAGTACAAAAAACTGCCCATAACAGACAGGTGGAGTGTCAAATTATTTACACTCAATCTGTTCGTTGCAGGGCTAAAATAAATAGTTCTGTTTCTTATCACATGGTCAGCCAATTAAATGACTGAATCATGTAAGAACAGAAGAGGTAGAGGTGTAAAAGACACTAATCAGAGTTATCTCCTCTGAAAGTAATGAATTTCATTATACAGCCAGACCCTGTGGTGAATGAAGTGAAGGTGTCATTTGCAGAGTGGAAAATATGTGCTTTTCAGAGGGCCTGGCATGCTGATAAGCGTACTTTTCCACTCAGTGAGGAAGGCAACGGTAAACCACCTCACTCCTCGTTTTACTTAGTAAAATCTCTACAGGTTCAAACCAGCCTTTTGGCTGATGACCTAAACAACAAGTACAAAAAGTCATATCAAGAATTAAATATTTTTTTTTATTGTCCATAATGTGTGTATGTTGCAATCTGTTCTATTTAGAATAAGTAACTCAATGAACCAATGGGATGAGGATAATGTGTAAATGAGGGGTAGTCTTGTACAGACCCAGGCCGACCATTCCTGAAAGAGTATGGTTAATTAAACCCCAACAATCAAAGTACACTGTTAACCACCGCTGTAGAGGTGCCAACTACTATGGATCATCCAAATTATTATGGTTTTGTAGTCATAGTTACGGAGTTACAGAAGGTACTTTGAAAATACGAATTAGTAGGAAATGGTTTGACTAGAAATTCTAATCAATTTTTACTTTCTCTTGCCTATATGAATATATAGGAAGGAAAGTATAGTTTTCATGTCGATTTTAAGAAATCGAGTTTTCAACGGATCTACACGTTAAGAGACCCCTTGAACCCAAAAAACATGTTTTTAGTGATTGGTCTGTGAGTGTGTGTGTACAAAATATCTCAAGAACGGAACATCGTACAAACTTGAAACTTGAAACTTAAATTACATACCACTACCGGACCCGACACGAACATTTTCATCAAAATCGGTCAACCGGAAGTAGTAGTTTATTCGTGTAATATTTCACTTTTTTTCGATTTTCTCAAAAATGTCTGTTTTTACATAAAAAAAGTGTTTTTTTAATATTACGGCTTTAATATGTATTATAGCGCAAAAATTTCTATAATAAAAAATGTAGAGAATTTAAAATTCTACAACTTCTATTTCAAACATTTTTTTGTATAACGCTTGGTTTAGCAGTAATTGGCAATTTTCTTCTTTTTTTTCACGAAAACGTGTGAAAAATTAATTTTTTTAAGATTTCGGCCTTAGTATGCATTTTTTGACAAAAGTGTATATAATCAAATTTATAGAAAATTAAAAGATCTACAACTTTTATTTAGAGCTTTTTTCTCTACAGAGCCTAGTTTAGCGTGAAAGAGTGATTATCCGTATTTTTAAGCCACACTGAGGTAGATTTTCATTTTGCGTCATTCACTCATGATTAAAATTAGGTTATATTTATTGAGGTTAGTTTTTTGTTTATTTCTAATGTTTTATTACTAATGTTTGGTATATTGTTAATTATTTGCATTGGCAAGAGAAAGTTGTGTGAGTGTTTCACACCAGATTTTTCTGTTGTAGAATATTACACTTAACTCTTAGATGCGGGGATGTTTTCACGTTCATTGACCTGGGTTTTTATGATAACAGAAAAGCTAAAAATTGAACAGTATTAAAAAGGGTTGTAAACTGTCAATAAGCGATTTCCTATCCTATATATACCTGATTGAAGGCTTCAGGCCTTTGTGTGACAAAGGGATGGAATGCACTGCCACCACCACCGTTGTTGGCTGCATGCTGCACACGTGTACGAACATTGTGCGAGTCACTGTACCATGTGTTACAAGAAAGTGTCGTTTAGCTGGATGTTATATTTGTGGTTTTATTATTACGGTCTTACAAAATGGAACAGTTTTGCATTAGTAGTAGCAGTAATACTAGTTCGAATAGTGTTTTGGAGCAGCCTAATCCAAAAAAAAAAATAAAACATCACAAAAATATTGGACAGATTATTCTAGTGAATGGCCTGGTTTGAAAACATCTTCTGTAACTGTGAACCATGTTTTTTGTTTAGTCAGTAATCGTGACTTTTCTATATCCCATTGTGGTCGCGACGGTTGTAGGCGCCACATAAATTCAAAGCTGCATGAAGATAATAATAAAATAAAATCTACTTCGAAGTCCTTAATTTCTTATTTGGTCAGAAATTCAGAAGAGCATAAAGTTACCAATACTGATGCGTTGTTTGCTTAATTTTTAATTGAACGCAATTTGCCATTGGCTAGTGCGGATCCCTCGAGTCATTTATTTCGTGCGATGTTTCTGGACTCCAAAATTGCTCAGAAGTATGTATGCGTCCGGGAGAACGCTACACTAACTACTGCTGTAATTAAAAGCAAGTCCGATTATTACTTGCGAAGTGTATTAATCGGGAATTTAAAAGTGGTTCCATTCGAATTGACCATGGATGGATGCACTGTGTGTGCGTTAATAGATACGTGTCCGCATTACGGATTGTATCCTTTAAAAGTTGACACCTCTGCCACCGTCTAGTATTCAAATCCTTTTAAAATTTACAAAGTTTTGAACCAACCAGGAACCTTTTGTCTTTGAAAATCAGCTGTTAAACGGCTGACTCGCAGCGACGACTTTACTTCTAGACCATTCTGGTGCATTAAATATTATTTAGTAATATAATTTCCTTTTATTATTATTTAGCCGGAAAAAAATTGTGGCCAATACTGAAACAGTTGTCTCAAAAAACATGTGGAGTAATGCGTAAGTATTATATTCATACACTACGGAGTATTCAGATTTAAGTAATGAGGGTTCTGGTTGAAACCAGAACTTCAGACCCAATCCAGGTCCACTAAGTTTTTTACTTTCTCTTGCCTATATGAATATATAGGAAGGAAAGTATTGTTTTCATGTAGATTTTTGAAATCGAGTTTTTACCGGATCTACACGTTTTCAGACCCCATGAATCCAAAAACATGTTTTTAGCGATTGGTCTGTGTGTGTGTGTGTGTATACAGAATATCTCCAGAACGGAATATCGTACAAACTTGAAACTTAAGTTACATACCTCTACCGGACCCGACACAAACATTTTCATTAAAATCGTTCAAGGGGAAGTAGTAGTTTATTTGTGTAGTTTTTCAGATTTTTGCGATTTTCTCAAAAACTGGTCCAACGATTTTTTTTTAAATCGCGTGGTTTACTTAATTTTTTATGCTCTACAAGATAGGGGTAGGCGCCATGTTTGCTGAAATTCTTGGTGAGGCTGTGTTTTCACGTAAAAAAAATTGTTTTTTTAAGATTGCGCTTTTATATGTCTTTAAGCGCAAAAATTTATACATTAAACAATGTAGAGAATTTAAAATTCTATAACTTTTATTTCAAACATTTTTTTTACAATGCTTAGTTTAGCGGTAATTAGCGATTTTCTGTTTTTTTAAGATTTTGGCCTTAGTATGCATTTTACGACATAAATGTATATAATAAAATTTATAGGAAATTAAAAGATCTACAAGTTTTATTTAAAGCATTTTTGTCTACAGAGCCTAGTTTAGCGTGAAAGAGTGATTTCCGTATTTTTAAGCCAAACTGAGGTTGATTTTCATTTTTTTAATGTTTTATTACTAACGTTAGGTTATATTATTAATTATTTGCATTGGCAAGAGAAAGTTGTGTGAGTGTTTTCACACCAGATTTTTTTTTAAATTAATTTATTTACAACAATATAAAGGCTGACAGAACTTATCCATATAAGCTTTAATGACTTAACAAATTTACACTTTAACATGTTTACAAAACAATCATTGCTTACTACAATTATTTTATTTACATGATACACTTGCTAATACACTTTTGTATTTTTTTGTTTATAAAAATAAAATAATGTTTCGATAAAATTACTCACTATAATAACAGCAACTAATTCAGTAAATTAATAATAATAACAATCAATAAAAATAAGAAACAAATTCCCACAAAAATATAGTTGATTAAAATATAATCAAAAATAATATTATTATTTATTAATAAATTAAGAAAAAGGAAACTGATAAAGATATAGTGTAAGAAAAGAAAGAAAAAAAGATGTGAGAAGCTCTGTGAATTAATGTCATTTATTGGTTGGGAGGGCCTGATAACATTTTGATATGAATTTTTCATAATTATGAACAAAAGGATCGAGTTCCAAATTAAATTTATTGAAAAAGGATAATGTCCATAGTAAGAAAGTATTACTGTATTGCACAGTGTTCACTCTAGTCAAATAAAACACATTATAAAGTTTTTGATCTGATAAAAGATACAAAATAAAAATAAAATTTTTTTCAACAATATCATCTTTTTGTGTAATTATGAATCCAAAAACGGTTTGTTGTTATGTATCTAATCTGGATGTGGCAGATGGATGGATGAACATAGGAAAATAATAGATGACAGTTTAAAAAATTGCCATCATCATTATAAAACTCGAAGAATATTAAACAAATTAAATGTAAATTTACTTATTTATTTTGTTTTCTATTTAGATTCAGGTTGTTATGCCGAGCTACAGCTGCGTTGTTACTTGCTCAGTTGCCAGAGAGAAGAACCGCTTCAGAGTTAGCTGCACCAATAGTTCGCATGAAAGAAAACGCTCCTGGATGTATTTCACTATCGAACAGTACTGAGTACGTATTTATTTAAAATTTAACACAGTAATACTGTACCAATATTTTTTTGTATTATGCTAAAAGGATATATTTTTACTTTCTATTGCTCTATATGAAATCTAGGGAAGGAAAGTATTGTTTTTATGTCAATTTTTCATAAACTCACCGGGTTGATCTAGAGGTTAAGTCGTCGCCAAAATCAGCTGTTTAACAGCTGATTTTCGGAGAGGAAGGTTCCTGGTTCAAATCCTAGTAAAGGTAGTTACTTTTATACAGATTTGAATGCTAGATAGTGGTTACCAGTGTACTTTGATGGTTGGGGTTCAATTAACCATACTCTCTCAGGAATGGTCGACCTGAGTCTGTACAAGACTACACCTCATTTACACGTCATACACATCATCCTCATCTCATTGGGTCATGGGGTTGCTTATTGTTCTGAATTGAACTGATTGCAACGTACACAAATTAGGGATTACAAAAAAAAAATTTCAAAATTGAATTTTCACTGAATACGAGGTGTGGCTTATTTAATAACGAGACTGACGTTGTAAAAAATTTAATTTTAATTTTATACATAATCACTTATTGTCACCTTCAATATACACTCCTTCTCTATCCCTACAACGCTCCATGCGAATTTTCCATTGTTGGAAACAGTGCTGGAAGTCATCTTCTGTCAGCTCCTTCAGGACAAGTGGTGCTTTCTCTTTTACAGTTTCCACAGACTCAAATCTTGTCCCTTGTAATGCAGATTTCACCTTAGGGAACAGGTAGAAAATAATACCATGTGATGAAACGTGGTTTTTTACTTATGATCCGGAAACGAAGCACCAATTCATGCACTGGAAAAGTCGAACTTCACTGAGAGCCAAAAAAGCTCAAATGAGCAAGTCAAAATTTAAAGCAATGATGATTGTTTTTTTGATATCCATGGGATTGTGTATGTACCTTCACTGGGTTCCCGAAGGTCAAACAATTAATCAATAATACTACCTTGAGGTACTTTCTAAACTACGTCAAAGAGTAAGGAAAAAACGCCCTGAAATGTGGAAGGACAAATCATGGGTTCTCCACCAAAACAATGCGCCAGCTCATTCCGCGTTATCTGTTGAGAGGTTCCTAGCCAAGTACAGCTTATCAGTGTTAAAACATCCACCTTATTCACCAGATCTTGCACCATGTGACTTCTACCTGTTCCTTAAGGTGAAAGCTGCATTAAAAGGGACAAGGTTTGAGTCTGTAGAAGCTGTAAAAGAGAAAGCGGCACGTGTCCTGAAGGAGCTGACAGAAGATGACTTCCAGCACTGTTTCCAACAATGGAAAATTCGCATGGAGCGTTGTAGGGTTAGAGAAGGAGTGTATATTGAAGGTGACAATAAGTGATTATGTATAAAATTAAAATTAAATTTTTTACATCAGTCTCGTTATTTAATAGCCACACCTCGTATACATGTGTTCAGGTCCCCTGAACCCAAAAAAAACATGTTTTTACCAATTGTTCTGTGTGTGTGTGTGCGTGCATGTGTGTGTGTGAATGAAATATCTAAAGAATGGTTAATCATTTTTGTGCTGTTAAAACTTAAACTTAACCCTTTGTGTGCCAGGATCCAATGTACAGAACAAAATAGTCTATAAAATGAAATAACTCGCGATCGTAAAAATATTTTTAGTTTAAAACATAAGTAAAGTGTAATTTATATCCGGTACATTTTTGTTCTCGACCTTATTCTAACTGTTAAGTTTACTTTAAAAAAATTCTGGCCCTGGTGGTTGCTACTCAGGTTTTATTGATGGCCTGTGAAAGGTTTAAAAGAATACTGTATGTGACGTAATGTGTCACAGCTTCAAGAAATAGTTCTGTTTCTTCTATCGTATTAATTAAATTAAAAAACTGGATTGTTAAGAAGAACAGAAGTAATTCCCTTAATCAAGAGTTATCTTTGTAATAAGTAATGAATTTTATGGTAAAAATATTAAGGTGTCAGTTTAAGAATGAAAAATTTAATACGAGGTATGTCTGGAAAGTAAGTATTGTTTTGAAAAAATGTACTAAAATATTTTTTTTAAGACAATTCTATTTTTACTTTCTCTTGCCTATATGAATATATAGGAAGGAAAGTATTGTTTTCATGTCGATTTTTCACCGGATCTATACGTTTTCAGACCTCCTGAACCCAAAAAACATGTTTTTAGCGATTGGTCTGTGTGTGTGTCTGTGTGTGAACAGAATATCTCAAGAACGGAACATCGTACAAACTTGAAACTTGAAACTTAAGTTACATACCACTACCGGACGCGACACGAACATTTTCATCAAAATCAGTCAACCGGAAGTAGTAGTTTATTCGTATAATTTTTCAGTTTTTTGCGATTTTCTCAAAAACTGGTCCTACAATTTTTTTTAAAATCGCCTATTTTACTCAATTTTTTATTCTCTACAAGACAGGGTAGGCACCATGTTTGCTGAAATTCTCGGTGAGGCTGTTTTCACGTAAAAACGTTGTTTTTTTAAGATTACGGCTTTAATATAAATTTTAGCGCAAAAACTTATATAATAAAAGTTGTAGAGAATTTAAAAACCTACAACTTCTGTTTCAAACATTTTTTTGTATAACGCTTAGTTTAGCGGTAAATTGCGAGAAAAATCGATTTTTTTAACATTTCGGTCTTAGTATGCATTTTACGACAAAAGTGTATATAATTAAATTTATAGAAAATTAAAAGATCTACAACTTTTGTTTAGAGCATTTTTCTCTACAGAGCCTAGTTTAGCGTGAAAGCGTGATTTTCCGTATTTTTAAGCCAAACTGAGTTCGATTGTCATTTTGCGTCATTCACTTATGATTAAAATAAGGTTATGTTTATTGAGGTTAGTTTTTTGTTTATTTCTAATGTTTTATTACTAATATTAGGTTTATTGTTAATTATTTATATTGGCAAGAGAAAGTTGTGTGAGTGTTTCACACCAGATTTTTATATAAAAGATCGTACCTTAAACTACTACTTTGCATAGTTTCCACCATTGTTTTTGAACTTGTCATAGCAGGTGACTAGCTTATTAAACTGCCCTCAAAGAAACATCCCCCCAGTAAAGACAGGCATAACTTTACAGCGTTTTTTTTGCATTGTTATCACATTCAAAGTGCTTACCATAAAGCTCGTGTTTCATATGCAGGATTAAATGGTAGTCTGATCGTATGAGGTCAAGGATTGTGTTACTCAAGTGTACTGAGTGAGAAATGTTAGAACACTGTGAAGTCGTTTTGTTTTGTGCACATCTGTGAACATTTTTGGGACCGAGTGGGAACACAGCTTGTGATAACCGAAAGTTGGCTATAATCTTGTGGAAAACAGTTCTCGAAACTTGTGGAAATTTATTTGAAAGTATTATCATTTGTCTGTTGTCTGTAATTTTTTCATCCTTTCTACTGAACAAGTCATCATTAACAACAGAAGGTCACCCACTTTGTGGTTTATTGTGGACATCTGTCCATCTCCATCGTTCTTTAAATTCCCTTACCCACTTTTGCGCCATACCATCACTCATTGCAATTTCACCAGAAATCTCTGTAATCTGCCGATGAATTTCGGCTGCCTTAACATTTCTTGCATTCAAAAACCGTGTAACAAAACGAATCTCACAGTTGGCAGGTATCAAATTTTTTTAAACATTGTAAATGATAAAACACAAGACTAATTAACCGTAATGGTGATAGTGCAGAGCTAATGAACAAGTAAAAGTACTAACAGTAGTGCTGTAGCAGCATTAAATCGAAACTGTACTTACTTTCCGGACAACCCTTGTACTTTCACGTGCACTTTTGAGGTTAAACAAGTATTTTAGTTATCAAAATAAACTGGTTTTATTGGCTTTCTGTGTGAGAGGTTAAGAGTTGCTAGTCGTATATAAAATGGATTTGTGAAAAGAAATCACCATGGCGGTGCTCAGTCAGCAATATCCTTGACCATTAACATGTTCAGCATGGCGGCTAGAGTCACGGGTGCTTCACTACGCCGACCTACCATTACAGTGAAAATATACCATGCCGCCTTACGGCAGCATAAGGCCACGGAAACTATCTTACTTATTTGCTCATCAACTCACCGGCTCAATATACGAGGGCAGTCCAGAAAGTCTGTCACATTTTGATATAAAAAAAACTAAGTACAAGAAAAAAATTTTATTATATAGATTTGAAAGTGCAACTAAAATGATATTTTTTTACATAATCACCAAACAAATTAAGACACTTATAGCGGTGAACTAATTTTGAAATGCCGGCGTCATAAAAGTCTACCGCCTGTGATTTTAACCAGTTAGTCACACCCTCCTGCAGCTCCGCGTCTTCGTCAAAGCTAATCGTCTTACCTAATTTTTCTGTAACAATTTCGTGCAATAAACTTTTTGAAATTTGTGGGAAAAAAGCGATAGCTCTCTTATGGTGAATCGACGGTCTTCTCTAATCTTCTCATTGACTTTATTCACAATGTCATCAGTCACAAGGCTTGGCCGTCCACTTCGTTCTTCCTCGTGAACATTAGTTCGGCCATTTTTGAACTGAATGCACAAACGCTGTACTCCACTTTCAGTGTAAACATCGTTCCCATAAACTTCACAGATTTGGCGATAAATCTCAATTGGTTTATTGTTTTTAGCCAACAAAAACTGTATTACCGACCGTAATTCACAACTGGCGGGATTTTGAATTGCGGCACACATTTTAAATTGTTGTTGAAAAACAATGAAGAGCGACACAGACCTCTCGCTAGCACGGCTGGATAGCCACTGAACGGAGAAATGCTGCAGCACCAAAATGGCCACGATAGCTCCGCCCCTAGCGGCTACAACGCAAAACGTGACAGACTTTCTGGACTGCCCTCATAGTACGGTATTATACGCGTTTGTTGTTTCTACGAAATTTATATTTGAAACAAACTTTTTAATTATTAGAAAAATTTATTCTTATAAGTTATTAATAATATGTAATATAATAAAATGTAGAATTTTAAAATGTAAATATTACACTTTAATATAACATTACATTACATATAATGCATATATGTGCATAGAAATCGCAAGTTCAGAAAGAAACAGAAATTTCTTTTGAGTAATAATTAAACTATTTTTACGTAAAAATGTATTATTCTTACCTTTTATTTGTAAAAAAAAGTCACTGGAAACTAAGAAATTCGTAGAATAAATGATATAATTAAATAAACAATAAAATTACATGGCACTAGGACGTACGAATAGACTACACTTTTAAAATTCGTTCAAAAATTCCCGGCTGTTGGTAACGAAAGACAATCTTCACAGTGGTGCTCATAGGATAGATCTGAACCCCTGAACAACCTTTACTAACACTGCCAGTACACCGGCGATTTAACAAAAGCTATAGAAAGTGGTATTGTATATGTCGCCTTAAGGCGGCATCAGTCTCTGGAGTGAACCTCGTTTTGCCACCTTAAGGCAGAATCCGTCCTGAACGTATTAAGTTGAAGGTCCCTGATCAATCTATGAATTCCTGTTGAAATTCTTGTATGTTTTTAATCCAAACTTATGTAATATTATCGCATTGAATTAAAATTGTTGATACCAAAATAATTGATATAACCTTAATTAATTAGAGAAATATCAGATGGGTTCATTACATTTCTTTTACTCTTTTTTATTTCAGTGAAATTATACCAAATCCAGAAGCATTGAAAGCACTGGCTACGCTTGAATCATTAACCGTTGATAAATCTTACACGGATGTGAAAGATGTCTGCGATATCGCTGTCTCACAGATATTACAACCTGATTCATCGCTGCATAATGCACATTTTATCGTAAGTAGCCTGGCAACAATGTTATATAGTGATACATTTCTGTATATTCACACTAAATAAAGTTATTCATAACTTGTAATTTTGTAATGTTCTAGTCTAACACAAAATCATTATCGACTTGTTTGAATTAGTTTGAAATAAAATCGGAAAGGATTGTTAAAGAGGAATATTAAGATTATTTTAATTATTATGAAATTTCCATGTAAATTTTTTTCTGTGAAGTAGTAATGTTTTTTTTAACGACAGGGTTTGTCCTAAAATTTCCGTTAATTTTTTTAATCATTTATTGAATGTAAATTTATGATCTTTTTACAACTTTTCAAAGTACTCCAAAGTACTCTTTCCCCCACTTATGGAAAATGTGCAGTGCACATTTTACAATGCTTCATGTATCCCTCTTACACTACTTGTAAGGTTTTAACGAGTACCTCTCATAGACTGGATCTTGAAGCTCTATTTTACCCTCTTCAACTTACTGTGGTGTTCTTTGAGAGGTTTTTTTTTAATTTTGAGAAACAAAAAAAGTAAGCTGAAACTACAAAAGAATTTCAGATGCGGTTTTGTAGCATTTGAGCAATTCCTAGCAATTTAACAGGTGCTGTTCCTTCATGTCATTGACGAGAACTTTCGGCACCTTTTTGGTGCAGACTTTCCTCGGTTACAAGGCAATGAATAACTGATTTGGATATTCCACTTGCTTCATCTAATATCCGGACACTCGTTGATCGATCTCTGTCAAAATATAGTTATACTTTATGAACTGTATCGTCAGCCTTTATCGTTGACGGTCTTCTGACGCTCCCAAAAACCTTTTGTGTTACTCGGAAGTTTGGGGTCTGTGACATTGTATTCTCTTCAAAAGCTTACCTAAGCATTTTTAGTGTATCTGTGCCATTTTTACCCAGTTTAATGTAAAATTTAATTGAATAAAACTGCTCTAAATTTTGCACCATTGGTTTTTTTGAGGAAGGTATAGTGACGCACTTTGTATTGATCACTTATCACATGATCTTCAGTTAACCATTGCCCGCAGGCAATTTTAAACACAATGGCATCTCTACTTAAGACCCCTGACCACTTTTTCCGCCAGGAGCCCGTGCCTCACAAGCGTAATTGGTTGGCTGTGGAATTTCCTTACCGGAACTTTTGGGACAGACCCTGTGTATGTATTCAATTTTTAATTGTATAAATCAAGTTAACTTCATGCTAGTTCAAACATATCATAAGTAGTGTTGTGATTTTTTTGTAGTTTTGTTAAATCGATTATATTTTTTATGTATAGTTTATTTTAGTTTTCGTGCCATATTAAGTTTTTTAATTTTTTTTTTGTATAAATTAATTATAAGGCGGTTTTTGTTGTTGTATAATTAAATAGTATCAATGATACTATTAATTTTTTTCTTACGTTATCATGGTAATATTATATTGTTTTATTTTTATAATTATTATTATTATTATTATTATTATTATTATCGCTAGCGATCCAAATGAGTTTATTTTATTAAATGTTATTAATATTGTTACTGATAGAGTTTAGATATCTCACGGAATTTCATTCGTTTAATATTATCGCACATTTTCTCTAAAATTATAAAAATAGAGTATTTTAAAATATCTCTTAAAAAGTGTTCTCTCAAATTTATAAAATAATTTTTTACACCTTGGCCTCCTCATTGGATGTCTTCAGTTATTCATTAGCAATTATTTCCTTAGGGGTGCACCATTTTGCTCTCTGCTTTCTAATAGCATTTGTTAACCCTTTCAGTACCAACATCCGGAAAACATCCGGAAAACAGGACGTTGATATATTTTACGTAGTTATAAATCCGGTTTACCGGACGTTCGTAAGTTATGCGTAGGGTGCCAACGTCCGGATAACTGAACATTTACGAAAATAAAATGTTAACCCTAGAAGCGGTAATAGGTTTAACTTAAAGTGTCAAGCATTTTTAATAAAAAAAACATGCTTACGAAAACAATTTTTTATTGTTTTTGTATTTCACATATCAGGTATGTATTATATACCAAATTAAACAGAAAAGATAGCTCTACCTGACTGTTATTTTTGTTTTCTGATAATATTATTTCCCAAATAACCAGGACTAATGAAATATTTATAATAACAAATTTGAGAAATATGTTTTGTGTTATTGGCTACTTGACAGATTTACCTAAACAAATGCGTAAAAATGGAAATATACATTTTTTAGTGCAATCTTTCTAAAATAATTACGTTTTTGAATTATCAGTTTATCTGTTTTTGTTATTATAATATGTGAAAAAATGGTAAGGTCTGTAGAGAAAATATCTAGGTTATGTTTACGCAATGTTAACATTTACAGAGTACACATTTATTTTGGTAGGTTTTATTTACAACCTGAACACATACTAAAATAATATCACAGATAATTCACGATATTTAATAAATTTACAGTAAAACGAATTAAAACACACTAATAACATGAAACAACAACACATCTATCTTAACAAACAGATCGCCATTACAGTGAAACACGACATTACGAAACAACAACTTTCAAAGACTCGTACAAATGAACGAGAGAACGAAACTACCGGCAAACTGTGAAATTAAATAGATCAAATGAAATACTTTCATATGATTAGTTATATAACCTAGGTTGGACAACCTGCTGGTTGAAAATAAGAGTGGGTGCATCTGTCGACCAAATCGACATCGACATGTATTCAACAGCACAACTGTCGCTCAGATCGACAGTTACCGCTTCTAGGGTTAAACAAAAATTAATGGAATAATGTATTTTGAAACTGCCTCCGTGGCTTAGTTACTAGCGCGCTAGCCTACAAAGCGAAAAGTCCCGGGTTCGATTCCCGGCCAGGGTCAGGAAATTTTAACACATTAAAACCACCATTAAGGTACCAAAACCCACAGTAATTGCTAATGACCAAGCTGTTGATGCGATTTTAAATAAACTAAAAAAAACTATTTCAAATATTTTTTAGTGTTAAAACAATTTATTTATTTTATGAACACAATAAAAATTAATTTTTAACACATTTTATTTTTCTGTAACGTTGAAATTTTGCTCGGTAATGGCAGGCTTACGGCTGCAAGTTTTCGAAATAAGGGCTGGCACTTTTTCTATACCCTTATTCAAATTAAATGGAACTTTTGATCAAATTTTTACTTTCTCTTGCCTATATGAATATATAGGAAGGAAAGTATTGTTTTCATGTCGATTTTTCGAAATCGAGTTTTCACCGGATCTATACGTTTTCAGACCCCCTGAACCCAAAAAACATGTTTTTAGCGATTGGTCTGTGTGTGTGTGTGTGTCTGTGTGTCTGTATGTGAACAGAATATCTCAAGAACGGAACATCGTACGAACTTGAAACTTGAAACTTAAGTTACATACCACTACCGGACGCGACACGAACATTTTCATCAAAATCGGTCAACCGGAAGTAGTAGTTTATTCGTATAATTTTTCAGGTTTTTGCGATTTTCTCAAAAACTGGTCCTACGATTTTTTTTAAAATCGCCTATTTTACTCAATTTTTTATTCTCTACAAGATAGGGTAGGCGCCATGTTTGCTGAAATTCTCAGTAAGGCTGTTTTCACGTAAAAACGTTGTTTTTTTAAGATTACGGCTTTAATATAAATTTCAGCGCAAAAACTTATATAATAAAAGTTGTAGAGAAATTAAAAACCTACAACTTCTGTTTCAAACATTTTTTTGTATAACGCTTAGTTTAGCGGTAATTTGCGATTTTCTGTTTTTTTCTCACGAAAACGTGAGAAAAATCGATTTTTTTAACATTTCGGTCTTAGTATGCATTTTACGACAAAAGTATATATAATAAAAGTTATAGAAAATTAAAAGATCTACAACTTTTGTTTAGAGCATTTTTCTCTACAGAGCCTAGTTTAGCGTGAAAGCGTGATTTTCCGTATTTTTAAGCCAAACTGAGTTCGATTGTCATTTTGCGTCATTCACTCGTGATTAAAATAAGGTTATGTTTTTGAGGTTAGTTTTTGTTTATTTCTAATATTTTATTAATAATGTTAGGTATATTATTAATCATTTGCATTGGCAAGAGAAAGTTGTGTGAGTGTTTCACACCAGATTTTTAAATATTGTTTCGGCACTGAAAGGGTTAAAGTAACAATAGGGTGTTGTAGTGAATGCTTTAGCTTGATGGTCTGAGTGGGACATTTGAGTTGTGTGTTGATTTTATTATTTTCTCTTGTCCAATATGGATGTATAGAAAAACATTTCGAAATAGTTTTCACTTAAAAACAAAATGACGCGCTACACAAAAACTTAGTAAACAATAATACCATTACACAACTTGTTGATTTTAATATTAAACACTTTCACTGCTGGGAGAGTTAAATTCAATACTTATTTACCGTGCTGGCCATTAATGACCGTTTTCAAGATTTTATTTTTGAACCAATTTCTTTGTTACTTACTTCAAATTAATGCTCTAATCTTTCCCTTAAAAATGGATTATTTGTTATTAACCAAAATAATTTTTGTGCTTAAAAATATGTTAACAAATACAACCTTTTTTAGAGAAAAAAAACAAGAATTGAACCGTATTAGAAATATTGAAACTTGATATATTGGTTATTTTTAGTTTATTGTTTTAAAGACGCATCAACAGCTCTCTTATTAATGACTACAGTGGGATTTAACTTGGAAAATTCCCAGACCCTAGCCAGGAATCGAACCCGGGACCACCACAGCGCGCTACCGCTATGCTATGGAGGTGGCCTAATGTTGTTGCCTGTATTGTGTTAAATTTTGGAAGGTTCTAGAACCTTCTGTTAACTGTTTGGAACCGTCTAAAAAGATAGCTTAGCAACCTATATAAATACGAATTGGGTCCAGAAAGTAATGCAATTTTTTTAACCAGTAGATTTATTGTAGATATCGTTACAAACGTTTAATATTCTTCGAAGTAGTTTCTTTGGGCATCTACAAACTATTTTCAGTGGCTCTGCCACACACGGTACACGTCTTAGAAGGCTTCAATGAGGACCTCGGCAGGGGCCTTTGTCAAGGAGTCTTGGACGGCTTCATTCGACCCAAAACGGACTCTTTTCAGGACGGTCTAGATCCTCGAGAAGAGAAAGAAGTCAGCCGGAGCCATTTCCAGACTGTATGAAAGAAGGTTCAATTTCCACGGGTTTGAGAAGTTCAGTCACTTAGTGAATGAATCTTCTGATGTTCATCACAAAGCTAGGGAACCAGCTTAGCGCACACCTTTCTCGTGTGAAATTTATCGGTCACCAGTTTGAGTAAAATTGTTTTGGTAATGTTGGAGAGTTTCTGCAATCATCCAGTACTCTTCCGACGGTCAAATTTTTACAGATTGCAGACATTGTCCAAATTGTCATTTGTGCTGTTGACGATCGTCCAGCACGAGGTTCGTCGACCACCTCTTCCCAGTTTCAATGCTTTCAACCACGCGAAACTTGTGAGTACGGTAGAGTACTACCTCCATAAGCTTGCACAATCAATTGGTGGGTCTCCGCAAATAATTTGTTCAGTTTTGAACAAAACTATTATCACATAAAATTGCTCGAAGCGCCGATTCCATCGCATTTCGTGACACGGGCATTAAACAGGGGGGTATGGTGACAGCGATTCTGATACGCCAACTGCTTGGAGCTGACTGGCGAAAGCATCGCTTTGAAGCTGGGAGTTTCTCCTCCACCTAACCCAACCGGTTAGAACACTGCTACCATTTTTAGTACCATGAAAAAAAATTCACTACTTTTTGGACACACCTTGTAGGTGTGCTCTATCAATAATCAGTCTTGTTAGAAAACAAGTTGTAAAGTTGAATAAAGTATTTTGCCATTTAGAATTTCGATATCTTGTTATTTTCAAATAACGAATCAGAATTCTGTGATGTTATGTTCACACCAGACCATTAAGCTAATATCACTTTAGTAACCTTATCTTCCAGTTTATCTACTGGAGTTTTTTTTACATTTTTTAGTACAGATTTTTGAGAACGCTTATATCAGATTACTGGTTTTTATTGAACCAATTACCTTTTAATCATCCGTTAATTAAGTAAAGTACTAATTAATTTGTAATTGTTTTCTTTAATCTTGTAAGAATTATATGAATGTACAGTAACACCTCATTTATCTGGCTCTCAGTGATTAGATTTGTTTTATTTAATGTTCATATAGATAATAATTTTTAACTTTGATAGCAAGAACATAACTACAAATATGCTTAACATTCGCTTTTTAATTTGTTTAAATGTACAGTTGCTGCATAGATTGCAGCAACTATGTTCTTGCAATCTGAAAGCTGAACTATTTAATTAATGATGCAATTACATTTTGCAGTACCATGATTCATTCAAACGCTACACGTGTATTTTTGTAATCTATCTAATTTTGTTACAAAACAGTTTTTTATCGTAATAAACGATAAGTCTGCTTATTTTAATTTGTTTTGCTTATTACCCGTATTACATTTGGTCCCAGATCGTACGGATAAATGAGATAGTACTGTGCTGCTGGTAACGCAATATAAGTTTACGATCGTCAGCGAGAGTAAGATTGGACTATGCAGTGGGTGGAAGTACTACTATTATGTGCTTTTCTAAATACATCATAGCGACAGCTCTAACCATGACATCATGTTTTAGTTTGACTCTTACTTTGATTTATTATGATTACAACTGTGTCGTTTTATAAACATCCTATTGTATTATTTATTGATTCTTAATAATTATCCTAAATAATAAACATTCGTTCTAAATCAGCCATAATAATAGGCCTAAGGTATATTTTCTGCCCATAACAGACAGGTGGAGTGTCAAATTTTTTACACTCAATCTGTTAGTTGCAGGGCTAAAATAAATAGTTCTGTTTCTTGTCACATGGTCAGCCAATTAAATGACTGAATCATCTAAGAACAGAAGAGGTAGAGGTGTAAAAGACACTAATCAGAGTTATTTCCTCTGAAAGTAATGAATTTCATTATACAGCCAGACCCTGTGGTGAATGAAGTGAAGGTGTTATTTGCAGAGTGGAAGATATGTGCTTTTCAGAGGGCCCGGCATGCTGATAAGCATACTTTTCCACTCAGTGAGGAAGGCATGGTAAACCACCTCACTCCTCGTTTTACTTAGTAAAACCTCTACAGGTTCAAACCAGCTTTTTGGCTGATGACCTAAACAACACAAGGTATATTTAGTATCCTTTTTGGTCAGCAGCAGTAAATTGAATTATTGCACTCTGACATTTGTAGCGATAGACTAGTTAGTCCGTTAGTTCCATCGATGCGAGCTTATTATCGTTAGTAATACTGGTTTTACGGTAATTTGTATTTTTTGGGTTTTCATATTTTATTATTTTCAGTAAAGTTCTGTTAAATTGCAATTTAATTTTAAACAATTCACTTTCTTTAAATAATTACATTACTCCTTACTTATTTAATGTGACGGTTAATGAACTGAAAGCTGTTATTACTTAAATTTTTGTGGTGGTTAAATTTTGAGTTTCATGCTTGATACATGTCTTATGCTTTCGGGTTGGCCGATGTAAATAGGATAGATAGTACACTGTTCTCTGCATGATAGGTACAATCGTCAACTTATAGCCCGTTGGTCTCTGCATGATAGGTACAATCGTCAACTTATAGCCCGTTGGTCTCTGCATGATAGGTACAATCGTCAACTTATAGCCCGTTGGTCTCTGCATGATAGGTACAATCGTCAACTTATAGCCCGTTGGTCTCTGCATGATAGGTACAATCGTCAACTTATAGCCCGTTGGTCTCTGCATGATAGGTACAATCGTCAACTTATAGCCCGTTGGTCTCTGCATGATAGGTACAATCGTCAACTTATAGCCCGTTGGTCTCTGCATGATAGGTACAATCGTCAACTTATAGCCCGTTGGTCTCTGCATGATAGGTACAATCGTCAACTTATAGCCCGTTACCAGTACATTTATATTAAAATAAATTTCTGTTGTTTATGGTATGCATCTTTTTTTAGTGTTACTGGAATAACAATTTGTCAATGTATGAAAAGTAAAAATTTCATTAATAATAACAATTTGTCAATGTATGAAAAGTAAAAATTTCATTAATATGTATTTTGTAAGATTATAATGTACGACTTAATTTTCTAACATACATTATTTATTTACTTTACTTGTAAAATAGGAATAGGTAGTTTATAAAATCAACACTCATGTGATAATTGCAGCTTCGGTTTATTTACAATTTCTTTTTTATTATTTATTAACATCTGTACAATTTATCAGAAATTTTTCTTAAAAATAATAGTATAAGTAAGTATATTAAAAAATATTCTACTTAAATAAACATAATTTTATATACGATTAAAATGCATTTCAACAAATTTTACCGATTTTATGAATAATTTTATTTATTTAATAAATTATATATAAATAAATACAATTTAAATACTATTTTTAATGTAAAAATATTTAATTTTTCACTGAGCTGTTTCCGTTATATAGCTGCTTTATCTATTTTTAATATTGGTTTTTACTTGTTTTTTGATAAAATCTTACTAGTTCTACTGACACATTGCGGTGGATAGACCATCATAAGAGTACACAAGATTAAAACTAATTGTAACTTCATTGTGCAGATATGATGATGATGATGATGATGTGGTATCACATTTCAGTGCTTTTTATAATGGTCTATTCATCCCATTATTGTTTTATGGTTTTTGCATGATATTTTTAAATAAATCATTGTTTTGTTTGTGTAATGTGCTTGTTATCGTTCTATTATACTGTGATGTGAGATCGGTATGGTTTCTGCTTTTCAAAATTGTTGGCTTTTTGTTCTTAATGTTGTCGCTTATGTCGCTGGGTGTAAACGTAAGCGGCGTGATGGGCAAACGTAAATATCTGTGGGAATAGTCGGTCATTCATCGTGGCGGTCTAGGAAGTGGGGGATCCATCCAGTAGGTGCAATGCTTGGTTGAGTTGGTTGTAGTAAGCGACGTTGGCAACCCTGAAATGCTTGGGGCCCTGAAAAGGGCCGTTGAAGTGGTCATAGATGACATCCCTTGCCGGGATCCAGTAGGTGTAGGTAGTGGGTTGTAAGGTAGTTGTAGATAGGTGACATGGCGTCTGTCTGGTTGTCCAGCATCTTGTTCCCTTGCAGTAATGCGTTGATGGCTGCTTCGCCGGATCCAGTGGGTGCAATGCTCAGTTGAGCATTAGACCCAACCATTGGACATGGTTGGTTGTATAGCCAACGCCGGTAATAGTAAGCGGCGTGAGCAGGTTTGCAGCCCTTTAAAGAGCCGGTCAAACGGTGATCGTCTAGGTGGGAGTTGTCGTGGGAAAAGACGAGTCTTGTCGTTTAGCGTAGATGACATTTCCTATCCTTGCTGGGATCTAGTAGGCGTAGGTAGGGTAGGTATGGTTATGGTAGGCGACATGGCATCTGGTTATCCAGCAGTGACAATCAGGATCGCAATGCTCGGTTGAGGGACTCTTAGGCAACGCTTGGTTGATTCGGTCATAGTAAGCGTGTGCAGGTGCAGGTGCAGGTTTGCAGCCCTGAAAAGGGCTGTAGAAGTGGTGCTCATCTAGGCAGGAATAGTCAGTTGTAATCGCAGTCGTGGGGGCACAATGTGTAGTCGTCTAGCATAGATTCTTTCCCTTGCTGGGATCAAGTGGGCGCAACGCTTGTTGAGCCATTCATAGTCATCGTAGGCAACACATGGGGTCTCGTCGTTTAGCGGAGAAATCATCTTGTTCTTGCAGTAGCCCGTCAATGGCTGCTTTGTCAGGATCTGGTGGGCAATTCTGTGCGGTGGGCTCATTTGTGGGCATCACTTACAGCAACAATTAACGGTGGTCCTAATCGGAGGTGGTAGTTTCAGGTCAGCAAGCGAAAGCATCACTTCGCTCTTGCTGGGTCGTGATTGGGCTCCAACTAGTCCAATCGACGACCCGTTCTCTTACAAAGTTGTCGATTGTTACTGGCTCTGACGGAGTAACCATCGACGACTCTGTAAGAGAGCGGGTCGTCGATTGGACTAGTTGGAGCCCAATCACGACCCCGCAAGAGCGAAGTGATGCTTTCGCTTGCCGACCTGAAACTACCACCTCCGATTAGGACCACCGTTAATTGTTGCTGTAAGTGATGCCCACAAATGAGCCCACCGCACAGAATTGCCCACCAGATCCTGACAAAGCAGCCATTGACGGGCTACTGCAAGAACAAGATGATTTCTCCGCTAAACGACGAGACCCCGTGTGTTGCCTACGATGACTATGAATGACTCAACAAGCGTTGCGCCCACTTGATCCCAGCAAGGGAAGAATCTATGCTAGACGACTACACATTGTGCCCCCACGACTGCGATTACAACTGACTATTCCTGCCTAGATGAGCACCACTTCTACAGCCCTTTTCAGGGCTGCAAACCTGCACCTGCACCTGCACACGCTTACTATGACCGAATCAACCAAGCGTTGCCTAAGAGTCCCTCAACCGAGCATTGCGATCCTGATTGTCACTGCTGGATAACCAGATGCCATGTCGCCTACCATAACCATACCTACCCTACCTACGCCTACTAGATCCCAGCAAGGATAGGAAATGTCATCTACGCTAAACGACAAGACTCGTCTTTTCCCACGACAACTCCCACCTAGACGATCACCGTTTGACCGGCTCTTTAAAGGGCTGCAAACCTGCTCACGCCGCTTACTATTACCGGCGTTGGCTATACAACCAACCATGTCCAATGGTTGGGTCTAATGCTCAACTGAGCATTGCACCCACTGGATCCGGCGAAGCAGCCATCAACGCATTACTGCAAGGGAACAAGATGCTGGACAACCAGACAGACGCCATGTCACCTATCTACAACTACCTTACAACCCACTACCTACACCTACTGGATCCCGGCAAGGGATGTCATGACTATGACCACTTCAACGGCCCTTTTCAGGGCCCCAAGCATTTCAGGGTTGCCAACGTCGCTTACTACAACCAACTCAACCAAGCATTGCACCTACTGGATGAATCCCCCACTTCCTAGACCGCCACGATGAAGGACCGACTATTCCCACAGACATTTTACGTTTGCCCACCCACGCCGCTTATGTCTACATCCAGCGACATAAGCGACAACATTAAGAACAAAAAGCCAACAATTTTGAAAAGCAGAAACCATACCGATCTCACATCACAGTATAATAGAACGATAACAAGCACATTACACAAACAAAACAATGATTTATTTAAAAATATCATGCAAAAACCATAAAACAATAATGGGATGAATAGACCATTATAAAAAGCACTGAAATGTGATACCACATCATCATCATCATCATATCTGCACAATGAAGTTACAATTAGTTTTAATCTTGTGTACTCTTATGATGGTCTATCCACCGCAATGTGTCAGTAGAACTAGTAAGATTTTATCAAAAAAACAAGTAAAAACCAATATTAAAAATAGATAAAGCAGCTTTATAACGGAAACAGCTCAGTGAAAAATTAAATATTTTTACAATAAGTATTTATTGAATACTGAGACTGCAGGATGCATTATAAACATTTTATGGTATGGATATAATTTACAAATTTAAAGTTGAAAGTTTGGTTGTTGTAAATTTATTTCACGTTCCTTGATTTCCTTGAATGAATCTTTTAATTATGTCTAATGAATACTACTAAGAAAATGACGATGACAAATGAAAAAGGACGATGTGTATGAATACTACTAAGAAAATGACGATGACAAATGAAAAAGGACGATGTGTCTATTAAGAAAGACAATAGTTATATCTTTGATTTATTAAATAATGCATTTTTCAGGTGTTAAAAATTTTCTAAATTTGATTAGTTATTATATACTTTATGTGGCTATTATACATTTTTAGGGAACAAAAAATTGCAAATGTGTTATTTATTGTAATTGGGTGCACCAGATAGAATTACCGTGTATGTTTTGATGTACAAAGGTACACCCGTGGTTTTAAAATGTGTAAAGTATCCAGGATCTTCCTGCAATCGCGAGGGGTAAAAGCAACGTGTTTTTTGTTAATTTTACGTAAAGGTAGAATTTACATGACCCACATACCTATTTGCGTGTAACCCATAATTAAAATTGAATGGAAACAGAACTGAACAAAAATTTTAATTTACCGAAAATTTTACTTCAAATCAAGTAGAGCGACGCCAAATAAGCTTGCCAACGGTTTTCTAAATTGTGCAGAACGTACAAAGGTACACTTCTGGTTTTAAGAATACTAAAATGCCCTCAATCATGAATTTTTAAATTGATCAGATAATATGGTCATTGTCTATTGTTAAAAGTTAAAAAAAAAAGTATCCAGGACCCTCCTGCAATCGCGAGGGGTGAAAGCAATGTAATGTGTTTTTCGTTTAATTTACGTAAAGGTAGAATTTACATGACCCACATACATGTATGGGTGTAACCCATAATTAAAATTGAATGGGAACAGAACTGAACAAAAATTTGAATTCTACCAAAAATTTTACTTCAAACTAAGTATAGCGAATGCCAAATAAGCTTGCCAACAGTATTCTGAAGTGTGCAGAATGTTTATTTGGTAATGGCCCGCTCGGTTGCCTCAGTGATTGGTGGGTGGTAATACAGCACAGCACTGAGCTGTGCTGTATTAGCTGTCATCAGAATCACA
Organism: Catonia carolina; assembly: GCA_035578175.1. Lineage (NCBI taxonomy): Eukaryota > Metazoa > Arthropoda > Insecta > Hemiptera > Achilidae > Catonia > Catonia carolina. The sequence continues at coordinate 140,481 of JAQMRL010000021.1, read as the reverse complement.
TTGCTCTCACAACGTTATATATCACTACATCAGCTATTTTGTTTGTTTGAACAAAAACCAACTTATGCAGGTAGAAAATACATCAACAAATTGCCACAAGGTTTAAAAGTTGTGACAATTTAAGTCAAATTAAAAAAAGCTAAAACAATATTTGATTGATGAAACATTTAACAGTGTGCACAAATTCCTTTCTAAATAGTTTTGGTTGAAAAGTATTTAACTTCTAATTAAACAAATATTGGGTACTATTTGATACAAAGAGGTTCATGACAAGCCTACTGAAGTAAGCAGTAGCAGAAACAATTTTTTGGCGGTAAGTGATGAATTTATCTTTGGTGATAAACTTTTAGTTTATCAGTTTTATCTTTACATGTCCTATACTTCCTTTGGAGTCCCCTGGATGTAAAAAAAAAAACATTTGTCTATAATGTGTTGTATTTATGGTAAGCATTAATTTTTGTGTTCAATGTTTACAATTGAATGTTTTTAACATCGTTAATAGATGATAATTTACATCGATCTGCACCTGTGATTTAATAGACAGTGCGGTACTAAGACATGAAATCTACCGACTGAATCTGAACTGTTCACGCAGCTACCCAGCAAGCTTATTTGGTGTCCACTCTACCCAGGAATATTTCAATTTTAACAATTTTTCTGGTTTTTGAACTCTACAAAATAGCCACATAAAAATATAAACACTTATTATCATGCTCTTTCTTAGAAGTTAAAAAAACCACACGTTTTGTTTGACATAATTCTGCTATATCAAAACTACAACAATTAAATTTAAAAATATTGTTAAATATTTCTTAGAATTCAATAATTAATTTAACATCTGCAATATTATTAAGGCTCTAAATATTTTTTAAGTCACTGGATTGTGCCTTTATTATTTATAATGGATTTGCACTGAGAGCAAAAGTTTTGTGAATTACGATCCGCTAAATTTTGTAAGTTCTAATTCAAATTTAACATAATAAATTTATCTTGTTGTTCAATATTAAAATGTGTCTTATTTCTTTTTATTAAAAAATCAAACCTTTCATCATCAATCAGATCTATCCTAATCATAAAAACTATAAAACTATGTTCATTGTATTGTTTTTAATGGTTAATCAAGTTAAATTTTTAAAAGAGAAATAATTAATTTATAAAAGTAAGTAAATTGTGTACTCTTCCATTATATGAATGTCACTCCAATTTCCGCAAATTGTTTAGTTTCTATGTTACGCAAACAAACTAAAGTTTGATTAGATTATATAGGGTGATTCAAAACTATACGGCAATCTCTTGGGATCTAATTCTATAGCTAAAAATAAAAAAAAAAGTTCATATAAACATATGCCTGAAAACGCTTGGTTAGCGAGTTACGGCTAGCGAAAAATTTCACCTAAAACTCTGTACCATCAGTGAATTAAGGCCGTATAAAAATGTTAACGGTAGTTACAAAGATACAAATACGATTGTTTCTTATGTTTTTAATCTGAAAAATTGAATAAAATTGGATTCAGAGCTGTAAATGCAATACTTTCAAAGATATATTACATAAAACATAAGAATTGGTGCAATGAAATAACACATTTTTGTGTTTAACGTAAATGGTAAATAAAGGTGTTATTACTTTGCACCAATTCTTGTGTTTTATGTAAGATATCTTTGAAAGTATTGCATTTACAGCTCTGGAACCAATTTTATTCAATTTTTCAGATTAAAAAACATAAGAAACAATCGTATTTGTATCTTTGTAACTACCTTTAACATTTTTATACGGCCTTACTTCACCAAGGGTACAGAGTTCTAGGTGAAATTTTTCGCTAGCCGTAACTCGCTAAGTAAGCGTTTTCAGGCATATGTTTATATGAACTTTTTTTCTTATTTTTAGCTATAGAATGAGATCCCAAGAGATTGCCGTATAGTTTTGAATCACCCGGTATAATGTGGTTATTTTATGAATTAAAACTGTTGTACCGTATTTGTCGCCATTGAAAACCAACTAATAAAGATCCCCACAAAATATGTCTGCTGTCCTACACACTTTTCTGTAATGTGGATGCCATTCCGATTCTGCTGATTTCTTTCACTTTTATTACTTTAAGATTTTAGTATTGATTTAGTTTCAAAATAGTTAATTAGCTTATTATTGAATGAACAATAGGACCATTCTCACGAAATAAAAGCCAGAATTGAAAAAGCAAGGACAGCATTCAGGAAAATGTCCATGCTGTTCGAAATGCCGGCCGCATTGGTGTAGTAGGTAACGTGCTCGCCTCTCATCATGCGGTCTTGGGTTCAAATCCCATTCAGGCACAGCATATTTTCATACGTTACAAAATATCATTTCATCCTTCATCGTCTGCATTAGCAGTAATTGCAGAACAGTCAGACGTTAAACAAAAAAAAAAGTTCAAAATGGACAAATGAATTTGAAATTGTAAATTTTGATGCTACATATTCTCCATCTCATTGTACGAAGTGGAATCTTGGGCCTCAACGGACACAACAACGAAGAAATTATAAGTGTTCGAGTTATGGACTTACAGAAAAAATTCTTAAAATATCATAGGATGGATAGAATATTTAACATCAGGGTACTTCAAAAAACTTTGTAAAGAAAAAGAAATAAGTGCACAGTAAAAAGAAGAAAATTAGAATATTTGGGGACAGATCATTAGAAACGACTACAAGTACAAGTTGCTGAAATACATTTTGCTAGGAAAGGTACAGGGTAATTGGTATTTGGTTTGCTGGTATTTCTCCCGCCACCTCCCCTCCGATTGGTCGCCTGAAAGCATAGACCCGGAGGCCGTTTCCAAAGAACTCTTATATTCCGTGACTGACGACTGACACATATCTAATATATTCTAAACTAAACTAAAATTTTGAGAGCAAGGGTGAGGCTGGTCGGCAACCAGGGGGATGCGTGTTACTTGCTCTTTTGTCAGGGAAGCCTCTTGACGCACAAGGCACCCATCATCAAGAAAATTAAGAATAAAAGAATAAAATGTAGTCCTAACAATCTAGAAGAAAAGGTCAGAAGTAAAATACAAATTAAAAGTTAAAATTTAGTTAGGACCTGTCGCCATAATACGAGTATATTTGTACCAGCAAGAGCTCGACTCCATTAATTTGTTCCGGGCTGGGAAAATTTAGTGAACAGCACCAGAGAATTAGACCTATTTCAGGATAACACCCTTATTAAACTACATGACGCCGGTAGAATGAAGATACCTCGTCAAGGAACTCCTACACTGAAGCTATGCACCTCGCGGTAAAAGCTCTCACGTGCCGTGAGGGGCCAATTTTCTCCTCAACCTTGAAGCTCCAGGGTCAGTCGCTGCCTGGACCCCCCCCCCCCCCCAGAGCGAGGCAGTCGTATAACAGATGGTCTCGTGTCTGTACCGAGGGTAGGTACAGAGTTCTAGGTGAAATTTTTCGCTAGCTGTAACTCGCTAACTAAGCGTTTTCAAGCATACGTTTATATGAAATTTTTTTCTTATTTTTAGCTATAGAATGAGATCCCAAGAGATTGCCGTATAGTTTTGAAACACCCTATATATAATGGAAGAGTACCATAAATTGCCATAACTAATGGTATGATAATGTCTTACTAGTTTTACTATAACACTGTATTAAAATAAAAAATAATAATTTTGGTAAATTTTATGATAAAAAAAAATACATATGGTAAATTTTTAAAACGCTGATATTGTTAATAAATAGATTGTTGCTTACTTCTTCTTTTCAGTGTCAGGAATCCAAGTATGTGTAGCACACAGAAACCAATCAGCATAGCAATGAAATCCAAACTGAGATTTTTTTCACTGAAGCCATATTTTTCCAGTACACCATGTCCAGTCCTTATGCACGGTATATTCTTATTTTCAGAACAAGCTGAAACGGAAAAAAAAATTTTGTTAGTCCCGTTTCATTAACATTTTGAACCCCAAGCCCAAGAACAGATCTGGGTGTCATTTTTAATTGCCATCTATCATTTTCTGATATATGTCCGTCACATGCCCATAACAGGCAGGGGGAGTGTTAAATTATTTGCACTCGATCTGTTGGTTCCAGGGCTACAAAAAATAGTTCCGTTTCTTAGCACATAGTCAGCCAATTATATGACTGAACTATTTAAGAACAGAAGAGGTAGAGGTGTAAAAGACACTAGTCAGAGTTATCTCCTCTGAGAGTAATGAATTTCACTATACAGCCAGACCCTGTGGTGAATGAAGTGAAGGTGTCATTTGCTGGGTGGAAAGTGGGTGCTTTTCGGAGGGCCTGGCATGCTGATAAGCATACTCTTTCAACTCAGTGAGGAAGGCAGTGGTAAACCACTTCACTTCTTGTTTTTACTTAGTAAAACCTCTACAGGTTCAAACCAGCCTTTCGGCTGTTGATCTAAACAACAACAACGTCCGTCACATCCAGATGTCAGAAACTACAAGAGTCAACAAGCATGATTGCATACTAGTTGACGTGCAGACAATTTTTTCAGTTGATTCTGTGCGTGTTTGTGGTGCTCATGTTAAAGACTGTGACGACAAACACAATTTAAAATCTGAACTATGTAACTTTAAAGCTAGAAAAATATTAATAAAATTGTCTGCAGTTCCACATCATTGATACCAACTCGCGGAACTGTTTAAAATTTTAGTGACTCCAAAAGAAATTTGAGACATGAAAAAGAGAAAAATAGTAGAATTTCTTGTTTCGTAAGGAGAAAATTATGGTTGTTATGAACCTCCTATTGCTAATGAAAATAATCATATTTCACACCGAACCTACAACGCAAAAGAATCTGAAGATTTTATAGCGTTGAGAAACGAAAATTTGTGTCTGCGAGAAAAAATTACTAAACTTTTGCGGAAAATAACCTATAAAGCCAAAAACAGAGATTTAAAATAACTCACTGAATACAACCAAACATATCTAGTTATCAAGTTACGTGCCTCTAAACATACAAATTGGTTGTGATAGCAAAAAAACCAGGTCTTTTTCTTCCGACCTCGATATGGCAATTTTCAAACAACATTAAAAATATAGAACTATTATAGGTCAACAGAGAATAAAATGAGCTAAATTGTGGTGTAAAATATGTTAAAATCCGACTCATAGTTTTGGAGATGCTTTGGGTTCAAACTCGGGTGTCTATGATTATGAAACCAATTGTAGTTACTTTATTATTCATACGTACTCACTTTACGTAAGTAATTTATGTTATTCTGAAAATTATGTATATCAGAACAATTGTTTTATTGTTGCATAGTTATGTTATGCTCATTATAAGCTCGGATTTTATAAACAATCCATTCATTCAACAGTAAGTTGATGAAATAAATTAATATTCATATAATGAATTAATATAATAATTTCACTAACCTTCTTTTTAAACTGCGTCACCTTTATTTCAATTTTTACTTACACGTGTTTCGGTGGATCCACCATCATCAGAGTAAATGAAAAATAGAAACTAAAAATTTTTTTCATTTATTTAAAATTTACAGAAGATGATACATCTTCAGTCATTTGTATAAAACAAGTTTTATTCATTCATTTAAATATTTAAACTAAGTTTTATACAAGTGACTGAAGATGTATCATCTTCTGTAAATTTTAAATAAATGAAAAAAATTTTTAGTTTCTATTTTTCATTTACTCTGATGATGGTGGATCCACCGAAACACGTGTAAGTAAAAATTGAAATAAAGGTGACGCAGTTTAAAAAGAAGGTTAGTGAAATTATTATATTAATTCATTATATGAAATAGAAATATTTCAAACTGCAGGATGCATTATAAAGATTTATTTTTAAATTAATATTCAGTGTAAAACATTCATAATAATAATAATAAAAGCAGCTTTCTAAAAGTCAGCTGTTTCACACAAGACAGCATTATACAATCGTAGAGGTCTATTTGGCCCGTTGTTGACTGTCCTTCGCTTTGTATGGAGGGTCCACAAGCCATTAGCCGGTCTCTAGAATGTTATGAAAATATTTAAACAAATATGGAACTATGTAGAAAAATAGAGAAATATACAAAGTATGGCTATTAAATAACGAGACTGACATAAAAAATTTTATTTTTATTTTATACATAACCACTTATGGTCACCTTCAATATACACTCCTTCTCTATTCCTACAATGCTCCATGCGAATTTTCCATTGTTGGAAACAGTGCTGGAAGTCATCTTCCGTCAGCTCCTTCAGGACACAGGCTGCTTTCTCTTTTACAGCTTCCACAGACTCAAATCTTGTCCTTTTTAATGCAGATTTCACCTAAGGGAACAGGTAGAAGTTACATGGTGCAAGATCTAGTGAATAAGGTGGATGTTCTAACACTAAGATACTGTACTTGGATAGGAACCTCTTGACAGATACCGCGGAATGAGCTGGCACATTGTCATGGTGGAGAACCCATGTTTTGTCCTTTCACATTTCAGGGCATTTTTTCCTTACTCTTTGACGTAGTTTTGAAAACACCTAAAGGTAGTAATATTAATTGTTTGACCTTCAGGAAACCAGTGAACGTACACAATCCCATGGATATAAAAAAAAAACGATTATCATTGCTTTAAATTTTGACTTGCTCATTCGAGCTTTTTTGGCTCTCTGTGAAGTTCGGCTCTTCCAATGCATGGATTGGTGCTTCGTTTCCGGATTGTAAGTAAAAAACCACATTTCATCACATGTTATTATAGTTTCCAAAAAATCTGGGTCATTTTCAATCGCGTACAAAGTGTCAGTACAAACATTTTTGCGAGCTTCATTTTAAACATTTTTGAGCGGCAGGTGTCCTGAAGGAGCTGACAGAAAATGATTTCCAGCACTGTTTCCAACAATGGAAAATTCGCACGGAGTGTTGTAGGGATAGAGAAGGAGTGTACATTGAAGGTGACAATAGTGATATAAAAATAAAATTTTTACGTCAGTCTCGTTATTTAATAGCCACACCTCGTATATAAAAAATTAAATTAAAAAAATGTTGAAAAAAAAATTGGTGATTGCTTATAAGATGGTTTAATAAGAAATCGGACCTAGCTTTCCGAATAACCCTTCGTATTTCTTAATTATATAGATCTGATTGCTATAAAACTTACGTATGTCTTCAACTTCTTGCCACTGCAAAATAGCAACTGCCTCTATTCCATAATAGAAACGTGAAAAATATTTCACCCACTTCAAATAAAATGGAACCGTACTGAAAACAAATTTACAAGCACGTTATATAATATAATATGAAAGTTAAATTTTCTTTTAAACTTATGTACAATAAACATGTGATTATCATGAAACCAGAATAACTTATTTGTGTCATTTTCCAAGTTCAATGAAGAAACCAAATTCACGTTGGGTATTCAATAAAAAAAAGTCTGGTGTGAAACACTCACACAACTTTCTCTTGCCAATATAAATAATTAACAATAAACCTAACATTAGTAATAAAACATTAGAAATAAACAAACAACTAACCTCAAAAATATAACCATATTTCAATCATGAGTGAAACACGCAAAATGAAAATCGACCTCAGTTTGGCTTAGAAATACGGAAAATCACTCTTTCTCTCTAAACTAGGCTCTGTAGAGAAAAATGCTCTTAATAAAAGTTGTAGATCTTTTAATTTTTTATATATTTAATTATATACACTTTTGTCGTAAAATGCATACTAAGGCCGAAATCTTAAAAAAATCGATTTTTCACACAATTTCGTGAGAAAAAAAACAGAAAATCGCAAATTACCGCTAAACTAAGCGTTATACAAAAAATTGTTTGAAATAAAAGTTGTAGAATTTTCAATTCTCTACAACTTTTATTATATAAAGTTTTGCGCTAAAATACATATTAAAGCTGTAATCTTAAAAAAACAACGTTTTTACGTGAAAACAGCCTCACCCAGAATTTCAGCACACATGACGCCTACCCTATCTTGTAGAGAATAAAAAATTGAGTAAACCAGGCGATTTTAAAAAAAATCGTAGGACCAGTTTTTGAGAAAATCGCAAAAAAGTGAAAAATTACACGAATAAACTACCACTTCCGGTTGACCGATTTTGATGAAAATGTTCGTGTCGGGTCCGGTAGTGGTATGTAACTTAAGTTTCAAGTTTCAAGTTCGTACGATGTTCCGTTCTTGAGATATTCTGTTCTCACACACACACACACACACACACACACACACACACACACACAGACCAATCGCTAAAAACATGTTTTTTGGGTTCAGGGGGTCTGAAAACGTATAGATCCGGTGAAAACTCGATTTCGAAAAATCGACATGAAAACAATACTTTCCTTCCTATATATTCATATAGGCAAGAGAAAGTAAAAAAATGATTTAATAACTTATTTAACTGAATTCTTCATTATTGGTTTGTGTGCTTCGGAATTAAGTTTGGTTTTAATAAATTTAATGCCTTTGTGTAATTGATTGGGATTATTGATTATTTTAAGGCTCGTGCAATTCAGAATTAAATTTGGTTTAGTATATGTTTTCTGCAATTTGATAATCTTTCAATAGTGTTTCTATAACCCCCACCTCTGTACACAATACAATAGCTTAATTTTCAATAGACTAAAGCATAATATAGCAATTTAACGAAATTGTTTGAGCAAAGATCTTTAAAAAAGTAAAATTCCGTAAACAATTTCAAACTCCTTTGTTAAATTAGCTGCATGAACCTTTGAAGTAAAATGTTTTGTCTAATATATATAGGGTCTGGCAGAATAATCTGACGATTTTGGAGAGTCAATAAAAAAAGCCCGATTCATAGTACAACAAAGTTTAATGGGTCAAATGAAAATTCAAATTATACAATTTTACTTACAGCATTTCAATAGTTCACTTGAATATTTCATTTGAAAATTATGTCATCCATATTTCCCATTGTTCCTCACGCACTCATTCAACCTTACAAATTTTCGAGAATTAGCTCACATGCTGTTTTGCGAGACGCGTAGTCATTTTCAGTAAGTTGTTGCACGAACATCATCTTGTACGGATGAAACTGAAGGTCATCATGAAGGATTCTTCTCACACTTCGGTCAGACATTCTTAGTGCGGCAGCATGCTTCACTACGGAACGCCGTGGAGACTACGACACAGATAACCTTACAGCCTCAATGTTTTCAGGCGTTCTCACACTATGCTTTCGTCCTTTTGGTTTCAGTTTCAAAGCAGACAGGCGATGTTAAACGAAAGTTTTTCACCCACAGCAATATTGTATTCCTACTTGGAACAGACGCGTTTCGGTTTAAATTAAAATGTCTACGAAATAAACGCTGCGTAGCAATAACAGAATAATTGTTTTTGAAATACGCTTCAATCACAAAAGCACGGTGCTCACACGACCAACTCATGATGGCAGCTAAAATGGTAGTATTAGCACTACCCCGTAACAACTGTACCAATTTCCTATTCACAGTGTTGCCAACATACCGATGAATACAAAATCGTCAGATTAATCTGCCGGACCCTGTACAACCAAAATAATTAACTTTACCTCCACTCTTTATAACCTGACAATAATCCACTAGTCTTCTACAAATTGGAATGTAACACGTTAAATGTTCAGTTTTATTACTCTTTATATTTAAAGTAAATCAATAAAATTAGTCTCGTCTCATTTATGAAAGCCACTGATTTCAACCTCCATTATGCCAAAAATAAAAGACAAGTGAGTATAGAAAACACGTTTTTTCATAAGTATATGTTAACCTTGTTATATTTACCATAACTATATGGTAACCTATATTAATGTCATCTAAAAACAAGTGTGTCCTTTTTGAAACATCTATATTTCAACTGATCAAAACTAATAAAAATAATACATTACTACTCACCTCAATTGTAAAAACAGACCAGAAAATGTATATGAAACAAAATCAACAGGCACAGATAACAATGAAGCAGTTGATATATTCTCAAACAATGCCGATATAAAACAACCTAAAAAAATGATTAATTTATTTACATAGTAATTTTAAATTAAGAGTAATTATCTTAGTTATACAAACCACCTGGTGGGCTGCAACAGGCCCAGGAAATATTGATGCCGCGAGAGCTTCACTCGAACAATCTCCTTGACGTTCCGTGAAAAAACATGCGGCAGCATTACGATTATCTGAACGAAGTGTGAGAAGGATCTTGCATCGAGATTTAGAAATGCATCCTTACAAAATTGTTACAGTTCAAGAACTGAGTTAAAGAGATTGTGCTGTCCATGTAACATTATGCCAAGACTTTCTTCGGAATATTCGCCCAGCAGATGTTGTGATTTTTTTTGACGAGGCACGCTTTCACCTTTCGGGAATAGTAAACAACTAAAAATTGCAGGTACTGGTCTGAACACAACCCCCAAGAACTCCATCAACAACCACTTCACAGCCCCAAAGTAACGGTATGGTGTGCTGTTTTTAATTCTGGAGTGATTACCCGTACTTTTTTTGAAGAAAATGGCGAGAGTGTTACCGTAAACAGTGTACGGTACTGTACCATTCTCCACGAGTTCCTCCAGCCAAAACTGAGAGAGCTTTGATGACATTGCTAATGTATGGTATCAACAAGATGGCGCTACAGCCCACACAGCGCGGCAGTCATTGGCATTGGTAAAGGAAATGTTTCCTGGACATATCATCTTTTTGCGTGGTCATATTGTGTGGCCACCACGTTCGCCAGACCTAACACCCTGTGATTTTTTTTCTGTGGGGTTATCTAAAATCCAAGGTGTATCAACATCGTCCTCAAACTTAAGAAAACCTAAAAGAAGTGATAACTCGAGTAGTTGAAGCAATACCGCCTGACATGACTCGTAAAGTAATCAACAACTTCAGAGAACGACTCAACCAGTGTATCAACAGTGGAAGTAACCATTTAAAGACATATTGTTAAAAAAAATTAGTTTAAAATTGTAAAATTAAAATTACATTTTCTTAAACGGCACAATCTCTGCTTTTTATTAATAACAATAAATACTTCAAATTTTATTTCATTTTGTTTTTATTAGCTTCCTTAATAGGTGAGGTTTTTCTGCCTAACCCTGTATTTACTGGTGTAACATTGAAACGTTTAGTCACCAAACAGATCTTTAGAGACTAATTCTGCTATCTGTACTTCCAGTTCAGATCAGTTTTTAGGAAGATATTGATATGCCAGACGGCTGTATCAGGTCTAATTCTCAAGGTTGTTAAGAAAACTGAAGAAGTTATCAATACCTCTTACCACGTTGAGGCCGACAGAAGCCTTAAGGTGGCAATTTAGTTTCTTCCTGGGGCTGACTGACGCCACATACTCTATGATGTTTCTATAGCTTTTGTTCAATTACCATCACACTGGCACTGTTAGTAAATGTTGTTCAGGCATTCAGATCAATCCTACAAATGCTACAGTGAAGGTCGTCTTTTGTTACCAACTGCCAGGAATTTTTAAAGTGTAGTCAATCAATTCGGACTTCCTAGTGCGGTGGTTTCTTACCATAACCAGAAGTGTCGGTTACTCGAATATTTGGTCAGACTATTCAGAGCTGAACAAAATCTAAAATGCAGTGTAATAAAATGTTGTGAAGTTGAAGCTAAACAAAAATGCTTTTCATTGCCTCTTAACAACAGCCATGAGCGAGTGACTAACTACTGTGATGTTTTTCTTTCCACAATTCAATATCTAAAGAAGGTAGTTTATCTAAAAGATAGTTAAGAAGCTAATTCTTCAACCGTTTTTTTTTAATACCTGTTATAAAAAAAAAAAAAACAGCCAGAATATAGGAATGCATCATTGACAGATGTGTGTGGTTGTCAAAATAATGAAGAATTTTTATAACGATTAGAAAATGATGCCAACATACGAAAAATTATTACAGGTTTTGAAAGCTAATCTAAATTTCAGTTGGAAACTTTGTACGTTAAAAAAATTTTAAAGGAAATTGGGTTTAAATGGAAAAGTGAAAGTCACATCGAAGTATATTAATTGAAAAGCAACATGTCATTTACAAACAGTGCAAATGGTAGTGAAATGTAGTGTCTCACAGATGAGGTTGGCAATCTGATAGTGCTGTCAGATTTTCACTTCCTTTCCTCACAGTGTATCTATACACAAAGCATTATCATAACTATAGTATCTTTTTTTTTTTTACTTTTGAGACCGCATAGGGTCACTTCAGTTCAAATTCAGGTTTGTTCCAGGGTTGGGTTTCTTTGAGAAGCACGCTCTCTTGAGAGCACCTTCCCCTTCGTTTGGCCCACACTTTCTTAAGACGCTCCGATCTTCATCGGTAAATACCCTGTTGTATACTCTCCTGGGTTTTGGTGCAAATGTTATCATGTTAGCCTTGACCAGTTGGTCGTACTCTGTTAATTTCGTTAGTAGGTCCTGTTTAGTGATTACTATAGAACTATAGTATCTATAATAAATTAATTTCTTTAGTATATAACAAACTCACCATATGCAGTAGAAGTAACGGCACAAGCTATCACTGGTGCTGTAAATATTACAAATTCTGAGGCACCGCCTTTAACCTGAGCAACCCAAAATACGACTAAACAGAATATAATTGTTTCTAAAATAGCTCTGGGCAACTGAAAAAAAGAACAAACAAATTGAAAACACTAAGAATGAACAATGAATTTTAAAGTTATACAGTCACCTCTGTTTAGTCTCCCATTTTCGGGAACTGGGGTGACATTTTCGGGAACTCAAGTGATGCCGGATTACAGATTTCTCCAGATTACTTAATGTGGGTAATTTTACGGAAGATAATTGAGACAAATTAGGCAATTTACGAATGCAAGTGATCAACCAAGAACAGCGTATCTCTGTGCATTCTTATTACACATGGAGATTGTAAATAACCGGTCAGATTACAAACGTTTTTAGCATTCACAACCAGTTTAATAAAAAAAAAAAAATCTGGTGTGAAACACTCACACGACTTTCTCTTGCCAATGCAAATAATTAACAATAAAACGTAACATTCATCATAAAAACATTAGAAATAAACAGAAACCTAACCTCAAAAAACATAAACTTCAAGCAAAACTTCATGTTAAAAAATAACGTCATAAGTGAAAGACGCAAAATGAAAATAGACCTTAGTTTGGCTTAAAAACACGGAAAATCACTCTTTCACGCTAAACTAGGCTCTGTAGAGAAAAATTCTCTGAATAAAAGTTGTAGATCTTTTAATTTTCTATAAATTTGATTATATACACTTTTGTCAAAAAATGCAAACTAAAGCCGAAATCTTTAAAAAATCGATTTTTTACAAGTCTTCGTGAGAAAAAAAACAGAAAATCGCTAATTACCACTAAACTAAGCATTATAAAAAAAATGTATGAAATAAAAGTTGTAGGATTTAAAACTTTCTACAACTTTTATTATATACATTTTTGCGCTAAAATGTGTATTTAAGCCTTAATCTTAAAAAAAACAATTTTTTTACGCAAAAACAGCCTCACGAAGAATTTCAGCAAACATGGCGCCTACTCTATCTTGTAGAGCATAAAAAGTTTAGTAAATGAGGCGATTTTTAAAAAAATCGGAGCGTTTTTAAGAAAATCGCAAAAAAATGAAAAATTACACGAATAAACTACTACTTCCGGTTGACCGATTTTGATGAAAATGTTCATGTCGGGTCCGGTAGTGGTATGTTACTTAAGTTTTAAGATTCAAGCTCATACGATGTTCTGTTCTTGAAATATTCTGTTTACACACACGGACACACACACACACACACACACACACACACATACAGACCAATCGCTAAAAACATGTTTTTTGGGTTCAGTGGGTCTGAAAACGTGTAGATCCGGTGAAAACTCGATTTCGAAAAATCGACATGAAAACGATACTTTCCTTCCTATATATTCATATAGGTAAGAGAAAGTAAAAAGTAAATAACATTTAATAATAATTAATAAAAGAATACTTACAATAATTAGTACTTTGGAGAAATAATAAGGACCTGGTTTATAGACACCATTTCCCATTTCTCGAAGAAGTATAGGAATTTCAGCTGGAAATGTATGCATCACACTGTACGCATGACAAAAAATTGTTTCACTAATGACCGCGTAATGAAAGCCCATGAGATTCTGGATGCCATCCTGGTCTAATCTCAAACCAATATAAGGAGTAGAGACTAATAAACCTGTAAACTAACCAACTGTTGATCAAATCAAAAAGGCACAGATATTTCCACAACATAAATTAAATAACTAATCTACATTACAACGTAGAAGGACAGTTTTTTCTAATTCTGATAGGCCATAAATAAAAGATGAGAATACAGTTGGTATCCGCTGACTTTGTCCATGGGCCTAAAACCTTAAAATACGCACCTTTTCTCACCTTGTGTACAGCGTACTTGGTAGGGAAGTCATACAATTCTGAAAACATGTGTTTGAATAAATATTTTGGCATCCATATCATGTTGTCACACACTAGTATGGTGACGGCCGCAATGAGCCAAGCTAGATTCCGCGTACTGTACGTAGTGAGCGCGTCACCGGGTACCGGGCCCCGCCAGTAACACCCCACCCCACCCTCACCGCCATACGTACACCCAGGCACCATACTGTAATTTCTCTGTACGTTTTCCTCCATGTGTCAGTCTTAACTTCTGCGTACATAGGTACAGTTCTTTGTTTGTTCGACGATCCTGAAACGAAGCCAAGCATTTCTTCACAAACCATTAACGAGATCCTCAGCATGGCAACGCATTAGCTGACTACGTGTTGGAGACAGATCCCGTCATGGAGACAGAGCCCTTCAATTCAAAAGAGGACTCAGGAACTGATGATACTATACGAAGAAGTCCACAAGAAGTTTGAAAAGAAGAAGTTACGAGCCACAACTAACTGTTTTAAAGCAACTTAAATTTTTTATGCATACATTACTGTATTTATTAAATATTCATAGATTATAATAATGGTAAAATGTTTCTAAAACTATTAAACACTTGAAACGACTACAGGATTTTACCTTTAGAACCTAACGCCCATCTTTTCGTTCATATAAGGTATTATTATCCGTGGTTTTAAGAACCGTGGTAACCCTCTGGAACGTAACCCCCACGGATAACGAGGGATTATTGTTTATCAGAAAAATGATTAGTTACTAAAAAATACGTACACCTATGGGTCCTTGTGTCGTTGTTTAAGTTATCCACTGAAAGGCTGGTTTGAACCTCTTTAGAGGCTTTGCACCACGTGATTTCTACCTGTTCCCTAAGGTGAAATCTGCATTAAAAGGGACAATATTTGAGTCTGTGGAAGCTGTAAAAGAGAAAGCGGCACATGTCCTGAAGGAGCTGACAGAAGATGACTTCCAGCACTGTTTCCAACAATGTAAAATTCGCATGGAGCATTGTAGGGATAGAGAAGTAGTGCATATTGAAGGTGACACAATAAGTGATTATGTATAAAATTAAAATTAATTTTTTTACGTCAGTCTCATTATTTAATAGCCGCACCTCGTATGTTAACGTTAATGTATTTTGTATTTAATTAATAAATATAAATGTAATATGATTCTTCAGACCCCATATGTACAATATAACTGGTGTCGACTGCTTTACATTTGTATGAATTAAAATTTACTTCTTTTAAGTGAATAAATATTGATAGAGTCGAATGAATACGGAGAGAATACCATTGAAAACCTTTGAATGGACTCCAAACCAGCATCAGAAGCGGGGTAGGCCAAGGAAAATATGGATGACCAATGTTCGACAGGAGATGGAAGATAGAGGATTGCGAGAGGGGGACTGGAGAGATAGGGAGCGATGGCGGAAGGGATGCGAGAAGCGACTCTAAGGTTGCAAAACTTGCTTAAAAAAAAAAAAAAAAAAAAAAATATTGATAGAACTCACTATGTACATTAGAAGTCGCAGAATAAGTCGTTGTGAATTACGATACATACTAATGGTTGCTCGCCATATTAAAAGATAAAGCTGAGTTCTAAGGGACGCACGCTTTCTGAAATCATAATTCAAATGTATTAAAATCAAAACAAAGAATTTTGAAGTGTAGATTTAAAGTAAAATACTCAGTCACCCAGCCAAATTCAGTAATTAAAATCTGGTGTGAAATACTCACACGACTTTCTCTTGCCATTATTAATAAAAAACAAATAACTTATGTTTAATCTTTAATAAATTATGTAAAATGAAAAACATAACCTAATTTTAATCATGAATGAATGATGCAAAATGAAAATCAACCTCTTGATTTTATTAAAAAATAAACGAAATCTCTAATTAAAGATCTCTAGGTTAAATCTCTAGGTTAAAGTAGATTCTGTTGAAGAAAATGCTTAAAATAAAAAGATGTAAATTTTTTAATCTTCTGTAACATTGTACTGGGTGATTTTTTAGTCCTGTTACCCAATTGTTAATGTCTGGTAATTTTTTTCTAAGAAAGGGATATTTTGTTTTGTGACACAAAGTTGGTAGCCCTACTCAACCGGTATAGATACGACAGTTTGAGTTGATTCTCCTTGAGTTGCGTAAAATTTTGTGCTGTTTCCAGTTGTGTTACGAACAGAATGTCTTTTACCCTAGAACAACGGGTTTTCATTCTTGAACAATATTTTGCTACAAAATCGTATGCGAGTGTAAAAGAATCATTTCAAATTAAATTTTTTGGTGTTCCTCCACTCTATTCTAGTCAATTTCTAGGCTAACTAACTGATTTTTAGAGGCAGGTATTGTTTGCAGTAGAAAATGTAGTGGTCGACCAACTCTCTTGACAGATGACGTTAAGAGAATGTGAAAACAAGATTGCTCAATTCTTCATGGAAAAGTTTACAAAAACTTTCCTCGCATGTTGATTTGTCATGTTCGAGTGCTCAGAAAGCTGCTAAAAAATTGAAATTGTATCCGTATCACATACGATTAGTTCTAGAGCTTCAGCCTCCAGATTTAAACAAGAGATTGTTTTAGGATAAAAGACATTCTGTTCGTAGCACGACCAGAAATGGCACAAAATTTTACACAGCTCAAGGAGAATCAACTCACACTGCCATATCCATACTGGTTGAGTAGGGCTACCAACTTAAGTGTCACAAAACAAAATTTATTTTTTTTAGAAAAATATTACTAGACATTAACAATTGGGTAACAGGATAAAAAAATCACTCTGTATAATCTTCTGTAAAATGCATACTAAGGCTGCATAAGCTGCCTGTATAAGAGTGGATGACAACCAGTTTACAAAATTTTTTAAGACACTTAACAATACACATAAGGTGTCAGATAAATCGACGGCTGAGAACCAGAGGAACGTAACTGCAAAAATCGGTTTTTTGTTTTTTCACTATTCCTACATAACTTTTTATGCTGCACAACATGGTATTAACGACATTTCTCTATCTTCTAATTTAACGGATATTTGGTAGTTACGTTTTTCTAAAAAACTTTGTTAGCTCAGAACCAGAGAAACGTATAGGTAGATACGTTCCGTTTCTCGCATTGCGCTTCAGAACCAGAGAGACGTATCTGTCACTTATGCTTGTCTG
This sequence comes from Catonia carolina, assembly GCA_035578175.1. Lineage (NCBI taxonomy): Eukaryota > Metazoa > Arthropoda > Insecta > Hemiptera > Achilidae > Catonia > Catonia carolina. The sequence goes on along the minus strand of JAQMRL010000021.1, from coordinate 122,969 downwards.
GTTCTGATAAAGTATTGTATTTAAAACCAGGAAGCTGATGTCTGGGTTTTTAATAAGGCATTATATTTCCATTCATGTGTGTTTTTACAAAAACAATAAACAAACTACTACACACTAATTAGCCTGTTTGTTGCACACACAAAATAATTGTGTACACGAAAAGTAATCTATGACTCATTCTTTCGTAATATGAGTAATTCAGTGTACATCAGCGTAGAACTTTTAAAAACGTATAGTTATTTTCATGCGGCTTTAAGCTTCCTTCGTGGTTTTTTGAGTGTTACTTTTCTGTAATTGAATATTCTATACAAGAAAATTCCGTTCAAGGTTTTAGATAAAAAAACGTAATTTAAATTATGAAAAATTCACAACTAGTAGCACCAGTGCAATTAAGTAATTGTTTTTACTGTAGTTTGTGCCAACGGTAACAGCATTTTAAAAAATAACCGAGGCACAAGGCATGAATATATTTAAAAAATTTTGGGGGTTAAAACACTGACAAACAATGACAATATTTGTCACTTCTCATAAAGGAGATTCCGACAGCACGGGTTACCAAAATTGGTGATTCAATTTATCAATCCATATCTCGCAAAAAGACGAATGTGATCATTGTTTTAATTTTTGCAATTTGACATCTAAAGAACAAGAGGTTGAGAGAATAATGTACGAGGAGCATTTAGCCCGAAAGAATTCGGCCAGAGATTTTTAAAACAAAATTAAAGAAGAAGCAATTGTTGCAAAATGCCACCTTCTAGAATTTTATTTAGAAGCAGTTAGATACTGTCCATCAGTTAATGCAAAAGCAATTGTTTATAAACGTAGAATAGTTGTACATAATTTAACTGGTTTTACTGTTGCTTCAAAAAGAGCAACAAATTACATGTGGCATAGAAGTGTAGCTGCGAGAGGTTCAGCAGAGGTAGCTTAATGCGTTTTCAAAGAACTAGAAAAAATTGCTGATGGGCTGCCGGTTTATTTTCCGATACTTGTGGCGGACAAATCAGAAACAGTAATGTCTCTGCAATACTGGATCATATTGTTCAATCTTGCAACATTCATTTAATAAAGCACTGTTGTTTTGAACCTGGACATTCGTGCGATTCTGTTCATGCGAGCATTAAGAAGTGTTCAAAGAACATCGATATTTACGAACCCACTGGTTGGTACACAGTTGTCCGAACAGCTTTAAAAAACTAGAAAACTTGAAGTTGTTGAAATCTGCCAACAAGATTTCCTAGATGTTTCTAAATTTAAGAAAGAGAAGTTAAAAAACAAGAAATGCCGGTAAAAATCAGGTCCAGTGGTTAGCATTGGTAATTTTAAATACCTTAAAAGTGACTGTTAATATTTACTTTCCGTATATTCAAGGAGCTAACAAATTTGAATAATTTGCTACTCGCAGAAGGATATCGCAATCAAAATTAGATGAACGTTTTGAATTCAAACCCTTGTACAGTGAACCATTGAAAATTGTTGGAGAAAAAATTAAAGACTTGTTAGATCTCTGCGATTCTCGGATAATAAAAAACCACTACATTAACTTTTATAATGTGTTAGAAAATGGCAAAGTAATTCCAGAAATAAAGAAGGCAACACAAAAACAAAAGCAAAAAAAAGCAAAGAAACCAAATATTTAAAATAAACAAATTTTTTGAAAACTGACAGAGTAAATAATTTTGTTTCAATTTCAGATTGTTCATAAAAAACTTTAATTTGGAAATATTTTCTTGTGTCTAATGTATAAATTTTTATATTGAAAATATGTTAATTGTAAGGTTTTTTTGTTTAAACTGTTTTATTTGTACGAGGGTAGGCTGATAAGTAATGCACACATGCTTGTAGAAGACGAACAAAAAGAAATAGCAAGATGGGGTAAATAACAAATTAAAGTACAAATCTTAACCTACCAAATTATCTATTTATTTTTCAATATAGTCACCGTTAAGCATTACACATTTCTCCCAACGTTTAACAAGTTTTTTCATTCCGTCACTGAAAAATTCTTCCGACTTTCCTCGAACCCAGGACGCAATAGCTGCCTTCACCTCATTGTCCGAGCTGTAATGATTACCCTTAAGGTCTCTCTTCAGTAGAGGAAAAAAATAAAAATCGCAAGGCGCAAGGTCGGGAGAATACGGAGGGTGTAAAATTGGTTGAAACTTCAGGTTTCTCAGAGCCTCTCCAGTTGCACGCGAAGTGTGTGCACGAGCATTGTCGTGTTGCAAAATTATTGGCGCCAGGTTGCCTCTAACACGACAAACTCGACGTCGGAGGTGTTTCAGAGTCTGTATATACTGAGCAGAATTTACCGTTGCCCCTCGTTCCAGATAATCAGTCACATAAACTCGGCGAGCATCCCAAAACACAGTCAAAAGAATTTTTTTTGCGGACGGTTGTGTTTTGAACTTTTTCACAACAGGAGAATGTGGATGACGATATTCAGCGCTCTGCCTTTTTTCTTCGGGATCGTAATGATGAACCCATGACTCGTCCCCCGTCACAATATTCAAAAGAAAGTCGTCTCCTTCGTCACGGTAGCGCTTCAAAAGTTGTTCACAGCATTCCAATCGACGCTGTTTATTCTCGTCTGTCAGACGGCGTGGTACCCATCGTGCACAGATTTTACGGTATCCCAATTGTTCAATAATGAAGCCAACACGTTCCTTAGATATTCCAATTTGGTTTGCGATACGCTGTTGAGTGATTCGCCGGTCATTTTGAATCAAATCATCGATGAGTTTGCGACGATTATCGTCTGAGGCAGTGATTGGTCGTCCACTGCGTGTTTTGTCAACAATTAAGGCTTTTCCAGGTTGGCAATCACGAAATTTTATTACCCAACGATTCACAGTAGACCTATCAACAGTATCGTCACAATAAACAGCCTTTAAACGACGATAAATCTCACTAGGATTCACTTTCTCAGCAGTTAAAAATTCGATAACAGCGCGTTGTTTAATTCTCGTTGACATAGCACCAGAACACGACGCCATACTTCCACTACTCAAAACAAACTGAATGAAAGCAACGCCTTCAAACTGCGCAGGCTTGTAGAGGAGAAATAGTACTTCCACATGCCACCAGGCGCGCTACTGAAGTTTATTTAGTTGTCTTCTACAAGCATGTGTGCATTACTTATCAGCCTACCCTCGTAATTACTTTATGTGTTTTATTGTAAAAAGTGGTCATTCTATTGACCGAGAAGTCGGTGGCCTCTAAAAATGTCAAAGTTTTAAGTTTTCATGATGTAAATATTTTTAAGTTTATTATTTTCAAAATTTCTAAACTTTTCGTATCCTAATTATTACATTTCATATTTTAAATAATTTGAGATATTTCTTGATTTATAAATTGTTTATTTAAAAGTAGGCCTGTTCTTAGTTATTTTGTAAACAATTATATCAAGCAAAAATTTATACTTAAATTTTTTTGGGTTAATTCCATCAGTAGCTAAATAAAAATAAAACGGAGTTTTAATGAATAATAGCATATGATTAACATGTGTGTTGAAACGTATGAATACAATTCTCACTCTAAATAACTTTGTAGTTGAGAACCAGAGAAACGTATCTGCACAATCACTAAAAAAAATCGCAATATCAAGGGTATTTTCAAAAATTAATTTTTACATTAATTAAGAAGCATTAGTAAAGAGTTTAAATAACGTTCTATTGATAAAGGTTTTTAAAAAAATATAACGGTTTTCCCAAAAAATGATGAAATCCACGTTTGTGCACTTTCTTTTTGCTCTCCTGTAAAATCAGTAAAATGCAGATACGTTCCTCTGGTTCTCAGCCGACGAAATGTCAGGAAAGATATTGAGAAAACCGGAAAAAACCGAAAAACCTTAATGAACTCAAACAAATTCAGACAACTAATTACAGAGTTTAAAGGTTTCCAAGAAGAGCAAAACCAGGTGGACAGAATAAAGGAGAAAAGCCTACAGAGAACAAATACTGAGAATGTAAGCTGCAAACAGAGCTTCTAGAAACGCCGTAACTTACCTCAACTGATCTAAAATTGGCCATGTATGAAGAAAAATAATCTTTTTCTTTAAAATATAAACATGAACAACTGAAAGTAATTTTCAAGTGAGGTATAATAAACATAAAAAAGCACTGAAATGTGACTACATTATATCTAACTATACTAATCATATAAAAGAGGAAAAACATAAATTTGGTGAAATAGATGAACATTTTAATATAATAGAACAATATAATATAGAAAATAAAAATAAAATTGAAAAATATGAGATGTTCTGTATAAATAAATATTTAAAAGAGCAAAATCAGGATATTTTAAACGAACAGGTCAAATTTAAGAATGATGAAGTGATATTGACTGCTGCTGCTATCTACAGTAAATATGAGAAGGGATAAATTAGAGAAAATTTATTTGAAATCAGTTTTATACAAATGACTGAAGATGTATAATCTTCTATAGATTTTAATGAATAAAAACTTTTAAATTTCAATTATGATATTTACTCCGATGATGGTGGATTTACCGAAACACGAGTAAGTAAAGATAAAAGTTGACGCAGTTTATAAAGAAGGTTACTGAAATTTATTATATAAAATAGAACAACTGACAAGTTCTTGTTTTTTGTTTTGTTTATGTTTTTTTTCTCTAGGTTGATTACGAAAATGGAAAATATTTGTTAATTGAAGCAATTCAAACATTTAGCTGGTTACACCAGGTATAGCCTGATTTTCGTAAGGAGAGCGTTATGCAAATGTGTATCTGGATTAGTATAGTCGTATATGTACTGTAATAGTGCAGCGTAAATAATCAACAATGGAACAGCATGCGTACAAAATACAATATGTGTTGTCAATTTTCAACGACACTCTGACTGTACATCTAACTGTAGGTCGGAGGGGTATGCATAAGCGTAGCCCAGCGCTCACAGCAAATGGTTTGGCCGGCCCGTGGTGTAGTGGTCAGCGCAACTGGCTACTATGCCGGGGTCCCGGGTTCGATTCCCGGTCAGGTCTGGCATTTTTTTCATCTGTATATCACCACATATCATTACCTACGCACAAGTCCATGGCTTATGTAGGCATCATCACTCAATAAAAAAATAAAAAAAATTTGCCACAAGCAATAGTTTGTTATTGTGTAATATCTATAGAGGGCATGAAAGTGATTAGCTGTGGTTACTTACACTGAATAATATCTAAGGAACCTTTCTTCAATCTGAAACAAATAAAATAAAAAAATGCCATCAGAAATTGAAGCTGTAAAATCCAAAAAGGAATATTAATGGTAGATCAACTTCCTTGTGAACACAATGTTATACAGAGTGATTCAAAACTATACGGCAATCTCTTGGGATCTCATTCTATAGCTAAAAATAAGAAAACACTTAGCAAGTTATGGCTAGCGAAAAATTTCAACGAGAACTCTGTACCCTCAGTGAAGTAAGGCCATATAAAAATGTTAAAGGTAGTTATTACAAAGATACAAATATGATTGTTTCTTATGTTTTTTAATCTGAAAAATTGAATAAAATTGGTTCCAGAGCTGTAAATGCAATACTTTCAGAGATATCTTACATAAAACACAAGAATTGGTGCAAAGAAATAACACATATTTGTGTTTAACGTAAAATTACTTCCATAAATGGTAAATAAAGGTTTATTTTTTCTTAAATTAATTTGTAGAAAATTTAATTCTGAAAAGATTCATGTGAATTACTCAGGAAAAAGTGAACAATAGATATTGAAATTTCGCTTTATTTAAAATCAAAACAGATGCACATAAAAATTGCATAAAATATTAACTAATATTTAGGTTGAGAGTAACAGAGCTGATACTCCCAACTCCTCGCGAGTATCATCATTTTTTTCCGCAATTAAAACAAAATTAAGACAGGTTTTTTAACTACATGAGAATGACTGTGGAAACGTTTAATTTTATATTTCAAAAGTAGAGCTCCATTTACAAAAACAATGGTGCAACTTGCACAAGCAACCAATATTACTGGAAGAAAGACTTGTGATTTCTCTGAGGTACGTATTTTGAAAATTTTGACTACAGATATTCAATATTCCAGTACAAAGCATTGTTTGGCTAGTAATAATCTTTTAAAGTTATTTATATAAACCTATGTTAAAATTAATCACCATGTTGTTATTATTTATGAATACATACTATATGACGCCAAGTACCTACACTTAGCAACCTGCCAGCAAGCACCAGGCAGGTTTATACAAAATAAACCTGTGAGCTGATATGCGTAGGTGACCAAAGCGCAGGTTTCGCCACCAGCGTTTACAGTGAAATATCTGATTAAAGTACGAGGGTCGTTTGAAAAGTTCGTGCAAAGTCAGATAGATGGCACTACTGGCGCATATCGAATATATGTTTAGTTAGTAGCATCTGTTGGAAAAACACATGTGTAGTTTCAGCCAGATCGGTCTATTTCTTTGTGTTTAACATTCGTTTTAATCGAAGAAGTCAAGTGATTTTCAAAAAATGGATGAAAAAGAATTTCGTGTGGTGATTAAACATTACTTTATGAAAGGCAAAACGCCTCAGGAGACTAAAGAGAAGCTTGATAAACATTATGGTGACTGCACCTTCGATTAGAACAGTTTATAAGTGGTTTCAAAATTTTTGGAGTGGCCATATGGGCACAAGTGACGCTGAACGTTCTGGACGCCCTTTTGAGGTTACTATTCAAGAAATTATTGATAAAATCCATGATATGGTGATTGTGTGCCGTTTGAAAACCGAGCTGTAAAAAAAACGCCCACGATTGACCCACAAAAAAGTCCGTTTCCATCATGACAACGCACCAGCTCACGCCTCAGCAGTTGTGGTCGCAAAATTAATGGAAATAGGGTTCCAACTCGTTTCACATCCTCCCTATTCTCCAGACTTGGCTCCCTCAGACTACTATTTGTTTCCCAATTTGAAGAAATGGCTATTTTTCAGACTTGGACAAATCCTATTATTCGGAAGGGATCAACAAACTAGAGCAGCGTTGGAAGAAGTGTATAAGCCTAAAAGGAGACTATGTCGAAAAATAAAAAAAGGTTTACCCCAAACAATTAAGTAGTTTTTATTTTTGCACGGACTTTTCAAACGACCCTCGTATAATGGCATATTTCTGCTAGCAGGTTCCTGCTTGTAAGCAACCTGTCACTAGCGACCTGCGACCAGCGTTCACTGTGCGCTTGAAAAAATGCAGATAACAAAAAAAGCAACTTGTAAAATTATTAATTATAACTAGTCAAGAGTTATCTCCTCTGAGAGTAATCAATTTCAATATACATCCAGACCCTGTAGTGAATTAAGTCAAGGTGTCATTTACAGGGTGAAAAATAGATACTTTTTGGAGGGCCTGGCATGCTGATAAGCATACTTTTCCACTCATTGAGGACATTTTACTTAATAATGCCTCTAGAGGATCAAAGTAGCCTTTCGGCTGATAAACTAAACAACACACATAGAGTACTGCTGGAAAGAGCCCAATCATCTTCAAATAATGTCTCCACACAGGATTCCTGACTGACTAAAGGTTACTGACCAATAGTAAGGTGTGATCTGGAGTGACCAGAGTAGATAGATACTGAAGTCACAAGATTGCCTTTTGTGTATGGATGGGCTGTGAGGAAGGGAATTGAAATATTTGCAGTGCTGCCAACCTCAACAGTGAGACACTACTCGTACATATACAAGTCACTACCGTGCAATTTCTAAATACATTTTGTAAGCTGTGGTTTATTCGGAGAAAGTGTTTTCTTCATAAACCTTATAAGAAATAAATATGACCTGTAATATTGCCTATAACTTAATTACATGACTAGAAATGTTAGATTTACTGTAATTACAAATGAATCACCTTCTTTACTATTGCTGATATCAGCGTTTTCATTAACAGTCTCTCTAGTATGTACCTAACCGTTTTTTTTTTACCAGGTGTCAACAAAACTGTTAAAGAATAGCTTCTTCGCATCCTTAATTTCCTTCTTTATTTTTTGAATTGTGGAAAGAGAAACATCACAGTAGTTAGCCGCTCACTCATGGCTTTTGGTAAGACGCACGGATTGGCATTTTTGTTTAGCTTCAACTTCACAACATTTTATTACATTGCGTTGAGCACTGTGAATAGTTCGACCATGTTTTTGAAAAACCAATATTTGTGTTTACGGTAACAAACAGTTATATTCGTACAGTTAGCCTAGAAAAGGTTCCGCGATATACTGTATATGCTCTGGGTATAGTATAGGCTGTTATGTTTGTCGTACTGAAATTAAAGCAGTCGTGCATGCGCACTGATGCTTTCCCCCCTTTACCCCTCGTTGCAAACAAGGGCAAACTCAAGACTCAAGTGACTATACCTGTATGCCTGGTACCTAATCCTTGAATGGTAGAAGAAGATAAAATTGCAAAAAAGAAAAAATAACATAAATCAAAACAACAAACAAAATTAGGTAAAAAAAAACTTACCCCATAACATAATTCAGTATGAACATTATCAGTGAACGAGGTGATCATATCTAGTTCTTTGACCAATTCTGCTTTAGCACTTGATTTACTAAATTCATCTATTCTTCTCTGTAAATCATTTGATGTCGATGGATTTAGAATATTCAACATGTAGTCTGCTGGATTATATGAGTCAGGGAACTGGAATCCATAACTAAAAACATATGATTAACATACAAATGAATTATATTGAATAATATTATTCGTTGATGTACGGTCAGCGCAACTGGTTTCTATGCAGGGGTCCCAGGTTCGATTTTTTTCCTTGCATCCAGGAGACTCCAAAGGGAGTATAGGACATGTCAAGATAAAACTGATAAACTGAAAGTTTATCACCAATGATAAATTCAACACTTACCACCAGAAAATTGTTTTTGCTACTGGTTACTTCAATAGGCTTGTAATGAACCCCATTGAATCAAATATCACACAAAATTAAAAATCAAACACAATGATAAATTCATCACTTACCAATAATTTTTTCCTGCTACTGCTTAACTCAGTAGGCTTGTCATGAACCCCTTTGTATCGTATAGTACACAATATATTTTGTTTAATTAGAAACCTGATACCTGATCAGGCTTGGAATTTTTTCACAAGTAAATCACATCATCATTACCCACACACAAGCCAAGACTTATGTAAACATCTTTACTCAATACAAAAAATTAGTGTGAAACAATCACATGACTTTCACTTGCCAATGCAAATAATGAACAATATAACCAATAATCATGAGTAAACAATGTTAAATCAAAAACATAACCTAATTTTAATCATCAGTGAATCACACTATACTATTTTTCAAGGGTGATGAGCTCTGAACGTATGCATTGCCCCCTCCCCACTTAGTAGCTAACCAAAGACTTGCCAGCAACGTTGCCAATACTTGCTCTTGTAGCTCTGTTAAATATTTCGTCGGCCATTTTTTTGGTCTTTCAATAACAATTTTAACCTATAAATATACAATCAGGTGATTATATTATTAAGTATTGCATGTTAATGCGCTCTATAATCGATGTGTTCAGTACGAGATGCAAGACAAGAGTGAACTATTGCGGCTCTTATATGCATGCGCACGCAATATTTGTCAGGTACAATCTGACAACGCTGGAAAATATTCTGATTGGTCTAAACGTGTGGAACAGCAGAGCTCATCAACCGTGAAAAGCATATTAAATGAAAATCAACCTCTGTAAGAATTAAAAATATGGAAAATAACATTGATGCTAAACTAAGCTCTGTAGGAAGAAATGCTTGAAGTAAAAGTTGTAGGTATTTTTAATTAATATACTTTTGTCACAAAATACATACTATAGTTTAACGAACTAAAGACTGCAGATTAAGGGGGAGCATAGTGACCTTGAACACAGCACAGAGTCAATTGACTTTCGTTAATCATATCCTGCGTTGTCACGTTGTGGTCCCGCTGTGGAAGACAGACTAACAAAAAGTCAGCTGGAGTTACGTGGAACAGAGTGTGACTTAGTGAAGCAGTTACCTAACACCCGACCTCGGCTGTTATTGGCTAGATCTCATCTGCAGTCTTTAATTCGTGGCAAGTCTTTAACACTGGCAAGAAAAATTCGTGTGAGTGTTTCACACCAGAAGTTTTTTATTTGCCCCACTACGACTTCCATAATGCACCCTGTTCACAACAAATAATTTATGACCGTTAGCGCCAGATGAAGTATAGCTTTAAAAATTTAAGAACATAAAATTTTAATGAATAAAATACCTTTCAAAATGTGTTTTCGCTCCATCTGAATTTCCGTAATAAGCTAAGTTACCACCAGGTAGTAGGAGACATAATTGATTAAAAAGCATAAAAATATCAGAAGCAGGTTGATGTATTGAACAAATAACTGCTTTACCTCTAGATGATAATTGTCTTAACACATTTACCACAGTACTAGCACTATAGCTGTCTAATCCAGTCGTTGGTTCATCACAAAACAACAGCGGTGGATCGGTTAACATCTGTAATAAAATTATAAAAAATGATTAACGGCCTTATGTTAGTGGCTAACCAAAATAAGTTTATACAATAAATTTCATCAAACTTTTCAGCTGCCTAGATCCCTACTATCTAGTACTTACACATGTTTTGGCGGATCCACCATCATCAGAGTACATACGAGGTGTGGCTATTAAATAACGAGATTGACATTGTAAAAAATTTAATTTTAATTTTAAACATAATCACTTATTGTCACCTTCAATATACACTCCTTCTCTATCCCTACAACGCTCCATGCGAATTTTCCATTGTTGTAAACAGTGCTGGAAGTCATCTTCTGTCAGCTCCTTCAGGACACGTGCCGCTTTCTCTTTTACAGCTTCCACAGACTCAAATCTTGTCCCTTTTAATGCAGATTTCACCTTAGGGAACAGGTAGAAGATAATAACATGTGATGAAACGTGGTTTTTTACTTATGATCCGAAAATGAAGTGCCAATTCATTCACTGGAAGAACTGAACTTCACCGAGAGCCAAAAAAGCTCGAATGAGCAAGTCAAAATTTAAAGAAATGATGATTGTTTTTTTGATATCCATGGGATTGTGTCCTTCACTGGGTTCCTGAAGGTCTAACAATTAATCAATATTACTACCTTGAGGTACTTTCTAAACTACGCCAAAGAGTAAGGAAAAATGCCCTGAAATGTGGAAGGACAAATCAGGGGTTCTCCACCAAGACAATGCACCAGCTCATTCTGCATTATCTGTCAAGAGGTTCCTAGCCAAGTACAGCATCTGTGTTAGAACATCCACCTTATTCACCAGATCTTGCACCATGTGACTTCTACCTATTCCCTAAGGTAAAATCTGCATTAAAAGGGACAAGATTTGAGTCTGTGGAAGCTGTAAAAGAGAAAGCAGCCGTCCTGAAGGAGCTGACAAAAGATGACTTCCAGCACTGTTTTCAACAATGGAAAATTTGTATGGAGCTTTGTAGGGATAGAGAAGGAGTGTATATTGAAGGTGACAATAGTGATTACATATAAAATTAAAATAAATTTTTTTACAAAGTCAGTCTCATTATTTAATAGCCACACCTCATTTAATATCATTTGAAACTTTAAATTTTTTTATTTAAAACCAACAGAAGTTATTGAATTTTTAGTCATCAATACAAAACTGTTTAGCTATTCTGATCTATCCCTTATCATATTTATTATAGATGACAGCAGCAGTCAAAATCACTTCATCATTCCTGAATTTGATTTGTTCATTTTTTAATGTCCTGCGTTTGCTCTTTTGAATGTTAAAAGAGATGTTCCATCTAATATTTTTCAATCATGAAAAAATGTTCCATATTTATAAACAATTAAAAAAGCATAAAATACGAGATTTTAAATGAACAAATCTAAAACATATATTCCACTTTTATAAACAGTTGAAAGAGAAAAAGCAAGATACGATGCGTGTTCAGAAAGTAAGTATCATTTCATTCCACTGCCACCGTAGCATTGCAATCGGTGTTCCGCGCATGCGCACTAGTCGTCCTTGTTCACTGGCTATAGACTCACACCATTGTAGTTGTTCTACGTCGTGTTTTCAGTTTTCTCTGAACGTTTAAAATGTTTAAGACAATTAGTGATCCCGCCGAATGTGAGATTCATTCTGTAATAAGATTTTTGAAAGCAAAGAATGTGAAACCGGCTGAAATTTATCGTCAACTTTGAGATGTTTACGGGAAAGACGTGATGAGTGAGAGTTCCTCTCAGTTTGTTTTGAACAAATGGAGAAGAATGCTCAGTAACAGAATTGTGTTGCTCGGCCCCATACCGCTGGTGACACTCAAACATTGGTTCGACAATTTCGTTGGGCGCAGTTCGATCACCCGCCCTACAGCCCGGACTTGGCACCGTCTGACTACCACTTGTTCCTGCACATGAAGCGCGAGCTAGGCGGCCAACGCTTTGAAACCGACAATGAAGTGAAAACTGCCGTGGAGTCGTGGCTACATTCATTGGCGGGAACCTTCTACGAAGAGGGTATAGACTAATTGATCACCCGCTACGACAAGTGTTTGAACATCGGTGGAAACTATATCGAAAAATAGTTTAAGGTTTGGGCGTTCATGTAGAAATAAAATTGTGTTGAAAAAAAATTGTGGTTAATATTTAATTTGTGTGTGAATGTGTTTAGTTGCGAAAATGCGTGTGTGTGAATGGGCGCTGGCTACTGCCATGCGTGGAGCTAGTTCGAGTGCGTCGACCAGTGCGCAGGTGAGAGTGAGTGTGTGCTAAACAGTGATACAGTCCGCTTGTGTTCAAATAAAACGTGTTCAAATTTCGTGCATTGAATCATTTATTTTGTGTATTTATCCAACCACTCAATCAATTAACCAAATTGTTTTACTTGTTTTTTTTAAAAACGGTACTTACTTTCTGAACACGCCTCGTATTTTAAATGAAAAAATTAAATTTAAGAATGATGAAGTGATTGATTGACTGCTGCTGCCATCTACAGGTATAATAAATATGAGAAGGGACACATTAGAATAACTGAACAGTTCTATATAGATGACTAATGATGCAATATCTTCTGTAGATTTAAATAAAAATTTTGAAGTTTCAAACTGATCATACTGTGTACTCTGATGGTGGTGGAACCACCAAAACAAGTGTGTGAGTACAGTGAATAGTAGAGATTAAAGTAGCTGAAAAGGTAGGTGAAAATTATTGTATAAATCTATTATAAAAAATAAAATTGATTTCAAACTGAAGGATGCATTATAAAGATTTATTTTTGAATCAAAAATTTTTTGAGGTTGACAAAAATGGTCACGAGACGTGCTAAAGGTAAGTAGGTAGGCCAGTTGTTATCTATCTGAATTCTTCTTCCTCAGGTGCCTTCTCCATTACGAAGGTTGGCTATCATCATGGTTAGTCGTTCCTTGTCTACTGCTGCTCTGAAAAGGTCATGCGACGAGCAGTTAAATGCTTCTCTTACGTTTCTTAACCCCTTACCGGTTTTTGCCGGAATATTCCGTTTTAACTATTGCGTATCTCTTTGTATAGCTATTTTAGTTCTATGTTCTAACACTTACAGTGCTAGTAAATGTTTTTGTAGAAGTCTATCTTCAAAATAACGTTGCTATTCTGCTACGGGTACTCAGACAGTTTTAGGTTAGTGTTAGCCAGCCGACTTGTTTACTATTGTAAAGAGTTACGTCGACCTGTCATTTTCTGTTAAATCCCGTATTATGGTTTATAATAGTGGAGAAAATTTAGTTTTTTCATTTTTTATAATTATAATCTTCAATTTGAATAAATTAACTTTGGTATTTAGTTTTTCGTTAATTATTGCTTCCTAAAGAGGCATTGATCTGTCGTCACCAAAAGCAGCTATGACAGGTTAGGTATCCATTTCTAATTATTGTAATAACATCTACTCTGCATGAAAATTACCAGTGTTTGTTACTTAATAAGTCATAACTAGGATATACACAACTTTCTATGCAATAAAAAAAAATAGAGCAACTTAGTATCGTTTTCTGAAAAAAAAAAAGAAACCGGTAAGGGGTTAACCAGGATATTCGTCTGCGTCCCACCGAGCGTTTACCAACGAGTTTCGCTTGATGCAGAATCTCATATTTAGGTCCCCTCATGATGTGTCCAAGGTATGTCAGTTTTCTTATCTTTATGCTCTGCAGGATTTCCAGCTCTTTCCCCATTCTTCTTGCTTAAAAATACGGAAAATTACTCTTTCACGCTAAACTAGGCTCTGTAGAGAAAAATGCTCTAAATAAAAGTTGTAGATCTTTAAATTTCCTATAAATTTTATTATATACACTTTTATCGTAATACTAAGGTCGAAATATTTAAAACATCAATTTTTCACGTTTTCGTGAGAAAAAAACAGAAAATCGCTAATTACCGCTATACTAAGAATTATAAAAAAAAATTGTTGAAATAAAAGTTGTAGGATTTTAAATTCTCTACAACTTTTATTTATTATACATTTTTGCGCTAAAACGCATTTTGAAGCCGTAATCTTAAAAAACAATTTTTTTACGTGAAAACAGCCTCACCAAGAATTTCAGCAAACATGGCGCCTACCCTATCTTGTAGAGCATTAAAAATGTAGTAAACCAGGCGATTTTAAAAAAAATCGTAGGACCAGTTTTTGAGAAAATCGCAAAAAAGTGAAAAATTACACGAATAAACTACTACTTCCGGTTGACCGATTTTGATGAAAATGTTTGTCTCTCATCCGGTAGTGGCAGTAACTTAAATTTCAAGTTTCAAGTTTGTACGATGTTTCGTTCTTGAGATATTCTGTTCGTACACATACACACACACGCACACACAGACCAATTGCTAAAAACATGTTTTTTGGGTTCAGGGGGTCTGAAAATGTGTAGATTCGGTGAAAACTCAATTTCGAAAAATCAACATGAAAACAATACTTTCCTTCGTATATATTCATAAAGGCAAGAGAAAGTAAAAAGAACAGAACAAAAAAAGAATGTTAGTAGCAAAAATTTGAAACAAAAAATTTTGCGCCATGCCTTAGGTCGTGTTCAGAGTGGATATGTAGTCTGACAACTTAAATCAGTAGTGCATATCGTACGTAGTCGTCAGAGTGACGTTGTGGTCACAGTAGATGGGTGCTAGCCGTACGACTTCGTCATTAATTTACAAAATAACATAATTAATTTACATACAATCACAGTGGATCAGTACAGTAAACGTGTGCAGATAGGGCATAACTTGTTTAGCCAGTTTAAACATAAAATTCATGCAAAATTATATATGAATGAAATTACTCACTTGTGTTGCAAGAGAGAGCCTTTTTCTTTCACCGCCTGATAATTCTTGTAACAAAGTATTTTTACAACTATTCAGTCCTAAATCATGTAGTAGTGCATTAGTTATTTTTTCCCTTTGTATTGATGATATTCTACAATCCATTTTTAATGTTGCCTGCAAAAAAGAAACAACAAATTAATCGTTACAAAAACAAAATGCAGTACATTCACAGAAATTAGAAAATAAAATAATATATCGTTTTCTAAAATCTAGTGCGTAACATTCACACGACTTTCTCTTGCCAATGCAAATAATGAAACATAATTTAACATATAACCATAGTTTAACCGTTCCAGTACAAACGTCTGGAAAACAGGATGTCCATATATTTTACATAGTGATAACATCCGGTTTCCCGGATATCTGCAAGTTAAGCATTAAGTGCCAACATCCGGAAACCTAACATTTCCAGAAAAACTTTTAAACAAAAGTTAACGGAATAATGTATTTTGAAACTGCCTCCGTGGCATATTGACTAGCATACTAGCCTACAAAGCAAAAGGTCCCAGGTTCCACAGCAAAAAATTCCTGGCTAGGATCTGGAAATTTTAACACGCTAAAACCACCGTTAAGTAGTCGCTAATGACCAATCTGTTAATGCGATTTTAAATAAACTAAAAAAAAAAAACTATTTTGAATATTTTTAGTGTTAAAACAAGTTCATTTTTTTATGAACACAATACAAGTTTTTGAAGTAAGGGCTGCCGCTTTTTGTACACCCTTATTCGAATTAAATGGCACTTGAGATCAAACTTTTAAATATTGTTTCAGCACTGAAAGGGTTAATCAAGCGTGTTGTTTCGGTCATCAGCCGAAAGGATGGTTTGAACCTCTAAAGGCTTGGCTAAATAAAACGAGGAATGAGGTGGTATTTAATTGCTTTCCTCACTGAATGGAAAAGTATGCTTATCAGCATACCAGGCCCTCTGAAAAGCATTTACTTTCCAATCTGCAAATGATACCTTTACTTCATTCACCACAGGGTCTGGCTGTATAATGTAGAATTTCATCACTCTCAAAGTAAATAACTCTAACAAGTGTCTTTTACATCTGTACCTCTCCTGTTCTTAAATGCTTCAGTCATATTTAATAGGCTGTCCATGTGATAAGAAACAACAATTTTTTGTAGCCCAGGAACCAACAGATCGAGTGCAAATAATTTAACACTCCACCTGCCCGTTATGGGCAATAATCTTGAATAAACAATGTAAAATGAAAAACATGACTTAATTTTAATCATAAATGAATGATGGAAAATAAAAACCAACCTCTGTTCAACTTGAAAATACAGGACACGATAATTGACACTAATCTTTTTTTCTACAAAACCTAGATTAGTGTCAATTATTGTTTTGGAAGCGGCTCTTCCAAGGAAAACGATAATTGTCACTAATCTAGGCTTTGTAGAAAAAAAATGCTGGAAATATGTGGAAGGTTTTTTTTATTTCCTATAACTTTGATTATATGCCCATAACCGGCAGGTAGGTGTTAAATTAATTGCACTCAATCTGTTGGTTTTAGGGCTACTAAAAATAGTTCTGTTTCTTATCACATAATCAGTAGTTATATGACTGAAGTATTTAAGAACAGAAGAGGTAGAGGCGTAAAAGACATTAGTCAGAGTTATCTTCTCTGAGAGTAATGAATTTCACTATACGGCCAGACCCTGTAGTAAATGAAGTGAAGTTGTCATTTGCAGGGTGGAAAGTGGGTGCTTTTCGGAGGGCCTGGCATGCTGATAAGTATACTCTTTCAACTCAGTGAGGAAGGGAATAGTAAACCACCTCACTCCTCGTTTTTACTTAGTAAAACCTCTAGAGGTTCAAACCAGCCTTTCAGCTGTTGACCTAAACAACAACAACAACAACAACAACTTTGATTATGTACTCTTTTGTTATTAAATTCATACTGGCAATCTTAAAAATAAGACCATTTTTTACAGATTATGAGTAAAATATAGAAAATTATTAAAATGTAGCTGAAAAAAAAAGCTTGAAATAAAAGCAAATCAGTTATGCTTCGCTGCCATAAGTCAAGGCTGGAACTGCCATTTTATGAATCTTTAATCTTGTTTCGGATCTTACATTTTGCCTCAGTGTCTAATGAAAAATTTTAAAAGAAATATTAAATGTACAATTAAACCTTACTTATCTGGATTAAGTAAGCCAAAGGTAATACGGAAAATCAAAAATTTGGATAATCCTGGTAATATGGATAATAAGCAAAACAAATTCTTAAAATAAGGAGAATTACTGTTTATTACGATAAAATACTATATTTTGTAACAAAATTACATACAATTGTTTAAAAGTCAATAAAAATTCCAAAAATAACTTTTCACATTATTTCTTAACAAAGAATTGGTCCAGTGTCTTCTGTTTTAAACAGATACAACGTTTCAATAAAGCATCCACAAATGGTTTATCATTAATGGTTCAGCTGGGGTGACACTCTAGTAGAGCTTTCTTAAACTCAATAAAAATCATTTTATTACCATATTTTATTGTACAATCTATGCAGGAACTGTCACCGTTGTCCCCTTTAAGTACTATGCTGCCGGCTACAAAGCTTCCGACGTAGCGACAGAGGGAACCGCCAATAGTTCCGAAAGGGGCGGTAGGCCTGTGGCGGCGTACCGACAGAGGCCTTTGTCATCAAGGCCGAACCAGTAACTGCCCTCTACCACAGTGCTCTCAGCAACTATATAAAGAGCGCTACACTCAACTGGGAGATTCAATTCTGATCCAGACAGCAGACAAGATGTCTACCATCGGCGCACGGCTACCGGACTCCAGCGAAGGCTAATCAACGAACCCGCAAGAGAGAAGATGATGCTTTTGCTCACCGACCCGTCACCATAAGCCGTCGGTCAGACCGTCATCGCCCGATGACGCGAGCAATGCCCACAGTGGTCCCTCAACCGAGCCTTACGCTCACTGGACCCGAAGAAGCAGCCATCGACGCACTACTGTGAGGGAAGAAGATGACATCTCCGCTGAACGACAACATGCCATGTTGCCCAGCCTCCGACCGGCTATGATCGACGGTTCCATCAAGACGATCACCGCTTAAACGGCCCTTTTCAGGGCCACCAAAAATTAAAGGTTTCAACTCTCCATTAAATGTCGCCATCTGGTGACAGAATATTTAATGAATATAAAAAGCGAATGTTTGGCGTACTTATAGTTATGTTTTTGGCATCATAGTTAAAAATTATTATCTATGTGAACATTATATAAAAAAAAAAGTCTAAATATCTGACCCGGATTATCTGGAGGTCTGGATAAATGAGGGCCGGATAAACGAGGTTTCACTATGCTCTACAGGTTATGAGTTTTGTTTC
Organism: Catonia carolina; assembly: GCA_035578175.1. Lineage (NCBI taxonomy): Eukaryota > Metazoa > Arthropoda > Insecta > Hemiptera > Achilidae > Catonia > Catonia carolina. The sequence goes on along the minus strand of JAQMRL010000021.1, from coordinate 104,300 downwards.
AAATAAATGTTAGTTAAAATACATACCATAAATTCTAAGTGTTCTTTAACAGTTAATGTTTCAACCGCTAAATCTCTTTGTGGAACGAAACCTGATATTTTTAACATTAGATCTTTATCGACTGGTCTACCATTTAATAAAATTTCACCCTGAACTCCATCTGAAAAATTGTTGTCAATTAAAATTCAAGTAAAACCAATATTTAATATTAGTTAAACAATTACAATAGTATTACACATACATGGAATGTATGAAACTTATTTCAGTTTGTTAACGAAAGAAATTTGCTCAAGTTGCATCTACTACGCCGCATTGGCGTAGTTGGTAACGTGCTTGCCTCTCATCATGTGGTCTTGGTTTCGAATCCCATTCAGGCATGGCATATTTTCATACATTACAAAAAATCATTTCATCATTCACTGTCTGCATTAGCAGTAATTGCAGAACAGCCAGACGTTAAACCAAAAAAAAAAATTCAAGTTGCATGTCATTTAAGACTAGCTGCCAGTTCCGGCTTCACCCAGGTATTATTTTGTTTTATTTCAATAATCTTTTAATTATTATAAATAAATAAAAAATAAGATTTTCCGATTGGAAAAATCTGATAGGCCTATATATGGACACCTGATTTACTCAAAAGGGAATATTCACTCAAAATTTCAACTTTTTAGCGATTATGCAAGTAGGCAAATTAGAGATGAATGAGTCAGTTAATCAGCGAGGTTTATCCAATTTATACACAGAAAAACAATCTTTTCTCTCTCTTTATTCCTAATATGTGTTCGTTGCAATCTGTTCAATTTGGAATAATAAGTAACTCCATGACCCAATCATATGAGAATGATATGTATGACGTGTAAATAAGGTGTAGTACAGACTCGGAGAGTAAGGTTATTTGAACCCCAACCATCGAAGTACACTGGTAACCACCACTGCCTAGTATTCGAGTCCGTATAAAAGTAACTACCATTTGAACCAGGAACCTTCATCTCTGTAAATCAGCTGTTAAACAACTGACCAGCGATGACAACTTTACCTCTCGACCAACTTGGTGGGTTACAGATTAACAATAAAAAGTTTTAGTATATCCATAACTGAAATTAAATAATGTTAACTTTTGTGTTATGTTATAGTTAGTCAAACGTATTAAATACCAGGTTATTAAACAACAGGTTCATAAGTATCCTGACATGCTTAGTGCAATGAAACTAGCTATTAAGGAATCAAGTTACTAATTTAATGAAGAGCAAAAAACTAAAAACACGTTTTTCGAACTTACTATTTGATCGTTTACTGATTGTAGCAAGTAGAGTTGTTTTTCCCGATCCACTGCAAAAACAAAAAAAGAACAATTAAATTAGTGTATTCACATTACTATCATAAGATTGAAATGACACCTAAAAGAAGCAGGTGGTCGTGTTAAATTATTTGCACTCGATCTGCTGGTCCAGGGCTATAAAAAATTGTTCTTTTTCTACTTTTATTACATGGTCAACCATTATATGACTGAAGCATTTAAGAACAGAAGAGGTAGAGGAGTATACATAATCACTTATTGTCACCTTCAATATACACTCCTTCTCTATCCCTACAACGCTCCATGCGAATTTTCCATTATTGGAAACAGTGCTGGAAGCCATCTTCTGTTAACTCCTTCAGGACACGTGCCGCTCAAAAATGTTTGAAATGAAGCTCACAAAAATGTTGGTACACACACTTTGTACATGATCGAAAATGACCCAAATTTTTTGGAAACGATAATAACATGTAATAAAACGTGGGTTTTACTTATGATCCAGAAACAAAGCGCCAATTCATGCACTGGAAGAGCCGAACTTCACCAAGAGCCAAAAAAAGCTCGAATGAGCAAGTCAAAATTTAAAGCATGATGATTGTTTTTTTTTTATATCCATGGGATTGTGTACCTTAACTGGGTTCCTGAAGGTCAAACAATTAATCAATATTACTACCTTGAGGTACTTTCTAAACTACATCAAAGAGTAAGGAAAAAAACACCCCGAAATGTGTTCCTAGCCAATTACAGCATCTCAGTGTTAGAACATCCAACTTATTCACCAGATCTTGCACCATGTGACTTCTACCTGTTCCCTAAGGTGAAATCTGCATTAAAAGGGACAAGATTTGAGTCTGTGGAAGCTGTAAAAGAGAAAGCGACACGTGTCCTGAAGTAGCTGACAGAAGATGACTTCCAACGCTGTTTCCAATAATGGAAAATTCGCATGGAGCGTTATAGGGATAGAGAAGGAGTGTATATTCAAGGTGATAATAAATGATATGTATAAAATTAAAATAAATTTTTTTACAACAGTCTCGTTATTTAATAGCCACATCTCGTATATAATGGATGACAACCGGTTGGCAAAACAAATTTTTAAGACACTAAACAATAGGCCTAACGTTTCGGATAAAAATGGTTGAAAGAAGTCAGAAAGAATATTGAGAAAACAGGAATAAACTGAGGAAAACTTAAGGAGAGACTGTACCTTGTATCCCGTCTGCATCAGCAGTAATTGCAGAACAGTCAGATGTTAAACCAAAAAGAAAGTACCTTGTATCCTGCCAATGTTAAATTTGTTATTTTTAGATACATTTTTGTAGGGTTGATAAAAGATCGCGAAATGAAACTTCACAAACTTATAGTTGTCGGGTTTCTCTAGCTACTGACATTTTTCTAATTTAATCTGTTAGATCATGAAATTAAAAACAAAATAATGAATAACATAGAATTGTCACAGATTTTTTTCTACTTTTTTTGCATATTAGTAATTTTTAGAGCATCTGAGGAAGTAATAAAAATGTCAGTATGTGTGCTTGTACAAGATGAATAACTGGTAAAAATGTCAGCCTGGTAGGTTTGATGAGTTCCGAAAAAAATGTACCTAAATGTTAAAAATTTAAATTTATGGGAAAAGGCACAAATGAAAAACAAAATGTGCATAAACAAGTAAATTTACCACCAACAGTTGGTTAGAGATTATTAAAAACAGTAATGTAAATATTTAAAAAAACTGAAATTCCCTTTGCTCTAAAACTATTAGTATAAAATTATGAAAAATGTTCGTTCTAGTTGACATAATTTTTTTGGGTAAACCTACTAAAAACTTAATACTTTTATTAAAATAATTTTTTGACGTAATTTAGTGTTTTTTCTGGTAGATGTAAGTTTGAACTATTCAAAACATAAAAAACCGAAAATCAAAATTTTCAGTCAAAATCATCATACAGTCTCACCTTGTTGTTTAGGTGATCAGCCGCCGAAAGGCTGGTTTGAAACTGTAGAGGTTTTACTAAGTAAAACGAGGAGGTAAAATAAGGTGGTTTACATTTGCCTTCCTCACTAAGTGGAAAAGTACGCTTACCAGCATGCCGGGCCCTCTGAAAAGCACATTTTCCACTCTGCAAATGACACCTTCACTTCATTCACCACAGGGTCTGGCTGTATAATGAAATTCATTACTTTCAGGGGAGATAACTCTGATTAGTATCTTTTACACCTCAACCTCTTCTCTTCTCAAATGATTCAGTCATTTAATTGGCTAACCATGTGATAAGAAACAGAACTATTTATTTTAGCCCTGCAATGAACAGATTGAATGTAAATAATTTGACACTCTACCTATCTGTTATGGGCGTAAGTCTCACCTTAATGAAACAAAACAAATTCAGACAACTAATCCATGAAGAGCAAAAACAGAAAACCGGGTGGACAGACGAAAAGACAAAAGCGTACAGTAAACGAATGCTAACAATGCGGGCTGGCAAAGTGAGCTTCTAGAATAGTCTAAAATCACCTCACGTAAAAATTGGCCCAATGTACGAAATTTGTTACATTATGTAATCAATTGATTTCACTGTTAGAATATTACTAAACGAAAAACTCACTGTTTAAACTAGTATAATCACAGCAACTAAATAAAGTTTTTCTCCAAATATTGTTTTAACTTCCATTGTTTAAAAACTTTTCTCCTCTTTGAATTGTGAAAGTTTTCAGACGGATAATCTTCGTTAAGATTGAAATGGTAAATATTAGTGAACGTAAATTTAAAAAAAACTTTGTTAAGTAACAAGTGCTGTAATAAGTAATAAGTACAAGTGTTTTTTAATAAAACCCTAACCTAATGTAACCTACAAAAATCGTAAAATATATTTTCATCCCATTCAAATACATACAATATTAACCTAATACTATAAAACACTTAAATATTAAAAATTAATGGCTTAAAAATTGTAATACGTACATTAGTATATTGATATTGAAGGGTTAATTAGAAAGTAAAATTCTGCATGTCATATTAATCACATCATACTTCAGTCTGCGGGTAGAAAACGTAGGAAGATGAAAAGAAAACTACTTACATGCGCGCCTGCGCGATCGGGCGTATTGTGCCTTGTGTTAAAATGAATCAAATAAATGTACTGTATGAATCAAATGTAAATGTATGTACAATGTACTGTATACCAATTATTTTTTTGACAGGGTTGCAGTTAATACGAAATAAATATATAAGCACGTATTATTTTAACTGAGCAACCTACTGTAATTTATAATTTTAGCTTAATCTGTCTATTTATACAAATAATTCAGAAATATCTAAAAGTTAAATAATACATCATAAATATGAATAAATTTTACTGATTTTTAAATTAGGCCTACCTTGGTCCCATAATTGCAAGAAGACTTCCAGACTTTGCATATCCACTCACTGAAATTAATAAAAATATATATCACAAAATAATATCAAAAGTATTGCAAATTGAAATTAAATTCTAAAATTTAAACAGTGCTGTTTTGTGTTTTTACACCAGGGCCTCTAATAACTACAGGAATCAATTTCGTAACTATCAAATCACTGAATTTAAAAGTATACAAATTTCTTTCAAATGTCTGACTAAATACGCGATAATAAATTAATATTTATAACAATACATCTACTAAAAAATCTCGGAATGTCATCCAAAAATCCAGGGTCTGTTAGTCTCTCTGGAATATCGGTTTTATTCGTTAAGTAAAAGTTTTAACTGAATTAAGAAAACTGGGAAAAATTTAACTTTCAATGCACCAAGACAGCATCGAATTCGAACAAACAAAAAAGTCACCATAAACATCTTTCAAAAAATGGAGTTAGCCCAAGATTATATACGAGGGCGTTTTTTTCAACCCCCGATAGGCCATAAATAAAAGACAAGTGAATATAGAAAAAATATTTTACAGTATTACTAAAAAATATATAATTACCATGATGACAAGCATTTGTCGTACTGGACGAAGTTTCCAATATGCTCTTCATAGAACGTTACCGCCCATGCATTTTAATTCTGAGTTCTGACGAGTAATTCAGGATTTTAATGTAGGTTTATTTTTTAATAACCATTTAGCCTATACATATCTGTATTATACTGTAATTTGTAAGTTAATAAAATTTACCGAAATATTTATGATTTTGAACAAGAAATAAAATTGCTAATAAAAGAATAATTGAATTAAAAAAAAATGCATTATTACTGAATCAAAAACAATATCGAACAGAGAGAGGAGGTAATACAACATGCATGCTTCCTCATTCGTACGCTGTCTCGCTCACGTACTAATTCTCTCTCACTCAACTTCTCCCCCCTCTTCTTCCATCCTACCATATGTATACCAGTGCAGAAATTACACTAAGATAAAATAGACAAAATAATTAGGTAATATACGTACTTAGTTGGCCCACAAGGTAAAATTCTTTGGTTTGTGAGTTGGCCTACATATTTTGTTTGTTCGTTTACTACTTTAACTAGAAATTGCGCAGGCGCTATGCGCGAACTACCTGCTGCCATCATTAGGTGCATAATTAATTCGTTTGTTACTTTTTATGGTTTGACTTCACATTCTAAGAACACTAATATGCATATTCTTAGAATTCAAGCTCTTTGGAAAATGGAAATGTACAGAAAAATATCTGTTTTAGAGTAACAATCAACCCATTGTTACCTCTTACGACCTATTCCCACAATGCTAGTATATAAACTAGCAACTGTAGTATATCCCACAGAACCGTGCAGCAGACATAAACAGACTACGGGTTGAAAGTCAGTAAAAAGGATGCGTAATCATGTTTCACTCTACCAACGCCTTCAGTCAAAACAACAGAATCTATACCTACTGTATGAATTCTTTCTACTAGTACTGTCGTATTTTGTATTTAGTATATATGTTTAAATTAGTACGAGTATATAGCAAGTATCATCTGATAGGCAAAGAACATTATATTGTAACTCGAATGGATCGCGCTAAGTTCAATCACAATTTGTAATACATTTGTACTCATTGATATCCCTACCCAATCGTCGGCGTAGACGTCTGCGAGGATTTCCGGGAAGGATTTTCGAGTATAAATTGCGTATAAGTTCGTTGCTATGATAAGATAATTTCTTACGGAATCTTGTATAAATTTTATGAAAAGTCGTTTAAGTACGGAATTTTGAGGTGACTAAAGAGTTATTGGTAACGTAAAAGGGAGCATTTTTTATAATTTGTCGTACAAAATTTTGACTGAAATCGTTTGATTTTTTAAATTACTGATGACTCAGCAATCCCATAATTATTGAATGTCTTAGATTTGAATTGCATGTGGCACTTCTTAAATACTTACAGTTATTGAGCAACAAATGAGATTTTCTTTTCTGTTGACGCCATGGGATTAAGTTAGTTGAAGAATTTTCTTGTGATGAAGTTATCCATAAATTAATATTACGCCAGGACAATACTAAATTGCCATCTTGTGTCATTATTCAATTATATCCTTTATTGACGACTCTGAACAACAGTTCTGTTAGAAATTTATTAATCTTTCAGTAGGCCTATATCCCGTCCAATGAAACTGAAACATAGTAATTATTTTACTACAATAACAAAATTGTACTACAGTTCAGCCGTTGTTAGTTTGCTCCTATTGTCAACAATCAAAAGCCACCTACTACAGGTGCACGCTAGAGTGTACGACTTTACGGATTTCGTATTCCTATTAAGTTTACTATTTTTTAAATTATAAGTACTTAAAGTACTAAAAACATCAGTCATTATATGATGTAGGCTTAACAATTTCATTTAGAAAAATACTTTTAAAAGTATTTTGTATTTAAATACTTTCTTAAGTATTTTGTTGTTACTTTTAAATCAGCGTGTACACATTTTGATATAATGCGCATGCTCAGTGATGTCATTATTTGTTTACATTAGGAGCAAACTAAGAGAGGCTGGACTGTACATAAGATACCCATCAGTTTATACACACCAACACACATCTTTATCATGAAGGGCGCTTCGTTAACGTACTTCCATCCTATATACACAGACAGAATTGTGTCATCACATTTCTATTGAAACATAAACAGAAAAATCTGGTGTGAAACACTCACACCAATTTCTCTTGCCAATGCAAATAATGAATAATATAACCTAACATTAGTAATAAAACATTAGAAATAAACAAAAGAACTAACCTCAAAAAACATAATCTTATTTTAATCATGAGTAAATAATGCAAAATGAAAACCAACCTTAGTTTGGCTTAATAATACGAATAAATCACTCTTTCACGCTAAACTAGGCTCTGTAGAAAAAATTCTTAAAATATAAATTGTAGATCTTTTAATTTCCTATAAATTTGATTATATACGCTTTTGTCGTAAAACAAAACTAAGGCTGAAATCTTAAAAAATAGTGTTTTTACACATTTTCGTGAAAAAAAAAACAGAAAATCGCTAATTACCGCTAAACTAAGCGTTAGACAGAAAAATGTTTGAAGTAAAAGTTGTAAATTTTTTAATTTTCTACAACTTATTAATTACACTTTGACCCTAAAATTCATTTTAAGGCCACAATCTTAAAAAATATTTTTTTACGGAAAACAGCCTCCCTAAGAATTTCAGCAGACATAGTGCTTACCTATCTTGTAACCTAACTCATCTTGTGAACTTGAAAAGTGTAGTAAATGAGGTGATTTTTAAAAAAAATCATAAGAACCGTTTTTGAGAAAATCGCAAAAAGTGAAAAATGACACGAATTAACTACTTACTACTTCCGGTTGACCGATTTTGATGAAAATGTTCGTGTCGGGTCCGGTAGTAGTATCTAACTTAAGTTTCAAGTTTCATTTTTGTACGATATTCCGTTCTTGAGATATTCTGTTCACAACACACACACACACACACACACACACACACGCGCGCGCGCGCACGCACGCACGCAGACCGATCGCTAAAACATATTTTTTGGGTTCAGGGGGTCTGAAAACGTGTAGATCCGGTGGAACTCGATTTCGAAAAATCGGCATGAAAAAAATACTTTTTCCCTATTTATTCATATTGGGAAAAGTACTTTATTCCTATTTATTCATATAGGGAAGAGAAAGTAAATATAAACAATATTGTAAATCGGTAGTCTATTGGTATTAAATCCCCGGGACTTTTCTGTTATCCCCCCCCCCAGTATAATTTTTCATATTTATTTTAATAATTTAAAGATTTCAATAAATAGTTTAGGATTAACTTGAAAAATATTGATATACGATTTTAAAAAATTTTCCCCAGTTTTTACCGTTAACAACACTTTAAGAGTATCTACATACGAAATAGCCAGACAATTTGAGAAATTATGCAGAGGGGGATAACAGAAAAGACCCAAATTCCTCATCATAAAAGTTAAAGAAGTTATTTATTGGTATAGATACTGAAGTCTCGAGATTGCCTTTTGCGTACGGTTGGGCAGTGAGGAAGGGTAGTGAAAATTTTACAGTGCTGTCAACCTCGACAGTTAGACACTACTCGTACATTTCACTACCGTGCAGTTTCTACATATATTTTGTAAGCTCTGGTTTATTCCGAGAAAATGTTTTCTTCGTAAACCTTATAAGAAATAAATGTGACCTGTAATATTGCCTATAGCTTAATTACATGAGGAGAAATGTTTCATAAACTGTAATTACAAGCTACCTTATTCCTTTGGAACAAAATTTTCTACAAATGAATCGCCTTCTTTACTATCGCTGTCACCGGCGTCTTCATTATCAGTCTCGCTAGTATCTCTACCTAACCGATTCCTTTTTTTACCAGATATCAACAAAACTGTTGAAGAATAACTTCTTCACGTCTTTGATTTCTTTTTTTATTTTTCGAATTGTGGAAAGAGAAACATCAGAGTAGTTAGCCACTCCCTCATGGCTTTTGTTAAGGGGCGATGGCACGATGTTTTAACTGAAAATTTTGATTTTTGGTTTTTTATGTTTTTCAATAGTTTAGGCGTAGATCTACGAGTAAAACAGATTAAATTACTCCAGAAAAATTATTTTTAATGAAAAAATTAAGTTTTTATCAAGTTTACACAGAAAATTATCATGTTACCAAAAACGAATATTTTTCACAATTTTATACTGCTCGTTTTAGTGCAAAGAGAATTTTAGTTTTTCAAATATCTGCATCACTGTATTTATATTTTCAGCTGTTGGTTCAGTTTTATAAACAACTATTGATGGGAAATTTACTTGTTTTTGTACATTTTGTTTTTGATTTGTGCCTTCTTGTTTTTTGCGTTTTCCTGTAAATTTAGATTTTTAACACTAGGTACATTTTTCCTCAGAAACCAATGAACCTACCAGGCTAGTAGTTATTCTTATGCATTCTGGTGGGTATAATAAATCTTTCATTTATTTAAATAAATTTACATAAAACTTACATTGAACTATGCATAACATGTACTATGTACTATGTACCTGTTCTATCAGATTACATGTACATGTTAATCTATATCTTACGCAAGTCGTTTCATATCTACATACCTGTAACACCCTACATCTTTTATAAAATGTAGTTACAGAATTTTCTTAGTAATAAATTTTACTATCAAAGTGTAGGTTGTTTTAGCTCTGAGTAGTAGTAGTAGTAGTACTAGCAAAACTTACATTATACAATACATGTATGATGTACTTATTCAAAGTGTATATTTCATTAAACTGACAGACTACATAAATTTTGTTTTACACTGTTTATTTATATAAAATGTAGTTACAGAATGTTCAATAAGAAACACACTGTTCCAACAGTTTATTGACTTTTCTGTCTCATGAGTTTAAATATACTACAGTTGAATAACATTTGTGGAACTGTATAAATATTGATAGTTTGATTTTATTTTGCATAGACAAATTCTACTTTGTACATACTATATATTTTATGTCTGAAGACAAGAACAGATTATTATGCTTTCCTTTATCCGTAAAATATGTAGACGTTAAAATATTATTATTTTGTACATAGATGTACTTCTATTGCTTAAATAGTGAAATAGAACTTACACGTAAAGATCTAACTATAATTTATTATCAAAGACAACATTTCTTAACGTCTTAATTTTTATCAGCATTCTATATAAATACAGAAATATATTTTCCACGATGTTATTTGCCAGTTGAAAGTCGAAAAATGAACAGCTCAGAGAAAGATGTTATTATCTGTATTCATGTAAAATCACCTCAAAAGGATAAGGTAAGTTCAATAAAACAAATAATTATTTCATATATAATTTTATTATTATCATTTCATCCTCTAAAAAAAACATACAATAAAACTTTACCATTTAATTTATATAATCTAATATTTCACACCATTCACCATTTTATGTACACAATAAAAAACAGTCTACATAAGAAAAATAATTACTTGAAGGAGATGCTTTTAATTATCATTTTACTTATGTGTTCAAATCATATCTACTGAATCATTACAATAATAATAATAAAAAAAATAAAAAGACACACAATTTCTTCTAAGCTTTTTGTACTTCTTTAATGGAAGTTTATATATTAATGAATAATTAATATAAAGTTACAGAGTCATTATTATTTATTTCTTAGTTATCGCATCATAAACAATGATAAATCAATCATAATAAAACAATATAATATTTCTATTAAAATAATATAATCTAATATTTCGCACCATTCACCATTTTATGTACACAATAAAAACACTCTATATAAGAAAAATAATTAAAAACACACTCTCATAGATATTTCTTTTCAAATTACGTCCTACTAATAGTTTTTTATTTTATTTTTAGCGTACCGTTTCCTCATTTGATAACTTGTTACAATCCATTAACAGTTTTATCAATTTAAAATAATATTTTTATTATGTATTAAGGGATTGTTATGATTTTAAGTTTGTCTCGAAACCTGCAGTACTTTAATTTTAAAAAAAAAACACAAACTACTTCAATAAAAATAGAATACAACAATAACTGTTGTTCTTTAGGTCATCAGCCGAAATGCTGGTTTGAACCTGTAGAGGTTTTACTAAGTAAAATGAGGAGTGAGGTGGTTTACCATTGCCTTCTTTACTGAACAGAAAAGTACACTTATTAGCATGGCGGGCCCTCTGAAAAGCCACTCTGCAAATGACACCTTCACTTCATTCACCACAGGGTCTGGCTGTTTAATGAAGTCCATTAATTTTAGAGGAGATAACTCTGTTTAGTGTCTTTTACACCTCTTCCTCTTCTGTTCTTAAATGATTTAATTGGCTGACCATGCGATAAGAAACCGAACTATTTATTTTACCCCTACAATGAACAGATTGAGTGTAAATAATTTGACACACCACCTATCTGTTATGAGCAGTCATTCTCAGAGTGAAAGATAAAGTAAAGAAAAACAATTTATTATAAATTTACTAAACTTTTTACCACCCTGTATTTATTTATTTATTTTTATTGAGTAAGAAGAAACATAATCTCTTCAAATAAATTAAATCAAATAAATAAATTTAGAATTAGTTAGAATTAGAATTACTTTCACTAACTATTTTATGTAAGAAAAGTATTGCAGTCATACAGATTTTATTGAATTTATTAAACATACTTAAGTCAGGAGATTACCTTTTGCAAACATGAGACTAAATTCTGTAATGCTGTCAATTTAACACAACTCTCATCATTCGGCCTTGGGTTCGAATCCCATTCAGGCACGATATTTATTCATACATTTCAAAAAAATCAGAGTGTATAATAAATTCAATAAAATCTGTATGACTGCAATACATCTGATTTAACACAAGAATACATAACAAAATTTCATAAAAAATTACTGGACAAATGATAATTCTTGTACTCAAATAAGTTTTTTGTGTTGTTTTATTGACGTCATTGAACCAGCAAGACATAGGCAAGTAGGTAGGTAATGCAGAAATGTCAGTTGTGACTTGACTAACAAAAGGTACCATATCCAGATTTTGTGTAATGAAAATCTGTAGTGTAGCGGAAAGAAGTCATTGTCTTAACTGCTCAGGTTTTTCTGTAACAGAAAACAAAAATTTGTATTAATTATTAACAAGATAAGAAATTTATTCTGTTATTAACTTATTTATTCTGATTTTACTATGAAAAATAATTAGTGAGGTGGTTAACCTTGCCTTCCTCACAGAGTAAAACAAATTACCCCACGTTTCAAATTAACTTTTGACATCATGTTTTATGGTTCATGACAATTTTAGTTTTCTTTTTTTTGTTTTCAGAGAGGAAGCGAACAATGTTTCTGCGTAAGAGATTATAAGAAAAGAACAATCTACAAAATTTTATTTCAAATGTCTTTAGAATGCGTTGTTGCACTAAAGAGATTAACGCAGGATGAAATTGATTTTTATACAAAAAGGTAATATGTTAATTATCATTAATATCATAAATAAAATGTATTCCTTAAGATTTCCACATGTTTTTACCCTTAAATGCATATAAAAGCCACAATCTTTAAAACTTTTTATCACGAGAGCATTGACGCATAAATTCCAGCAGACATAACCCTATCTTGTAGATCATGCTGTAAAAATGTAGTAAATAATATTCTCACTCCCACGGCTAGGGGACATTAGTTCATCTGAATATTATACATGTATTTCGGAATCATGTGCTTATTATTTATTACTTCTCATTTTGTTTTTTTTTGCGTTTTAAGGTGGTTTTGATTATTTTTTTTATTTTAATTTAAAAAGACACTATTTATCTAATTTGATTGTAAATAATAATTAAGAACAGTATAATATGTTTTAATGTTATAATTTTATAATTTGTTAATTACACCAGTGGGTTGTAATTTTTTCATGTTTTAAATTTAATTGATAAGTTGCATTTATTGTTATACAACAGATTATATTGTTTCGGTGATCAGCCGAAAGTCTGGTTTGAACCTGTAGAGGTTTTACTGAGTAATACGAGGAGTGAGGTGGTTTACCAATGCCTTCCTCACTGAGTGGAAAAGTACGCTTATCAGCATGCCGGGCCCTCTGTAAAGCACATATTTTCCACTCTGCAAATGACACCTTCACTTCATTCACCACAGGGTCTGGCTGTATAATGAAATTCATTACTTTCAGAGGAAATAACTCTGATGACTGTCTTTTACACCTCTACCTCTTCTGTTCTTAAATTATTCAGTCATTTAACTGGCTGACCACGTGATAAGAAACAGAACTATTTATTTTAGCTCTGAAACGAACAGATTGAGTGTAAATAATCTGACACTACACCTGTCTGCTATGGGCAGACAACAGATTATGCATAAAAAAAGTTATATTAAAAAAAACAAACTTCTGTGTTAAAAGTTATGAAATATATTGATAAATGTGTGTTTATTCGGGATAATTATCTCTAACCATTATTAAGAAAATGGGTCAATCGTTAACATAGTGGAGATATGATGTTGAGACCTGAAATTGGTCTTATATTAGGGGAAAAATAATAATAGCAATGAAAACTTTTACATTTAAATTATGGTGATAGAGTTATGTCAAAACAATGAATATTAAAAAAAATCTGGTGTGAAACACTCACACGACTTTCTCTTGCCAATGCAAATAATGAACAATATAGCCTAACATAAGCAATAAAACATTAGATTTAAATAAAAACACTAACCTCAATAAACATAACCTAATTTTAATCATGAGTGAAAGACGCAAAATGAAAAACAACCTCAGTTTGGCTTAAAAATATGAAAAATCTCTCTTTCACGCTAAACTAGGCTTAGTGGAGAAAAATGCTGTTATTGAAAGTTGTAGATCTTTAAATTTCCTATAAATTTGATTGTATACACTTTTGTCGTAAAATGATACTAAGGCTGAAATTTTAAAAAATCGATTTTTTTACATGTTTTCGGGAGAAAAAAACAGAAAATCGGTAATTACAGCTAAACTAAGCGTTATACAACAAAATTTTTAACATAAAATGTGTAGAATTTTAGATTCTCTACAACTTTTATTATACACATGTTCACGCTAAAGTGCATATTAAATCACAATCTTAAAAACACAATTTTTTACGAGAAAATAGAACAGCCTCTCCAAGAATTTCAGCAGATATCGCACCTACCGAATCTTGTAGAGCATAACAAATTTAGTAAATGAGGCGAGTTTTTCGGGTTCAGGGGGCCTGAAAACATGTATTTTCGGTGAAAACTCATAATTAACATTAAAATAATATTTCTCTCTCCTATATATTCATATAAACCAAGAAAACGTAAATAAGTAACTTATAAACTGTTTAATGTTTAACTTTTTCTTATATTTTACTTTTAACTATGCTTACACATCAAGTTTTAAATATTTTTTTATTTACTTATCCATCAAATAAAGAATGTAAATTATATGTAAGAAGTTGTCATTTTTTGTTTTTATAAATAAATTTTAAAATTTTGAATGACAACAATGTGTGGTACAAAATTTTCAAATGTTTAGAATTATAATTGATGTTGTGTATAAATATTGGAATAACGTTTCAACTGTGTAAAAAAAATAAGTGTTAAAAACAAGACGAATACAAGTGAGTAGGTGAAAAATAGGTCACACTACCTCTTAACAAGTGAGTAGGGGAAAAATAGGTCACACTACCTCTTAACAAGTGAGTAGGGGAAAAATAGGTCTTACTAGCTCTTAGTAGTAATAGTAGTAGTAAAAGTAGTATGGAAATGAAGTTTCTATGTCTTAGTGTTGGTATTTTAGAAATACCGTTTCTGGGTCTATTAATTTATTAATTCGTGTCAACAACATTAAAATTACGTATTACTCTCACAAAAAGACTTGTACACTGTATAACGTTTAATTTTCCTTTTTCTAATTATCTAATAAAGTGTTTTTTTTTTATTTGTTCACAGGAAAGTGTAACCGCCACAACAGACATATAAATGTAAATTAATTTTAAAAAATAAATGAAATAATGTTTAAAATATTTTTGTTTTATATAATTTTATTAAAATTCACATACCTTTTTCTTAATCTGAAAGTCTCCTTTGCCGGTCTTCACCAACACATGTGTACTGCAATCAAACGATAGGAGTTCCTCATCAGTGAATGCCGTGTTGTAGCGATCCGGTAGATACATGAAATATTCCTTATCCTCATCCAGAAAGTCCACTCGTATGGCGTCCCCGTACTTAGTGGTTGATCGTTTCATTGTTGATATGTTGTACTCCTTGCCTTTTGTTAGTTCTGACGTTCGACAATATTTTGGGTAAGTCATAGAGTTGAATTTAATAGCAAAGTCCATTTTGTGTAAGCGTTGTTGTGTAGTGTCGTAAGAAGAACAAGATGATATGCTGCACGTCACGGTATATAAAGTAAAGACCAAGAATTGGTGGGGTATTGATACAATGGTGGGGTAAGTAATAGTAATAAAAGTGTGGAAGGGGACATAAAGAGTTGAGAACAGAGTACAATTTTTTTTCTAAAATGACATCTCACTAACTGAAGACACATCGTCTTCTGCTCGTAAATTATATGACTTCACACAGAAATGTTTGCAAGAACATTTGTACGAGACAGTGAATTTGGTAGATGTTTTATTACTACAAAAGGATTTCCACGCGGTTTTCCCAGGTATAAAAATCAAATCAAAAGCTGTAGACCTCATATTACCAAATTTCTGATTCGGTAAGTTAATGAAATCTAAAAGGATTTTTCGATATGTAATATTCACCTTAAAATCTACCTGAAGCGTACATATCCCAAATTTTTTTTTAAACATTAACGAAATTCTTACCCATGGAAATTGAAGTTTTAAATATCTCTTTAAAACGTTCATATGCCAGTACTTCTTACGTTCAGGGTGAAAAATATACCAGGTTGAGTGGAAGCAAGGCAATTCGCAAAAATCACGAAAATAAAATTTACATGCAGCCAAATGATTAATTTCAGATGGTTGAATTGGAACGTTAAATGAACTACTCAAATTACAACCGCTACAGGTGAAAAGATTAAGAGATTTTGAAAAATAATATCCGTTATAAATCAATGACAAATAGTGTTTCTTTCGTTCTTCTTCGAAATCGTTCAAAGAAATGTAACGTAATCGTACGCTGGTTCGTAAGTTATTCAAAAAGGTTATTTTCCGTCTCTCTGTTTTTAGTTCGTTCATTGTCATAAGTCTAAAAAGTTTGCAAACATAATAACAGGATTCTAGTGAATCAACATGTAAATACGTGAAAATATGAAACCAAATGTAGTATTGTGTCTCTATATGTCTGTTCATTTTGAACAACACGAAATGTATGAAGAACCTTTAGAATGTGTTTTATACTAAAGTGAACTTGTAAGTTCAACTACCTCTTGTAGACTGTCGTTGACCTGTCAGTCTAATATAAAAGAAACGCTTGTAAAACGCATTGCAATTTTACTGAATGCATAAAGTTGCTGACTTTTACAGCCAGAGGAATGATTAATAATTTACTGCATCATAAATAATGATTCTACCATGCATGTACTGCTAGTATAATGAAAAGGAGATTATTTCTCACAAAAAGCAATAAATATTGTTCCTCCCAGACAAAATTATATTTTCTATCTTATTCACCTGACAACGTAACATATAATTTGCATTAAACATAAAATTATACTGGCGACTGGCGTCATTTTCTTACTATTTAAATGTAAATGTCTAAACTTGATAAGGTCAGAAGCGGTCATTCAATTTCCTTCGGTTGTAAAACATTCCCACTATCATTGTAAAATGTACCTCTCTTGTATCTTGTGTATTTATAAAAGTTGTTTCTTATGAAAGCAATAAACATTGGACGTCCCAGAGAAAATAATATTACACAATCAGTTTATTACTTCATCGGCAATGAATTATTCTATATAATTTACTTTAAACATAAAATATGGTACTGACGCCTAGCAGCTTGATAAGGTCAGAAGCGGACATACAATTTCCTTCGGTTGTAAAACATTCCCACTGACATTGTAAAATATACCTCTCTTGTATCTTGTGTATTTATAAAAGTTGTTTCTCATGAAAGCAATAAATATTGTACGTCCCAGAGAAAATAATATTACACAATCAGTTTATTACTTCATCGGCAATGAATTATTCTATATAATTTACTTTAAACATAAAATATGGTACTGACGCCTAGCAGCTTGATAAGGTCAGAAGCGGTCATACAATTTCCTTCGGTTGTAAAACATTCCCACTGACATTGTAAAATGTACCTCTCTTGTATCTTGTGTATTTATAAAAGTTGTTTCTCATGAAAGCAATAAATATTGTACGTCCCAGAGAAAATAATATTACACAATCAGTTTATTACTTCATCGGCAATGAATTATTCTATATAATTTACTTTAAACATAAAATATGGTACTGACGCCTACCAACACTCTTGTTTGCATTCGAAATCTAAATGTCTAGACTTGGAAAGTTCAAAAGCGGTCATATCAAGATACGATTTACTTCTGTATTAACACACCTCCATCACAAGTTTAAAACACATTCCTTTGTCCGAATCATAGTGCTGAATCGAATAAAGCAACGTGTCTAGAGCCTTTGGACCATCATATAGGCTGAACTACAAATTTAGAAACAAATTTTTTTTTAAAATTTCTATTTATAAATTTGTATTTAGCCTAGGTGTTTAAGGTGTTTTTGTTTGTCTGTAAGTGTATTTAGTGTTGTTCTGTGTAAACTGTGTTGTATCGTACGCGTGTACCATCGCTCTTACACCGGATCAAATCAAACCTCGTTTTCCTTTAACCGTCTCGCTACATCGCAATTCGCTTCGCAAAAGACTTTCACAACATCTTCTAAACAATGTTCTCCATCTTTTGCTGTGCATATATTATAACAATGAACAATACCGTCACACGTATCTATATGATGTTCAGCCTGATGCTCCTGCCTTTTGTTCAATTTACACTTTTCTGGAAGCCAACATTCTGTGCTGATATCTTGAGATCGTTCCCACGGTCCTGGACTGACACACATCACCCAGTGTCGACGCCCATCACAATATTCACTGTGATATTTCTGACAATGTTCGACGTATGAGCCGGATTGGTAAGGTTCTTCGTCAGCGTTCATAGTTTGAGTTTAACAGTGAATGGAACCGCTCACCGAGTTCTCACCGCTTATATACCATCATTTTTCCCCACCACCGTATGCGGTTATGACAAAGGCGCGTTGGGTTTTTTCTATTTAACAAGCGGACCCTCCCCCACAGCTGTCTTTTATGCAACTGAGGTCACAAAAAAACGTAACGTAGGCCTACAACCGCATTTAAAATTTTTTTTTGCATTAACTAAAGTGTTTACATTTTTATAAATATCTTTGTTGATACAATTCAGATAAACACTCACATTCAAATACCAAGAGTTGATTAAAAATATTAAACTAAGGAAAATGACCACACACACATGAAGGAAAACAATGAAGCAATAAATGTGTTTTTTAATTTTTTCAAAAATTCTTGACGTATTAATGATCTTGATAAAAAAAAGCTTAGTTTCACTACAATTTCAAAAGGGAACGCATACATCTAAGACCTCATTCACACAAACACATGTTCAATCTTGCAAGAGGATTGCCATGATCTTTGTCAGCGGTGGAGTTTAAGCCATCAGCGCCCTGTATACTTTTTTTCAGTTGGTGATCGGAGATCGTCCGTAACACACAGAGAGTGCCCGTGACACTAATCAACGGTGGTTTTTAGACCTCCAGAGCCCCTTTCATTCAACATCAATCACGAGGATGACGTCAGAGAAAAAAATGTTTTTATTTTTTCTCAAAACGAGACAAGTTAAGTCGACAGAGCCTCAACAATCACATCAAAGATGTCAAGTGTTCCCTCCTCGGAACAATATGTTCCAGAGTCATTGGTACGTTATTGATATAGCTAATCAACAAGTTACAAGACGGTGAATCTTTTACATGATCTGCTAGTACACTGTCTATATGTTGAAAGTGCATTTTACACGACATACAACAAACAGAGTCAGAATTTTTGTCAAAATAAAAACCACATTTTGCTATTTCACGTACGTTTTCCGTATGTTCCGCAAAGGTTGACAATCTGTCACTTTCCCTTCTGTAATCGCAAGTTAACCATTTTGCGAGATGAATACACTTTGAAAGAGAACATCTCATTCTACCATCGGTCTTGTGTATACCCGTGGTGACAGGACAATGAACTTTATTTTCGTTTGTTAACCTTGGTATTAAATGTTTACACTCATCCAAATTAATAACAACCCCATCAACTAATGACTTTAAATAAACTTGTTTTTCACGTCCTTTTGTGTAAATAAATTTATACTGATTGAGAATATTTTTGACTGTTGTCAAACTGTATGGAATATCACCTTCTTCCCAAATTAAACCGTGAAAACGTGATTCTAACCAGTGTGCAGTTTTTCTGTAAATACAATTCAACTCACCTCGATCGAATGGTGGCTTAAAGTGTAAATGAACAAAAGAACGTGTGTTTAAATCTAAAACAACAAATTCTTTAAGCACAAAGTCATTGCTGTTATCGTAGAAAGCTTGAAATTCACATATGCAACTTGAATGAGACATTTTACCACACTGATTGAGAAACTAACTGTTCTTTCAATTTATTTACAGTGTCACATAATAACCAGTATTGCCAATATAGAATAATATATACACAGACAAAATAAGATGATCTTTTACGTATCTTGTACATAAACCGTACGACTCTGTTGATTTTTCCCACCCCTCAAAACCGACTAGCGTTCGATTACATGAATCAGTGCGAGTGGTACTTGGTCCGTCTACCGTATCAAAGGCGACTCGTCTATCTATTGTATCGAACACGGACAGTGACAGAATCAATTTCTCGTCTTGTGCTACCGTCGACGAACGTTTATTGCACACATGGTCATCCAACATAAACTTTTGTATTTTACCATCATATGGATCACGTGTGAAACCTACAAAACATATGTTTCCCGAACCGACATGGGATATTTTTTTCACGTCATTACATTCAAATTCACAGATATACGTTCTGGATTTATTTTTAAATTTAATTTCAATTTTAACGTCATCCGGTTGTGAAAAATGATGGAAAGTAAAATCGGCAATCATCAAGTAGCTGTGTTTTAATTTGCATGTGGCCGAAAACGGAACCGCTACACCGCCAACAAAAAGCGTTAAATCGTCAACTACCGAATCGTACATCTCACGAGTCACTAGTCCACTGTCTCCTCTTGCGATTTTACAATTGTTTTATACGCAGCATACTCATCTTGCAACCTGTCTGTCCACCACGCAACATGTGACGTTTTTACCTTAGTTATCCCCTCTACAATCTTTGATTCGTCATACCATATGTCACGTACATGTTTAGTCAGGCTTGGTATATGTTTATCAAACCAAAACCACTCGGAGGTTGTCAAAGAAATTTTATTGTTTTTATTATCGACAACCTGAACGTACCATTTTCCAAAAATTTGTTTCACCTCCACCACGGAATGTGAGTTGTCATCTGTGATGGCTTTTAAGTGACATGTAATTTTTGTGCTCTTGTCCAACGCTAGTTGTATGTGATCCCGATTATTCACCATTAATTTCCACAAGTGGTACGACAAGACCACACGTTTGCGAGGGGCTGTGAATACGACCGCGGTATTAAAGTTTTGATTGGAACAAACCAGCCCGACGCTTACATGTTTATCAAATTTATTGTTTAACGTGTATGTTAGCGGTAAAAATATGTAATACATACCGTTTATTGATGGTGTTGTCCGTCCTGGCAACAGTGTTTCCGTGTCCTCAGCGTCCTGCGACAGAGAATACCGTGAGCCCATACTGCCGAGATAAAACTAAAGTGTTTTCTAGTATGTAGATACAATTTATATATATATAGGTTGGTACACTCATTACAAAAGTTTACGTACCGTGCCAGTCAACGGTTTGTATTCCACCACGGCATCGTAAACGATCAAACAGTAAGCTACCGTTTCAGCGGGTACCGTTTGTTCCGTTTCGATTTCCAACCTTAAATCAACGGCACCCGTTTTTAAAGTTTCATTTTGCTTAGAACAGTCAATAACGTATACTGCACCGTTCTGCTTGAATTCTGACAAATTTAAAAAAGGACCTGTACCAGTGTCACACGAGTAGGACGATTTAAACCGAGAATAGGCGTCGTAAAACAAGTTCATATCACCGTGCACATTATCGTATGGAAAATACTCACTGTTCAAATATAACTTAACATTGCGGACTGCGACTGAACCACCGCCGCTGTTGAACTGTGAAGGATTAGCGTTTGGGTTAGCTTTCTTTTTTGTATGAAAGGCGACAATCACGTACCTAGCCGTTTCCATGTGTGAAGAAGTCTTAACCGACCACAGATGATGGTTTGTCTGTGGGAAAGATGGGTATTCGTGTAATTCCCATCTCCGAAAGAATATCTGAACTGGTCTGTCTGATTCAACAAGTTTCAACAAACTTAATCGTGTCACGTCATTCACACGAATGTAAGGTATTTTCCAATGAACTTTTTTTAATGTCAATAAGAAATCTTTTTTCGCATCTGGCAACAGGACAGCGTCTTTATCGGTCGGAGCACGCAAAAGTATCAGTTCTTGCTTGACGGGTAAAGTGATTTTGGTGTAATCGTCAAAGACGGGTAAGAGAAATTTTAACGGATAACAAAATGAAAATTTTCCACTCGTGCTATCTACAGAGATCGAACCGATTGATTCGTTCCAACCTGCGTTCGCAAGAGCCTTATCGTTTGCATTTAAGGTAAGATAATTTTTTATTGTAGATGTAATCCCAGGATTCTTTACCCTATCCACTTCTATACCGCTAATTTCGTACCTGATTTCATCGAAAAGAAAAGCGATCGCGTTATTCACTAATTTATAGTTAACGTTCACTGTGACTGCCTTTTCCAGTAACGTACCTTCAATGTAGAGGAAGCTTTCGCTGGGCAATGTGAATACATCTTGTTGTTGAATAGGGATTCTTATCTCATCATTATTGTTGTAAGTGGTTGACGCGTACGGTGTGTGACTGTGGTACTCCCAACTTGTAAATACATCATTGAAAACCGGTTTATCTTGAACGTTCAACACTTCCATGACACCTCAAACACGAAAACCTATGGATTTTAAAAACCGTATGTTATGAGGTTTCAACTTGTTCAAGGTCGACTTACGACTGCCAACTGAACATGTGTGTTCATTGTACTTATATGTTTTTCGTGGTAAAATAACCAGACCCATCTCTTGTACGTCTTAAATGCAATCGCAAAGAGATTACTTCGTTTGCAAAGTTTATGAGATTGCCTTCTTGGTCTTCCAGGCGGATGACAATAGACTGAAGGCGTTTAACGTTTACTGGTAAATATATAACGTTGGTAGGCGTCTCCAACAGTTTATAACCAGGGTCAACGGCCAAGGGAAATTCATGTAGAATATGTGTTTCTTTTCCGTTATCGTAAGATCCTTGCACAATATTGCACAACACCCTGATGATATTTACCTTGATGATGTTTACTTCGTTTTCTGATACGTGCCATTTGTTTGGCTCCAACACCCGCTCTGTAAAACCTAACATTGCAGACAAATTGTTTGGTTGTGTGAAATCTATGGGGCGTGAAGAGTAAATTTCCGTATGCAGAGTATTATTGTTTGCTTTAAGATGAAATTCCAGTGGAATGTTAGCTCGTAAACACGTCTCTTTTATGTATTTCTCTAAATCTTCCAGCTCGTACGCGCCTTGTGGTATCACGATCGACACCCCAGCATTCGACTTATCTTTATCTAGAATTTTCTGTTCGACGTCCGAGTACATTGTGGTCGCCCTGCCCCTGTTGATCGGTTCGTCGGAAACTATAACTTTACCTTCTGCGTCAGGCAGTTGATGTTGCCCGGCGTCTGCATTGCCAAAAAAAAAGGTGTTGTTAACATCTTTTTCCACGTTTGGGATTGTGTTGTAAGTGGATAGATTGATTAGTCCGATTTCCCAGTCGGTGGTGCTGCCAAGTTCGACGGGGGGAAAAACATCACATTGAAGTACCGAACCGCGGCCGGAAATAGAAAACATTTTACTGTGCTCGTAAAAATTTCAAACACAAATGACCGCAGTTGACTTTTTTCTGCTCTCTTTTATAGTTGTATTGTACAGTGATTCGCGATCCATTTAACCCCGTTTTCCAATATCGTACCAACTCCGGTGGTGGACGTAAGTTACCATAACTGTCATAATAGTTGACGTGATCGGCGAGTTTGCGATAACACACCCAATGAGTACCACGCCCACTTTCTTTGTCCAAATTCACGATTCCGCTTTCATTTTTTCGTACCCGCGTCGGCAGGTTGTTCAACATGAAAACGCCCCGAAAATACGTTACCTGGTCAGCATATTGTAAAAGTTCTTGACCGTTTAGCGGACGCGACGGCAACGAGTTGAGGTTTTTTTTTTCCTCAACTGCATCCCACGCCCTTTGTAATTTTTTAGATACACACCGCGACCTTTGTAATTTTTTAAATACAATCCTTGTCCTACTACTGTGGTAGCTGCTGCACGGCGAGACCGTTCACGTCCACTCCTACGTCGTCGTCGTCGTAGTCGTCGTCGTAATCCGCCCCCAAATTTAGTTTTCAGCTTCATCAGGTTTGTCACTGTCCACGCGGCCGCTTTCTCTGCTGCACTTGCGTCACCCGCTTTTACCCGTTCCCACGCTCGTTCAGCCAACACCCGATCCGCTTCTGCCCGTTTTCCGCTGTCGGTGTACTTTGAGTAAGCGATGTCGTGTTCCTTACACGCTGAATCCAATTTATTTATCCCTCGATCGCCTCGTCTCAACCGCTCCTGTAATTTAGTACCGGGTCCACAGTACTGGTAACCAGGAATATGTAGTTCTACCGGTAATAAGTCGATGGTACGATTCAATATCTTTCCGCCGATCTCGCTGATTGCGTCAAGCAGTCCTGCTCCCTTCTGACGTTTTACAAACATTCTCACACATATTTATAGTTTTTGCACACACTTTTATACCTTTTTTTACATCTATATTGAGGAAAAAATGATGTTTTAATATGTAATCATCATATTATTTTAATCTCAAATGTCATCCATGTTAAGAGTATATGAAACCCCACTAGTGGGCTCTTCAGTTTTCATATTGCTGCCACTGTTTAGTCTATCGTTTAAATAAGATAATATTACTGCATCGTTTCCAATCGATGGTGCGCCTACGTTTGTAAGTCTTCTATTTTCCATATCATATCCATCACCTTTTTTATCTAATTTGAAGCCAAAACCCCTATCTCCTTTCGGTCCTGCTTTGCCTGGAGGTCCTTGAGGACCGACTATTGGTTGCAATTCTGGTCCCATCTTGTAATGTTGATGCCGATGAATAATTTTTATCAGCGTGTCCAAAAAATCTTTGGCAATTTGATCTATTTTTGGATCGTCCACCACTTCTTCAGGCGTCAATGGAAGCGCCTCCGGTCCATGTACACTTCTGATTTTACGCCGTTGCGATCTCTCTACAACATCTAAAAAGTTTGTTAAGGCTTGCGTAACGTAATCTCTGTTTACGGCGTCTGTCGGTCCTATTGGATGTGGAACGTTAATAATGCGTTTTCCTTGCACATCGAACGCTTGCAGTTTTGAATTAAATTTCATTCCTTCACCCGATTCTCCACGTGGTCCTGGCGCTCCCTGTTCACCCTGTGGACCTGGAACGCCTGCTGGCCCTGGAGGACCAACCAAAACTTCAGGTGAAATATAATACGTCTCGCTGAACTCTTGCAACCGGTCTCTCAACGATTGAGTCAGCTTTTTAAATTCGTTCACATCACCGGAGGCGGTTCGCTCGCCACGCTGTTGTTTTTGCAGATGAATCGCCATTTGCACAGACGTTTCAAACACTTCGTTGCAAACGTCCCGCACTTGATTTAAATTGGTCGCGTCGTTTCCACTTTTTCCACTCGCCACATTGATAAGTCTGCACTTTTTCACGTCCACACTTTTATCACCGAATACGAGCGCCTTTTCCAAAGCCGATTGCTTGGCATAATTCCAGTTTAGATAGCCGAGTGTGACGGCATCGTTGTCTTCATCGGGCACGCCTACATTTTTCACCACGTAATTGTGCATGTCTACCTGCTTTGCGGACGCGTCCACATCCAAATTAGTATGTTCTTTGTGATATTTCAAGGTGACTGCGTCTTGGTCGTTGATGGGTGAACCCACAGCCGTCAGGCGTTTATTGTTAAACGCTGGATTTCCTTCGGAATCTGTTGTCGCTGCTCCTGCCGCTACTGCGTCTAGACTCGCTGCTACGGCTGCTGTTGCTGATGACGTCGCTTCTAGAGTGGTTCGCATGTCCGCCTTGGTGGCGTAGTTTTTTGAGAGGTACTGGACGGGTACTGCATCGTTTTGGTCAACGGGTTCTCCAACATTTTTCACGCGTATATAGTTGGCATCGTAAACGTTGTCAGACAGATTAGTTGTCAAACAGGTTTTTTTCATGGCCCGCAAATTGATTGCGTCACTGTCCGCCTCAGGATCGGCCACGTTGATAATTTTTCTCTTCTTTACATCAACGCTCAACGAGTTTGGATCAAGTGTAATACAATCGACTTTACGTGCAGCGTCCGTATCTGATATAGGAACATTCAAATTACGTAAACGTTTTCCCTGCACGTCGATGTCACCGTCTTTGGTCAACTTTAAGGTAAACCCCGACGGGCGGCCAGCAACATGATGATGATATTGATCACCCTCACTATAACGTCGTCTGACGTATCTATTGGAGTGACCAAACTTGTCGATACTCATTGTTCACTTATTAGTGTCGATTTGTTTTCAACGCACCGCCTTTTATAATACCGGCTTCACGCAGTTCCTCAACTATCGATTGGATTTCGTTTGTATGACCGACATTGCCGGCCGCTTGTGACGCCAACAACAAACGCAACCGGTCACATAGTTCGTTCACATCGTCCCAATGCACGTACTGAATACGACTGTCTGTCAACACCATGCCGCTTCCTACGGTGGGAGGAGGAGTGGCTTTGTTGAAAAGCGGTTTGATAATTTGTGTGTATTTGTAACCACGATTCGAGTTTATCTGTCGCCCTGGATCATATCCTTGCCGATAGGCGTTTGTTTGTATCAATATCTTGTGGTATGTGTGTAGATCGTCTGTTGTATACGAGACGGGTTCCTTTTCAAAGATCAACGAGTGAAGACCCGCGGTCATGTTGTAACTAACTCTACCAATTAACAATTTCATACGACCAAATTTCACCTCTTTATCACCAATCATCAACTTGTCGTTTTCCAAGTATACCCCGTACACGTGATCCATCGTGTTAGTGACATCATCTATCAGCATTTGCAGATAATATTTGGTGGGATTTTTATCGCTCATGGAATCAATTACTCTTGATTCGTTTGCTATTGACTTTCTTCTAGGCGCGGTCGGCGTACTGGTTTCCTTTGGTTTAAATGGAAACTCTGTGTCATCCCAACGCTTTTCCTCATCTACATATTTGTCCTCAAGCACTTCTTCTTCTTCTGTTTTAACCACATCGTCCGATTTTTTGATGAATTCTTTCAAAGGAGTGACAATCGGTCTCAAACGTTTCTCCAAAAGCTCCTCAGACTCAATCACACCCGTCGTGAAAGCTCTGTGCTTACGTTTAATATTGTCCCGTAAACGTTGCACCTGTAACGCCACCGACAATTGTCGCTTATCCATTTTACAAACACTCGAGTAGTTTGGTGGTGAATCACTCGTATTTATACCCGAACAAACTCATCGAAACCGACCCGATAACGACCTTCATTTATATTGCTGTCTTTGTCTACTACGAGAAAATTTTTTCCATTGCTATTGTTCCATGCCAACGAGCAGATTTCTTTAAATTTATTAAACGGAATGTCAGTATTTACGTGATCCGAATGAATATGATGTAAATTTAAATCGTCTTGTTTGAATACAACAATCAAGTTGGCGTTGTCTCTGATCAAATGTTTGGGGATCCTACTGTACGATTGACCCAAATAAAAGGTGTCTAATTTGTTGTGACGTCCCATTGTGAAATAGTTTCTTATGTTGTCGTGTTTTTCGCATGCAATGTCGTCAAATACCATCAAAGAATTGGGTCTGGCTTTACTCGGATGGTAAACATTTTCGTTTTCGTTAAATGTAAAATAACCGACAGTAGGTACGCCCTTCATTATGTGAGATAAAAACTGATATTTCGGTTGCTTCAGCGACTTTGAAAAAACATATAAATTTTTAAATTTCAGTCCGTTCTCGGAGAAAATCAGATTAAACAGTAAATTCGTTTTTCCACAATTTGAGGGACCGCAAATTATACACCTGATTGTGTTGGGAAGGAGATTGCTGTGTCGTTTTCCGTGCTTCGATTTTATGGGTTCGGTGTACTTGTCAAAATTTATTACATCGAGTTTATCTTTTTGAGGAATACGTTCCATTATAGTTGACTGGTTGATTGGAACAAAGCGATTATACTTAATTGCGTGCAATATATACCCTTTTACTGTTTTTGTACGTCATATAAAAATTTGCTCCGATTCCGACAAAGACAAACAATGCATAGACGACCAATAAAGCTATTATACCTACACCGCTGTAATCAAATTTTAAGGTATTTTTTTCTTGTGGTGGTACACATGATTTGTTACACATTAAATTAACATCTATTGGTGAAATAGAATTGTTGATAATATCATTCACTTTCTTGTCCAATGGGTCGATTGTTTTTAAGTTTATGCATTTTGACACGCTATACAGTTCACGAAACGTACAGACGTTAAAGGTTAAATTGTCTCTGCTCAAGTAGTACCATAAACTGTAAATTTTTTCAAAATCAGATGGGACATTATATCCTTGCAACGAATGGATACATCCCTTCAAGTGAAATTTGATCGTATCATCGAACGGAGAGCTGTTGAATAGTGTGTAATGGAAATTTGTTTTGTCTGTAACTACTACAACGAGAAAGAACATTGAAAGTACAAACGTCACCGACCACATGTCAAACTCAAATGTGACAACGGCAGTGAAACATGTACATTTATAAAATATCACCTTTCTTCACCCACGAGTCATGTGATTTATCGAAACCTAACCACCTGACCAACAGCATGTCTCCTTTACGACGCAATACCTTTTCCACCAGGAACACGTCGTCGTATTTTGTTTTCAACAACTCGTGACCGTAAAAGCCACCTTTTAATATTTCTCCTCTACTATCGCTGAGAAGGTACGTTAATGGTAAAGTTGGTTGTATTTTGTACACGGTAAAGACCTCATTGGTCCAATTAGGTAAGTATCCTTTGGTAAACACCATCTTGTGCTTACTAATGCGAACTTTATCACCGACTTTAAATTCACGTTTTATTATATTGGCTACACGTTTGGGTACACGGTTTAATCGATTCAACACTTGTTTTTCATTTTTACCATCAACTTGATTCGGTTTCATTCCAATAGACCTGTGAAAAGTGTTGTTATATTTGGTGATAAGCCCGGGTAATATTTTCAACCAATTATATGAACCCTGATTGGTGAAAACACGCCACATTTGCGTCTTTAACGTCCTATTGAACCGTTCTACTATGGCAGCCTTTTTTTCAGAAAACGTGGCGTAATGATTGATATTGTGTTGTTTTAGCAGATTCTGTACGTGTACATTGAAAAATTCCTTTCCATCGTCCGTTTGTAAATTACGCATTGGGTGTGATTTTAGAAACAGTCTCAATGCGTTAGCTACCATCACTCCTGTCTTTCTTTTTATCGGTATCGCGTCGGCGACTTTAGTAAAACAATTAATTATAGTTAGTATGTAATTAAAATTATTATTTAATTTTGCATATTTACCCATTTCCACTAGATCAGCCTGGTACAGGTCATGTCTGCCTTTCAACGTGGTCGTTCTCCTAGGAAAGTTCTTGCGCGCCTGTCTGTGCAGTTCGTTTGCGATACCCGATCGGATGTCCATGATGCTGTTGCTTTTAATTCGGGTGAAATTACAATCATATGATCGACTATGGAAGGATATATATATAGCCTAGAGGAGGGAGTCGGGACGGGACGAGGGACCTGGTTCATTGTACTCTACTCGAGCACGTTTTGCTGGAGATGGTGATATTGGTCTGTCGTCGACATCATTGACCGCGTTGTCTAGAGAGTAGTGACCGTACGGGAGCGTGTCAAGACCATCGTCAAGTACGTAACGTTTGTCGTCGAATGGTGAAAGTGAGAGTTTGTTGATGTCTATAGAGTAAATATTGTGTAATCGACTGCGAATCGATGAACACTTTGTGTATGTCAATTTCTTTTTTAATAGACAGTCCAAGTACGACTGGTGTCGCAAGTCTTTCTTGATACAAACACGGTTGACCCCCTTTGCCACTCGTTTTTCATTGTCTTTAGTCATAAAACTGTACATCTTAGCACGGAGTCCGACAAACTCTTTGATTGGTACTCCGTGAGTTTCATCGGCAAAAGTACCGACTTTCTTCTTGTTGATGGTGCTGTAACAGGCGTGAGTCGGTGGAAAGTTTGAGGTGTCAAAGAGACCCAGGCGTTCACTCATGTCATCGTAAACGTTTACCGTTTTCACCTCATACATCAAACTGTCAGTGTCGGTCATTAATAGACGAATATTTTCACCGTACCTAGCCTTTGCGTAATTATAATGAAAATTGTACATTATATATTTGCTGAGGTCCAAGATTGTGAACCCTACGTAAATGGGACGGTTTAACATAACTTGTGCTTTGTTCAGGGCGATACCTACTACTTCAGGGTTGTAGGTGTACCACCGTTTCATGCGTGGCTGAGAGATCCATTTGTCCAGGTTGTTAGGTTGATTAACAAGTTTGAAATCGGTATGTTTACGAACATTTTCCAGCGATTTACCATACACTGCATTGTTCAGAAGCTTAAAGAACCGGGACTCGAAATCGTTACGGGCATGTTTCCGAAGATTGGCGTTGAACTCTATGTATGGACGAAGCCAATCGGACTGCTTGAATTGGATTACGCGATGGACTTTTTTCAATCGTAACCCAAGCGACAGATACAGTTGCAGTGTACGGTAGTGAACTATGTACTTTTCCTTGTCGTACAAGGTGGTCAAAAGTTTAGGTTGCTTGCCAATCTTTCTTGAGTGTTTTCTTAGAAAAGGGGAGAGGTGTGGTGGTACTCTGTTTTCCGGGGCCAACGGGTAGTCACGGTGTTGATCGTGTAGCTCTTTTGGGTATTCGAGATCAACTTCCAAAATAAAACCTGTGGGCGAATCAGAGGGAATGGACAACCAGTTAAATTTTGGAATTTCCTCTTTTTCGACCCACTTGAATTCACTGGTGGGGAGTGGCTGGGACATTGCATGACCGTACAGGTTTACGCAATCCAGGTATTGGATCCATGACGTGGGGGCATCTTTATTGTGTTGTTCAGGAAACGAACTGTTGTTGGCTGAAGCGAACCGTTTTGGAATTTGAGCCACTCCTCCTCGCACTCCTCGTTCGATAAACAGATGCATGTCGATGTCAGTCAACAGTTCAAGAGACACGTTGGTCATCTTCAACATGGCTGACCAAGACATGTTGGGAGCGGAGTAGAAATGGCACGGGTCGAGGTTGTAATGTTGCATTGACAAGGAACGAAAGTTCTCAAAGACGTCAGCGAGAAGTAATGTGTCACACTCAAGATAGAGGTCGTGGTAGTCGCCCATATTTTGAACGTTGCACACGTCCCATACGCGTTGAGCGTGGACGTAATCATCGTCTGTTACAGATTCACGATTCAGTGAACTATAAAACTTGTCCGGACTAGGTAATTGCGTCTCTTTAAATTTAAAACAGTCTGTCATGTATTCGTAACAGTACACACCTTTTCGGAGTAACAGATCGCGAACGGTGGTGTTTTGA
This sequence comes from Catonia carolina, assembly GCA_035578175.1. NCBI lineage: Eukaryota > Metazoa > Arthropoda > Insecta > Hemiptera > Achilidae > Catonia > Catonia carolina. The sequence goes on along the minus strand of JAQMRL010000021.1, from coordinate 73,027 downwards.
AAACGTGATGAGAGTCGTTTGAATGTGCCGGCTACATCAGTACAATGGTTTTTTAAATTTTCCGTTAGTGTACCGAGAGAATCGTCCAGGAACTGATAGGAGTCTAGGAAGCGTAAATTGTTGACGGTCACTGACATGAATCGCTCACTATTGTTGGCGATGCAAGATATTTTATCTCCTTTAAATTTCCCTAGTGCTTGGACGATATGGTGACTGTCGTAGCCACGAAGATTGTGGAAGAAAACAGGAATGTGTTTCACGTAAGGGGCTTTCAGATTGCATATATTGTGAGCGGCACCTAGAAACTTACCTGTGGTGTGGGAGTGATGACGCACCTTGTAATTATCGGTAGAAACAAAAGGTTCATTACATAGCATACACAAGGTGGAAGAATAATATGTACGATAATCGTCAGGCGTCATATTTATGGGAACACATTTTTTCAACTTATCATCAAGTTCTTTGCCGATTCCGATCAATTGCTCCATCATTTTTTCGACAACATTATCATCGTCACTCTGGGCTCGATATGTAACTGGACCGCGAAATATGTTACCGTCTTCGTCAACAATTACATAGGAAAACCCGCTTGCTGTATGTTTATGTGTGGGATGATTGAAAGCCTCTGGACGACCATTCTCGTCTACTTGTCGTGGGTGGGAGGTGTGTAGTGGTGTAACGAAAGATTCAAGGTCTGCGTAAATCGTGAAAGGGACTTTTAGAGTTTTTTGAAACTCACTAAATTTCATAAAAGATTTTACGGGGTCTTTGGGGTCTGGTAATGTTGTCCGTTGGAGACCAAATTCTTGACAAGTTAACATGTGCTTGTCGCGGTTTGATTTACCTTTAACACCAGTAAATCGGTGATAGCAATAATTACAATAATATGAAGTGCAATGTACAGATGATTGACTGATATTTAATAGTCGAGACAAACCATTGTACTGGTGTCCCATACGAATGTCAGTTTTTGTATTTATAAGACAGTAATGGAATTGTTCACGTGTGGGTCCGGGTAGCAAAAGTAAATGAATTACATGATCGCGATTTCGGTATTTAGTAACGTATACAGGGTAAAATACGTCAGTGTCGGTTTCATAACTTAGAACGTTAATTGATATGGTAGGGTTTTGCTGTTCAAATTTAGGAATGTCTGTTAATTTCACGGGGTAGCTGATACCGTTTGTGTTTAAGAACTTTAAATATTTTTTGTACCAGCTTATCATTTTGTGACGGTCTGGTTGTTGGTAGATGTGTTCTAATATGCACCAAATAAAACACATACGGTCATTCTCATTTTTAATATTTATGACCGCCTTACGGACGCTGATCTTTTTGGGAGTGGGAATAAACGAACCAGCACCGTAGAGGGGACAGTATTGGACAATATGTAAATCACATATCGTGATTTTTTTCAACGTCCATCCACTACCACATGACGTATACGATTCAATACTACTTTGGATTTTTTCAATCGCGTCTTCGTATTGATTGTCCATTTCAGGGATATTTATATTAACGTTTATTAACTGTCTCGTCTTACCATGAAAAACAGCCGTCTGGACAATAGTAGTTGGTTCCGCTCCCTCCTCGTGGTATACAGTTTTTTCCATTTCGGCGTACATAGCAATATACCACTTGATGTTGCCGCCTAAATGATCTCCATAGTAGACCAGTTCATCTATAACGGACGGTTTCATTTCACCAAAAAAAAACAATACATCGCGGACATCTTGTTCTATGAAAGAGAACCGCAAAGAAACGACACGACCTTCGAGGGCGAAAAGAACTTCAGCATCGGGAATGAACATACTGTCACGTGTATAAACAACATCTATGAAGAACGAAGGAAGCTACCTATATTTATACAGATTAACTTACCTTCTCTCTCTTACAGTTCAACTAAGGTTATTCAACTAGTAAAATTTATTACCATGAAGTGAAGTCTATTTAAACTCATGAGACAGAAAAGTCAATAAACTGTTGGAACAGTGTGTTTCTTATTGAACATTCTGTAACTACATTTTATATAAATAAACAGTGTAAAACAAAATTTATGTAGTCTGTCAGTTTAATGAAATATACAGTTTGAATAAGTACATCATACATGTATTGTATAATGTAAGTTTTGCTAGTACTACTACTACTACTACTCAGAGCTAAAACAACCTACACTTTGATAGTAAAATTTATTACTAAGAAAATTCTGTAACTACATTTTATAAAAGATGTAGGGTGTTACAGGTATGTAGATATGAAACGACTTGCGTAAGATATAGATTAACATGTACATGTAATCTGATAGAACAGGTACATAGTACATAGTACATGTTATCGTACTTGCATAGTTCAATGTAAGTTTTATGTAAATTTATTTAAATAAATGAAAGATTTATTATACCCACCAGAATGCATAAGAATAACTACTGTGGACTTTTTTAAAAATTTGGGGCTTTTTTATTGTGCATTCTTTCTAAACAAAAAAGTATTTTCCAATACGTATTGTTCTGTCCGAAAATGTTTATTTTTGTTTATTTTAATACATACTGTAAGGCCACTCTCATACCGGTGAAACACGACCTCGACACGACAGAAAAACGAGTCGCGTCGTACATTTTTGTACATCCAGGAAATGCAACCTCAACGTAACTGTTCAAGCTTTTCTTTGAATCGACTTGTAGTTTTCAAAATGTCAATAACGAATTTTACACCAGATACTTAATTATATATGTTAATTACTGCTTGTTATGTAATTAAATTTACATACAATTTGTGTCCACTAATTACAAATAAACTTTTTTTTTTTTTTTTTTTTTTTTTTTTTTTCTCTTTAATTATTTATTTGCAACTGTAAAATTTTACAATAAGCAAATGAGCTGGTTTTAACATAGGAAAATTTACAATAACAAAGATTAGACCCAGTGGCTAATCTTTGTAGGTGCCACGAGTCATTGTCTTACAAGAGCAGGTCTCTATTCCATGAACGGCGAAGTCGTCGGCGAGGATTTCCAGGAAGAGTACGAGATGATAAGTTTTTGATGTATGGATTTTGATGGTTTTGAAGTTTTCCGAAGAATCTTCTGTAGCAGCTGTATGCCATATCTTTTATGTGTGGTATTTTGAGGTCGTCATGTAGTATTCTGTTGTTAATGTAGAATGGAGCATTGGTGATGAGTCGTAATAATTTTGATTGAAATGCCTGTAGTTTTCTGATATTACTTGGCTTTGCTGTTCCGTAGATTTCAATTCCATAAGTCCAAATTGGCCGAATGAATGATTTATAAATGAGTAATTTTGAACGTAACGGTAATCGGGAATGGCGTCCTATGAGGTGGTATAATTGCTTTACTTTTTTATCCAAAGTCAGTCGTGTATTGTGGATGTGTGTTTGCCAGGTTAGTCGTCTGTCCATCGTGATGCCTAGGTATTTTACTGTGTTCTTTTGTGGAATGGGTTCGTTGTTGAGGAATACCGTAGGACTTTCTCCTTTACATAATGAGAATCTTATATGTACTGACTTATTAGTGTTTATTTTTAATCTCCACTTTTTCAGCCAAATTTCAATTGTGTTGAGAAAGTGTTGTAAGTTGGTACTGGCCTGCGTTAAATCGTGGGATGAAGTCAAGATAGCAGTATCGTCAGCGTATGTTGCTACCGTTATTCTTGGATCAGATGGTAAGTCCGCAGTGTAAATTGTATACAGTAGTGGTGAGAGTATAGAACCTTGTGGAACTCCTGCACCTATATTTTGGTAGTCAGAAACTGATGATCCTTGCCTCACTACAAAGAAACGATCTTCTAGGAAGCTTTTCAGTACGTGATAATACGTATCCGGGAGGAATCTTTTCAATTTATATAACAGACCTGGATGCCAAACTTTGTCAAAGGCTGCTTGAACATCTAGGAAGACAGCGGTGGTAAATTTCTTCTCCTCCAGCGCAACAGCTAGCTGATCCGTCAATCGATGTAACTGATGAATCGTTGAGTGCCTGCTTCTGAAACCAAACTGATGGTGTGGTATTATGTTATTTCCGTTGCAAATCGGCAATAAGCGGGCTAGTAATAATTTTTCGAATAATTTGGATAAAGTTGGGAGTAAGCTTATTGGCCGATACGAAGATGGAGTACTTGGTGGTTTATTTGGCTTCAGAAATAGGACGACGTGAGACAGTTTCCACTGAATCGGGAAGTGCGTCGTTCTGAGGATGGAATTGAATATTTGAGTCATAAGGGTATATCCACATAATGGTAAGTTCTGAAGAATCTCCGCCGTTATTAAATCGTACCCCGGACTCTTTCTTGATGGTAGTTGTTGGACAGCCGCCTGCACTTCCCTTCTTGTGAAGTTTTCCGGAGGCAATGACAAATTCAATGGTGATGACAAGAAATTTTCTACATCTGAGGTGAAACCAGGTAAAGAATTGTCATTGGGCTGAAATACGCGCGCTAGATGATCGGAAAACATGTCGGCCTTCTCTTTGTCTGATTTAGCCCAAGATCCATCGGGGTGTTTAAGTGGGTGCGACTGCATTTGGTAACGCAAAAGACGCTGAAAAAAACTTGAATGTACTAAAACTCACGTGAATTTTTGAGAATTGTTTATTTTGTGTAATATAATAGATAGAATTTTACAATAATCAATGCTTTATTAACATTTCGAAATCCTTTACAGATTTTTACAATAATTTTATTTTATCTGTAGAATATATTTACTGTTATAGGTTGAGAGGTTCCAATTGTACTCAAATCGTCGGTTCAACTTTTTAATACTGAAAGTACACATTGTTTCTAGTCAAAAACTGACTTTTAAATAAAGTTATCTTAAGGACGTAAATCAATTTTAAAACACTATCATGGATATATTATCGTGCGTTATAAAGGAAATAAAGTGTACTTAATTTATTTGATACATATTGTTGTTGGAATGCAAGACTATGTAGAATGGAGAGCATCTATACGACTCAAGTGCAAATTCTAGTCACTGTGTTTGTTTAGCTGATGGAATTCTCTCTCACTCTCAACTATGTCGCTTTATCTTGAATCACAGACCGTATTATCGTTATCAATTATCCCAAAATGTTTCGCTATGTAAATGTAAGAAAGGCAAATTTATCCGTTTGCTCTAATTTCACAATAAATTAATTAGTGGTAAAACGCAAATATACTGGATTGTATTTGAACATCTTACTTGATACTAACAGTGTTCATAGTATGCTGTAATTTATTAGTGAATATGATTTAATTAATACCAAAATAGATTGAATAAAAACATTTAACAATTAATATGTTGACACAATTATAATGAGAAAAATCTTCATTTATCAATTATACTTCAAATTATAAACTCTTAAATAAAAAAAGCAGTCATGAATTACCACGTTTTCTCAGGTGTTTAATACAGTGTTGAATAATATTCCAATCAAGACTGAAAAAATAACGTATTGGATGATAGAATTAATCCGGCAAAATTTTTATTCCTAATATTTTGCTTTCGGTGGCCGTGTTACCAACCATTCTCATGAATGACATTAACTTATTGAAACTTTCGAATCGGGCTGCTATAGCACTGAAGCCGACAGCTAAGTTTGTATTTTATTTATTTTCTGCATAAAATGCTCCTGTCTGAAACATTTATTTAAGTGCCATATTAAAATTCTATGCAACTTACAATATACCTGTATTTAGAATGATTTAGAAAATTTACGTAGGCTGTAGCCTACTTATACAGCCTACTTTACGTAGCCTATTATTTATACTTATACAGTGTGATTCTAAATTGTACTACAATCTAGGAAGATTATTGTATAGCTAAAAATAAGAGAACTAGTTCATACAAACAAAGGTCCGGAAATACTTTGTTTGCGTGCTATCCCGGCAAAAAATTTTGCTGTATTCCTGGACAAAGAGTGAAATAAAGCCACACCGAAATTATGAGAAGCTAAATTAAAAGAAAATTTCAGTGGTTTCTTATGGTTTCCAACGTGGGAATTTAAAAAATTAAGTCCCAGAACTGTATCGCTTTTAGGTTTTAAGAAAAACACATTTAGGTTTAGAAAATACACATTTTTTGTTTGTCGTATAATAACTTTATTAAATTGCGAATAAACACATAAAACATTTAAATGCGAATTGTTGAGAATTTTATTCTAAAAAAATGATATAAAAAGGCGTGCAGTTTAGAATCACCCGGTATAAACTCTGTCATTTTTTATATATTATTAATAAAACTGTTTACCCACGTACAGTTACTAGTTCCATAGTTGATGTCAAACCACACTCTTAAGTAAAAAAATAAAAATAAAAGTAACCCTTGGCCACCTACGTGGCGTAATAGTTAATGCACTAGCCTACTAAGTGGAGGTCCCAAGTTCAATTCTTAGCTAGGGTCTGGATACATTACGAGACAATTCCCACCATTCCAGCTGCATTACTCACTACACTCGCTAATAACCCTGCTATTGATGCAACTTTATAAATAATAAAAGTAAAACTTTACGTGTGTATTTTGTTTATGGATTTTCTGCATTTTTAAATCTTAAAAGTGAGGCGAAACTCTTAATAAGAGTATAACGATAGTAAGAAAAATATATTTGTAAACACAGGTCCGTAAACGCTTCGTTAGCTATTTAAATAAAATAAATTAATGAATTAATTTATTAAGTGTGTACTAAGTTTCAGTTGAAAACACATCGAACGTCTAAACAACCACGTAAATCACTTAGAACTGAATCTCTTAGGCAACAGCAATAATTTTCATAGACTAAAACATGCTACAGTACTGGATCTCCCAGGGCTATTCTGATAGTGTGATTTTACATTGTAAATAATACAATGTTAATATGCTGTAAATGACAGGCGTGTTTGAGTGTGAATGTTGTAAATAACTGAATGAAAATTTTTAATTATCTCCAGTAAAGTTCGGTGTACATATATTTTGGAATCATGTACTTATTATTTATTACTCTTATTTTGTTTTGTTCGTTTTAAATGAGGTTTTGGTTATTTTTTTATTTTTTAAAAACATTTTTATCTAATTTTGATCGTAAATAATAATTTAGAGCAGTATAATATGTTTTAATGTTATAATTTGTTAATTACACCAGTGGGTTGAAATTTGTTCATGTAATAATGATAATTGATAAGTTGCATTTATAATTATACAACAGATTATGCCTTAAAAAAATTATATGAAAAAAATTAATTATTGTGACACTTATCGCTAAGGTCCCTTTCGGGATCTAGGTAATTAAATAATTACATAATACTATAAAATTTACAATTACAAATATTTATTACACTAAAAAGATTTACAAAATAAATAATAAACTAATTATAATGAAGTAAAACAATAAATAACTTAATAATTTACTTCTTAAAATAAATAAAAAACTAATTATAGTGGATTATTACAATAAATAACTTAAATAATTTACTTAGCACTACTTACAATCTCTTATACATAAAGCAGATACACAAAAACTGAATATAGTGCACATTCACGAGATAATATAACAATAGTTAACCACTTCAATGCTCGGATACGTAACCTGTACTACGCACCGTTAGCCACTCAATAAACAATCGTCAAAGATCAAACGGATACTAACTCCCTGACCGCACTCGGGCGCTCTTTGTATAGCTCGATTAAAAAGAATCCTCTCGAAAGACACCGAAATTCGATAAAAATAATAAAGTACAAAAAACCCATTATAAATGAGTACTAGAAACAATCTATTGTAAACAAGTCAACAATAGATCTGTTGTGAATAGAAAGTGTTACAAGTAATCAACCGGCCCTTTCATAAATAGTTGTACAACAACAACCCTACCTGGTTCTTTTAAATAACCTTTTATAGCTAGCCGTATTGTTATTTTTTCACTCTATTATTTACTCTTTAACATTTTATGAATGAGGTACTAGAAATTTCTTGAACCATATTCGTCTTCGATATTGTCACAGTATGTTACAAAGTTATTTTTACGTAAAACTTAAAATTTGTTATTATTTTTAATCCCAAATTTTAGTGTCTTATAGCAGATAATTTAAAACTGTGGGGGATACAGTTTAATACGAGTTTTACTTCATGTTAGGTTTAAAAATTCTTAAAAATTTCAGTAAGCCCACATTTCACCGAGTTAGCTGAATTCTGGTTAAAATATTTTGCCAGTTTTAACTTGCAAACGAATTTTTTCCAGATCTACGTTTTTTTCTCGTATAGGGCCAATTTTAGATCACGTAAGGTGAATTTAGACGTTTCTAGAAGCTCTATTTGCAGCCCACGTTCTCAGTATTCGTTGACTGTAGACTTCTCACTTTTCTTCTGTACACCCGATGTTCTATTTTTACTTTTCATGGAAGCCCTTAAAGTCCGTAATTAGTTGTCTGAATTTTATTCGGTTCATTAATTTTTCTCGGTTTATTCCAGTTTTCTCAATTACCTTTTTAATATTTTAACCATTTATCTGACACCTTTGGTCTATTGTTGAATGTCTTAAAAATGTGTTTTTTTATCCGGTTGTCATCCATTCTATACAGGTCTCCGTAAAAATTTAATCTTCTTTTTCTAATTTCTTTGTATGCATTTCACTTTTTTTCTAATCGTTCATTTTCCTTATACTGTTCTTCTGGACCTCGTAACCTATATTGTCCGTTTACATCTTCGGGCCCATTATCTTGCGGAGCATCTTTCTCTCAAATTTCTCTGCTACTCTGAGATCAGCCTTCCCCGTCATTCTAAGGCACTCATTTGCGTACAGACACACAGGTTATATCAAAGTATTATAATGTCTGATCTTATCTAGAGTGTGTTTTCTTCATCTACAAGTGGTGAGTTCTTCAAAGTGCACCGGTCATCTGTCCTCGTCTGTTACTGTACGCTTTCTTTCCTCTGGTTTTCGATTGTATTATCTAGACTTACGTTTATAAGAACCTGAGTTATTCTTAATTTGAGCTATACAATCACTTCCGAAAGTTTGGCTCATCTTTTATATACACTCTTTATAAATTAATGTTTTTAAATTATCCCCTTTGAACGAGGACAAATCTACGCATGTAACGTTTACTACCAGAAGGGTAACTTGTCCTCCAGTCCAACTGAATGGAAACAGCTGGATTTAACATTTAGGAAGATGTATTGACTTGTTGGTAAGCGTTCCCAGCTTTCGATTGACGACAACTACTTTTGTACAAATCCATGATGAAGCCGGTTTTGACCAACGGGATTCAGTTATGGGGCACAGCATCGACTTCAAACATCGAGATTCTGCAACGGTTTCAATCAAAAGCTCTGTGGAACTTAATGCACCGTGGTATATTACTAACGCCGATATACATCGTGGTATGGATGTGCAGACGGTACGAGAAGAAATACGAAGTTTCAGTTGTGAATACATAAAACGTCTAAACAACCACGTAAATCACTTAGCACTGAATCTCTTAGACAACAGCAATGATCTTCATAGACTAACACGTGCTACAGTACTGAATCTCCCAGGGCGATTCTGATAGTGTAATTTTACATTGTAAATAATATGTACCGTAATATTCTGTAGATGACTGTCGTGTTTGAGTGTGAATGTTGTAAATAACTACATGAACATTTTTAAATATCTCCAGTAAAGTTTGGAGTCTATATAAATTTCGGAATCATGTGATTATTATTTATTGCTTCTCATTATGTTTTTTCGTTTTAAAGAAGGTTTTGGTTATTTTTTTATTTTTTATTTGTTTAAAAACAAAACACTATCTAATTTTGTTTGTAAAGAATAATTAAGAAGAGTATAGTATTATGTTTTAATGTTATAATTTGTTAATTACACCAGTGGGTTGTAATTTTTTCATGAGTTGCATCTAATTGATGTTACATTTATTGTTATATAAAGATGGATTAAGAATAAGAACTCATCTGATGTTTGTTATGTTTTTGTGCTGGTCATTTTTTATGTTAAATGTACTGAACTATTGAACATTTTCGTAAAAATATTATCGTCTGGTCTTCAGTTTCATTGTAAGTGTTTTTCAGAATTAATTTACTTTATATTGAAAACTGTTCCAAGAAAATACAACGAACACCATAAATTTGTTCGTTTTAGGTTAGGTTGCTATGCAACCGAGTAACAACGTTGGTTACGGCCCGTATCCTACTATGGAGACTGTCCAAACTATCCAAACTAGTTTGAGTTTGGATAACGTAACCAAAAATAGTAATTCAGATAATTACGGTTCCAATAACACGGAATGGAGGCAAGTAATAAACAAACGTAAAATTACTGACGTTTCTATTGATAAAAATGCTATTAAAAAAATACATCCGAATGATCCACGGTCGAAAAATTCAATTTTATATGAAAACAAAATTCCTGTCAGTAATAAATATTCCTTACTTTCTGATATTTCGAACGACAACTCAGAAAGCGATAAAACTAAGTTGAACATTCAACGGCCCCCGCCGATTTTCTTAAAGTCAAACGTAAATTACGTTCCGTTATGCAACATTTTAAAACAGTTAGTCGGAGACAGTTTTAAATGTTCTTCGACAACTCAAGGTATCACTATTTACCTTTCCAATGGTGATGATTACAGAAAGTGTGTCAAATATTTGAGAGAAAATAATGCTGACTTTCACTGCTATCAGCTTTCTGAAGATAAACCATTCAGTGTAGTCATACGTGAGTTGCACCAGTCAATGGATCATAACCTGATAATTTCAGAACTGAAGGAGAAAGGTCATACAGTACGCAGTGTATCGAATGTTATGTCCCATCGCACAAAACAGTATTTGCCGCTGTTGTTTGTAGACCTAGAGAAGGCAGAAAATAATCAACAAATATTTGATGTAACGTCTTTATTTTTTTCTAAAATAAAAGTTGAGCCGCCGCGTCCGAAACGCCATATAGTTCAATGTCTAAGGTGCCAGCAATATTCACATACAAGACGTTATTGTAATCACGCCTAAATGCGTGCGTTGTGCGGGGGATCATGAGTCTTCCAGTTGTACCAAACCACGCGATACGCCAGCCACGTGTGCGCTCTGTTCCCAGTCTCACCCGGCTAACTACAAAGGGTGTGCTATATACAAGGAAATCCAGAAACGTCGGACACCCCTTCATAAAACAAGTGAAAATTCAAAAAATCAAAGGCACCCAGTACCTGACATTAATTCATCATCTTTTCCACCGTTGCCTTCAAAATCCACCGGAAATAAAATTCAAGCAGGACACACTCCATTATTACAGGTACATTCACCTTCCATATTTTCATCTGCCCAAATTGCGGAATATAATGCTGCGTTGGGGCCATCAAGTCAAATTAATACTTTTTTGTCGGAAATGAAAACTCTACTGTTTCAAATGATTTCGTTGATGACTCAACTTATACAAGCCTTAATGTCTAAAAATAATGCCAAATAATATGACATCTAATTCCCTTGTCGTCTTGTTGTGGAATGCTAATGGTATTTCACAACATTTCAATGAGCTAGAATATGTACTACATGAGAAAAGAATAGACATCGCCCTCATTTCGGAGTCTCACTTGACTTCACGTTCTCCTTTTTACGTTCCCGGTTATATCGTTTACCGGACTGATCACCCGGCCGACTGGAGCCAAGGGGGCACGGCAATTATCATCAAGGCGACTTTAAAACATGACTTCCTTTTCACTCAACCTCCAACAAATTTTCTTCAGGCAACTGTACTTTCTTTATACCTAAACCAGTTAAAATTTAATGTAGCATCAGTTTATTGTCCGCCACGATTTCGAGTAACTGAGGAGGAGTTTCAAAATTTTTTCGATGAGTTGGGACTAGCATTTATTGCAGGTGGTGATTATAATGCGAAGAACACTCAGTGGGGATGTAGAGTCAATACACCACGAGGCAGGCAACTGCTAAATGTAATTGACTACAATCGATTTGACGTAATAACGCCCAGGATGCCGACATATTGGCCTTCTGCCGTCACAAAGCTACCTGATATACTAGATATATTTATAACACGAGGTATAAGTCGATTTCACCATGCGGTTGAAAATTTAGACGATTTTAGATCCGACCATTCTCCGATTCTGTTAACTATAAGTGCTACTCCTCTTTATAAACAGCAACTACCATCGCTAACGCCAACTGGTAAGATGGATTGGGTCAAATTTCAAAATCTTGTAAATAACAATTTAAATGTTCACGTCCCTTTAAAAACTGCTTACGATTTAGAATGCGCCATAGACGATTTTACCTCTATCATTCAATCTGCTGCATGGGATTCTGCAATAACTGTTTCAAAAAATGAACGCAATGGACCTCATTATCCCAGATCCATACGGGAATTAATTACTCAAAAACGGGCAGTACGTCGTCGATGGCATCGTACAAGACTTCCGGACGATAAATCTACTGTCAATCGGCTATCCAACAGATTTAAAAAGGAAATCTGGGCAGTTAAGCTCGACCGCTTTGAAAGCCGCTTGAATTCACTGGACACAGAAGATGGCTCGTTATGGAGAGCAACAAAGCGACTTCTAAAGCAAGTTCCAGTTTCGACTCCTCTTCGGCGTGAGAACCAAACCTGGGCCAAGTCTGACCAAGAAAAAGCTGATTTATTTGGTGAACATCTCAGCAACCTCATGTACAAACAGGAGACATTGAGTTTGACAGGTATGTACAGGAATTCGTAACGTGCCCAACTACGCTATCGTTGCCGCCTAAACCTGTGAGTTTAAACGAGGTCAAGAATATTATTAAACGTCTTCCATTGCACAAGTCACCCGGTCTGGATTTAATAACTGCAGAGATATTAAAGGAGTTACCAGAAAGAGGGATAATTTTACACGAACATATTTAATGCTATTCTCAGAACTGCGCATTTTCCTTTACAATGGAAATTGTCAACTATTGTTTTATTTCAGAAGCCGGAAAAACCATCTCACTGTGTAAGCTCTTACCGGCCCATTAGCCTTCTTTCAGTCGTGTCTAAACTTTTTGAACGAGTTTTGTTAGATCGACTTTCGCCGATAATTGAAGCTACAACTCCAAATTATCAGTTTGGATTCAGAAGGCAGCATTCAACAACTCATCAGCTGCACAGAGTGGTTGATTTAATTTCTGTGGGGTTAGAACAAAAATTATACACATCGGCTGTATTTCTGGATATTAGTTCGGCGTTCGATAAGGTTTGGCATCCCGGGCTTTTGTATAAATTAAAATCTATTTTATCTGATACATATTATGGAATTCTGAGATAATTTTTAGAGGATAGATATTTTGTTGTGCGCCAAGGTTTGGAATATTCTAATATCTGGCATATCGAAGCAGGAGTTCCTCAAGGGTCCATATTATCTCCTGCTTTGTACTCCATATTTACGTCTGACTTCCCGGAAAATGACTTCACGACAGTAGCAGCATACGCAGATGATACCGTTCTGTTATGCAGCAGTGAATCTCCAGAAGAAACTTCGATGAACATCCAAAATCACTTGTATGAGGTATCTACATGGCTCAAAAACTGGAGAATGAAAGTTAACCCGCTGAAATCTGTGCAAGTGACTTTTACTTTAAGAAGAAAGAACTTGTCCAACTGTTTACCTGGGTAACAATGAGATACCGCAAGAAAATAAAGTTCGATATCTGGGTCTCCATTTAGACCGTAGACTGACTTGGGGATATCATAACAAAACAAAACGTTTGCAACTAAATAACCGTACAAAATTACTTTCAAAATTCATCAACAGAAAATCAACTCTATCATTAAATTTTAAATTATTAACATACAAAGCCTATTTACGACCGATATGGAATTACGGTATTGCAATTTTTGGGACCGCAAAGAAAACTCACATTCAAAAAATTCAAACTCATCAGTCAAAAATACTTCGGATGATAACGAACGCCCCATATTACGTAACAAATTTAACATTGCATTCCGATTTGAAAATCCCTTTTGTAACAGAAACTGCTAAAATAAAATATTCCAAATTTAACAGGAAATTAACAGATCACATCAATCCCCTAATACAGCAAATGTCAAGACGAAACTTACCACACCGACGCCTACGAAGAAAATGGAGTAGAGATCTATTGATCTAATTGTTCTATATTTTTATTAATTTATTTTTTGAAATCCACTATACTTTTGAATTATCCACTACTGGGATGTATTCTTTAAAAAAATATTTCTGTTTATTTATCAAGTTATTTGTTTTTTTCAAAATTTAGTTTAGCTTTTGGATGGTTATACTGTACTGTATAGTTTCTAAATAAAATTAACGTTAAAAAAAAAATTGTTATATAAAAAAAAGTTGTATGAAAAAAAGTTATCCCCTTAACAATACAATGACACACTTATGACTTGCTGATGTTATGTTAAATTTCGTCCCAAATGTTGGTCATAAAATTTTGACATTTCATCTGAAATGCACGTCAATCAAAATTTTGATTTTCATCTGACTGCTAGATCAGAGATGTAACATAACATCGTAGATACTTGTTTTTGGACGTATTACTCGGACGTATAGAGTGACATACAAGAAGTGAAGCGGAGATTATTTTTGGAGAACAATCGTTACTTTTACCTAGGCTACTGCTACATTACACTGAATAAATTTAATTTGACATTAAGTAGCCTACCTTTTGTAGTAAAGAGAGTGAAAAACTAAAAGAATCAAATACCCATCGATCTTTGACTACTGTGAAATATACGAAAAAATTAAAATACAAAGAATATTACGCAAAATTTGGATTACATTATCTATTAGACAAGTCCAAAAAACTAATTCGTTTCAACCTTGAATTTTGAGTCAAACTATTTTCTAAAAAGACTGTCAAATAATCAATTTTTTTATTTTATACATAGTACTGATACTTTATTATTCTTTTATTCTGTTTGAACAATAAGCAACTAATCTGAATGAAGATGAAGAACTAAAGAAATCAAACATCTATTGACGTTTGACCTCTGTGATTATTATAACATATTAAAAATATTAATATTAAAAAATAAATAAATAAATAAATAAAATACAGAAAATTATTACGCTAAATTTTGATTATAATATCGATACGCAAATTCAAAAATAAATCAACCTTGAATTTAGATTTATACTATTGTCTAATAAATTAATTACCTTTAAATTAATAAACAAAATAAATTAATAAATAATAAATTAATAAATAAATTACCTTTAATTTTTTTATAGTTTATTTAAAGTATCATTAGCGACTGCTGTGGGTTTCGCAACTCTAACGGTGGATTTTAACGTGTTAAAATTTCCACACCCTGACCAAGAATCGAACCCAAGCCTTCCGCTTTTTAGACTAGCGTGCTAGTCACAAACCCCTGGAGGCGGCCAACTAATATTTTTTTATGTTTGTCTGTCCAAATATTTAATTTAGAAATTTCTTGTTTCACTGTATTAAGATCTCTATAAATAAATTAGTTTTGTTTTTAACAGTGTATGTTTAACAATTTATGATTGATGATCTTTGAATGGAATTTCTCTAACATGTTGATGTTTGACCTTGCTGATGGACCCCAAAGTTGTATTCCATTCGTCTAAATGGGTTACAATATTGATTTGTAGGAAATAATTTCGTTAGATTTTGTCAGGAGTGCTTTTTTGCCCAAAACCCAATATATGTTTTTAAAACTTAGGTCTATTTAACCATTGGTTTTTTTCGTTTTTAAGTCTCACGTACATTTTGTACATTACAGTAAATGCAGAGAGTGTAAAGTGATGGATGAAAATTATTGTTAAAAAAATGCTAGACTTATTGGAAATTGAACGCGGGCCTCTCGATATAGAAGCTAGTTCACAGACCATTACAACAACGAGCCGCATCAATTCACTTGTATTATTAAATTGGTTTTGTGTAAGAATATAAACTTCGAAAAACTTTAAAATTAAAAAATTGGATAATTAAAAAAAAATTATACGATTATTTTAATAAATTTTTAAATCGATGTTTAGTGTAGGAAGAACTGTGAAGAGAATAATACACAAGTGTATGTGTATTTTTCTTTCAAGTTACACGTAGGAACACTTTATAGGAAAAGTAATAGTGTCATTATTACAACTGACTGTTGATGAAATTTAAAACTACTGTATTTCTAGTTTTTCATTCCAATTAGTCGTAGATTAAGTTAATTCTATTCTAAAACTTGTATAATTCGCAAGGGTGAAATTTAACATGTAGATTTCACAATTAAATTATTTACCAATTACTCTTACTTAACTTTCAAGTAATGTGCGTAATTAGAACTTCATGTTCGTTAATACTGTGCAAACAGAATTCATTAAAAGTAAATTTTCAACAGCATCCCTTATTCGATGTACGCGCGTCCAATTATGATTTACATACTTGTTTCTTAAAAAAATCGTTGGTAGTTAAAATTTCTAAACCAAATATTATATTCTTTTTTTACAATTTTTCATCAATTTCACCTTTGTAAATTAGTTACGTTTTTAACATTTTGAATAAAAACTAAATATATTTTTAAATATTTTACTTCATAATAAATCGAATGTAAAAAATAATACTATCTCTTATTAAAATAAATTTAAATGTGCTATAAAATTAAATATCAATGCTTTCTGTTGAATTGTTTATGTGTTATACAGTGGATGGGTTTACGGATTGTGTTTAACATTAATTTTCCAGAATAGCCCGATCTCCAATATATGAGTTGACCAATATATTTTATTGTAACAATTCATCCAAGGTTTTTTCGGGAATTGGTAATAATAAATAACAAAAATAAACTTCCTTTTACCTTACAGACTAACAATTTTAAAGAAAGGTTATGATTCAATCGACCGAGAAATGCTACTGAAAAGTTTAAAAGGATTTGGAGTGAACATAAAAACAATGGAAATCATTAATAAAACATTAACACAGACAATATCAAAAATAAATTTCTTGAAGAAATCTCCAAAAAATTTGAAATTAAAACTGGCTTTAGGAAGCAAGATGGACTGTCAACAGTTCTTTTTAGTTGTGTGCTGAAGAAAGTTATTCAGGGATAGGAAATGGAACTTGCTAATAAAGGGTTGTTAAACCAAGTACACTTTGAAGGATAAAAAAACGGCATTAAGATAAACTGTGTCTTGCTTTTGCACATGACCTACCATCATTTCTAGGAACAGGAAAACAAAAATAGAACAAACCAACGTGTTAAAAAAACAAACAAAACAGCAGGACTACAAATTTTATTCAAGAGAACTAAATACAGGGTTACTATAAAAGAATCATCGGATTTTAAAAGGCTGTATTTAAAAAAGTAATACACATACAGTAATAAATGATACACGAAAATAATTATAAAATGTCAGAGTTTTAGACATACCTTCACAAATGTTCAATATGAGCCCCTTTCGTCACACGACACATCCAAGCGGTAATCTAGTTCAGCCCACACACGTGTTAACATTTCCCTTTCGATGGTCATAAATGCAGCTGTAATGCGTTCCCGTAGCTCAACTAAAGTTGTTGGGTGTGGTGGCACGTAAACACAATCTTTAACGTACCCCCAAAGGAAGAAATCACAGACCGTGAGATCCGGAGATCTGGGAGGCCATGCAAAGAGCGCTAAGTCTTCATCTGCACATCGCCCAATCCAGCGTCGTGGGAGTTCGTTGTTTAGGTAACTTCGTACTCCAGCATGCCAGTGAGGCGGAGCTCCATCTTGTTGGTATACAAAGTTATTGGAGTCTTCTTTCAGTTGTGGGAACAACCATAATTGCATCATATCGAGATATGAAATACCCGTTACTGTCTTAACCATAAAGAAAAACGGCCCATACACCTTTGTTTTTGAAATTACGCCAAAAACGTTAAGTTTGGGCGAATCGCGTTCATGTTCCACTACAGCAAGAGGTTGTTCTGTGCTCCATATCCTAACATTATGGCAATTCACCTTACCATTCAAGTGAAATGTCACCTCATCACTAAACATAAGACGGCCAATAAAATCGTCATCCTCCGTAGCATTATGCAAGGCATTACAACAAAATTCGAATCGTTTCGCGAGATCATCCGGGAGTAATTTTTGTAATAACTTTATACGGTACGGTTTCATGCGTAATCGTTTTCGCAAAACCTTCCAGACAGTTTGCTGTGGAATATCGAGTTCCCTACTGGCGCGGGTAGTTGACTTCTTTGGGCTACGCACGTAACACTCCCTAACTCTGTCTACTGTTTCATCAGATACACTTGGACACCCGGTGCTTTTACCTTTGCACAAACAACCTGTGTCTCTGAACTGTCGATACCATCGTAGAATGCTTTGGTGGCCTGGTGGTTCGGTTTCAAACTGTCTCCGGAACCAACGCTGCACGGTAACGACCGATAAACATTTCGCATACTCTAAAACACAGAATGATTTCTGTTGCATAGACGCCATTTTCGAAACTGAGCTGGTGCTGCTACCTGCCGGCAACCACTTTCAACTACAGCGGCTAACCTAAAACTCTGACATTTTATAATTATTTTCGTGTATCATTCATTACTGAATGTGTATTACTTTTTTAAATACAGCCTTTTAAAATCCGATGATTCTTTTATAGTAACCCTGTACATAAGAACATTAAAACAGCCCCGCGTCACCTAAAGGCAGAATACGGAAAAATTGAGAAAGTTATTACCTTCAAGTAGCTTGGGGAGATAACAGAACCAAAGACCAGTGAAAAGGAAGCGAACAACAGTAGACGAGGAACAATGGCCAGTACTTCGAGGAACTCACCACTTGTAGAAGAAGAAGCCATTCTCGAAACTCATCATCATTTTCTAATTTTGGATAAGCCATTTTTTTTTTTTTTTTTGGTTTAACGTTCGACTGTTCTACAATTACTGCTAATGCAGACGGTGAATGATGAAATGATTTTTTTTGTAACGTATGAAAATATGCCGTGCCTGAATGGGATTCGAACCCAAGACCGCATGATGAGAGGCGAGCACGTTACGTTTTGGACAAGCCAAAATTAGAAATTATAATACTGTGATAAAATCTATGTGTCTATATGCAAGTATGCCTTAGAATGACCGGGAAGGCTGATCTTAGAGAAACAAAATTATTTAGGAGAAAAATCCTCCGCGAGACAACGATCTTGAAGGTAGTAGACAGACAATGTAGGTTCCGAGGTCGAAAAGAACTTTACAAGGAAATGAACTATTACTGGAAATTATTAGAAAAAAAATAATAAAATTTTACCGACACCTGTATAGAATGGATATTAACCGGTTTACAAAAAAAGAAAAATTAAGACGCTATTAAATAGACGTAAGTTGTAGAATGAATGGTTTAAAAAAACCAGAAAGGTTATTGAGGAAACCGGAATAAACCGGGAAAACTTAGTTTTCGTATAGGGTCATTTTATACAAGTAAAGTTACTTAAGACATTTCCAAAAACACTTTGCAGACCATACACTACTTGACATTTCTTCAATTCGTGTTTTTTTCTTTTCTTCCGTCCACCCGATATTCATCTGCTTTTGTTTGTTATGGAAGCTCAAGGAGCCAGTATCTGTTGTCTAAATTTGGTTTTTTGTTCTTTATGATTTATTGGTTTATTCCAGTTGCCTCTACATCCTCTCTGACTTTTTAAACTATTTATCCGTCATCTTAGTTCAAGTGTTTATTATCTTACAGATTTGTGATATCGATGTTTTATTATCCATTCTACCCAGCTGTCTGTAGAATACATTATGTTATTGTTAAGTAATATAACGTAAATTATTATATTATAGGTAAAGATAATTTATATTATACAACGGAGTTTAAATGTAAATACAATTTTAGGATTAATTCATAGATGACATTTTACTGAAAAGCCCTATTTTGTGTCCTACATTAATGAAAAAAGTACTTTTTTAAAGTTCACGGATAGTTTATATAAAAGAATATATTTCACCATTCAGCTTGTATTTTAATCAGGTAAGTTAAAATCATAATATTGTTATAATTCATTTAGTATCCCGTTATAGCATTTTTTTTTTTGTAAAACGTTTACTTGCTAATTTATTACATTTAATTTATTACATACGTACGGACTGTTTTAGTAATTTTGCAAAACATCAAACTAATCATAAGAGTCTTGCAAATAAATTCTTTTATCTTATTTACTAATAGATATAAAATTCTGAAAAAAATACAGTTAATTTATGAAATACGTACCAATTTTTTGAATATAACATTTTGAAAATAACTTTACTATTGTCTTCGCTGTGGCTAGCGAAAAATTTCGCACGGTAATATAAAGTACTTGGTGTACATTTTTTACTCTGAAGGGCTTAAAATTCAGTTTATCAAAATATTTTATAGAATATATTTTGTAAAGAAGAATTTTCTTTAAAAATGGGTAATTTTCAATTCATTTTCCGAAAAATTTGTAAAGAGTTACAAATTTTTTTAATAGTACATGTTTTTACAAAAATGTCCTTCAAATTTATCATAACGATCTTGCGAATAAACTCTTTTATCTTATTTACTTAGGGCTGTTCTTATGGGCAAAGCTGAATAGAACATTGCTTACTGTATAAATACATGTTTTGATAAACATTGTAAGAGGTCTGGAACGCAAATGGCAGAGCTTTTACTAAGCCAATGCAATACTAACAAAAATCATTCATTAACAACTAACAAAAATCGTAAACCTGTTAAATGAGACCTTCTGCCTTTTCAAGGGCAAACTACCAACGTATAAACATTCATACTTCACACACACACACAAGAAACACGTGTATTTTAATTTGTGTGGGTGTTAACAACCATTCTTCTTCTACGACAAAAAACTGGATTTTCTTACATGCTACCAACATTTTAAACTGAAATAAAAAATTTCCCTTTCATGATATTTTATTTCTGATTGCACTGTTACACACATTAGAAAATTCCCTGCAAGAAAACTATACTATTTCCTGTGGTTACGTTGACAATTAGTACGGAGCGTCTCTTTTAAAACTCTCTGAACACATCTGTTGTTAAAAGCCACTGAAACAGCATCCCGTGTTTTAAAGGTTAAAACAATTACGCATTGTACATTGTAATGTTAAACTTTCGTACGTAATTTCACCATAAAAGTTATTTAATTAAAATTAAGTTAAATGGACAAATTAGTAACATATTCTGTCATCTATGTAATAATTTTACATGAACGTTTTTATTTTAAATTGTTTACGTGGATTGTGCTTGGCTGAACATAATATTTATTATTTCTGCAACATGCAAAATGTTTGAATTATACATTCTTGGTTACTAATTGAGTTTGAATCATTGTAGTTAAAATAAATCGTTTACAGCTATGACAGCTGAAGTACATTTTATACTTATCTTTAAATAAAATTTCACTTTTCCTAATACAACTTCTATTTTTACTTAAGTGTACTTAGCTTTGTACTATAAAACTTAAATTAAATTTGAAATATCTTCTACTGCTCAACTAACTCAATGGGTGATATTATTGAGGGTATTCTTTGGAGGTTTAATATAAGAACAAGGATATTAAATTCTTGGAAATATAGTGAGCGAAATCTCTCTTGATATCTCCTACATTACTACGGATCTTCGTGAAGTTCCAATGTTGGCTTCTAAACCAGTTACCGAATTTCCTGAGAAAAGAAAAAATATATATTCCTTTTTTATTGATTTCCCTACTTTTTTAGATATCAGCTATAAAGAAATAGGATATACGTATAGGTAAATAAATTTTGCCATGTAAAGTATTCCACATTATATTTCTGAAATGTTAAAAAAATATGGTGAATAAAATATGGGCAGATTATCTTAATGGATAGAACACAAAAAGGAGACCGACCATGAAGTGGCCAAGGAAAACTGTGCGGAAACCATGACTAGGGCAGGTAAACATTATACTAAAACAAATTATCTACAAATTAATTATGAATAGTTTGCCGTGTCCACAATTTCAATCTAACCTATTAGTTGTAAATTCAACAGTTCACCCTTTTTTTAAATTATTTCTTATTTACAAAAACAAAAAATTCTGGTGTGGAACACTCACACGACTTTCTTTTGCCAAAAAAATAGTGCATGTATGAACTACTATTTCCAGTTGACCGATTTTGATGACAACGTTCGTGTCGGGTCTTCTAGTAGTATCTACCTAACTTAATTTTCAAGTTTCAACTTTTTGTTTCTTTATTCAAGGTGGCGAGAAAAACTCCCCCACGATGGGGGAAGTAGCTTTGAACTCAATTGAGGCGTCCTCGTCCAGCCCCAAGGAGGCCGCAACCGTCTTACCAACCAAAAATCCGCCGCCTGGTCACTTGATCTGATATCAGCAAACAACCCTCCACCTCCCTCGGAGCTGTTCATATAATACTACAAGGGAAATTACGAGTTAAAAAAAAATTACATACTGTCAGCGGGGCGTGGAAGGGAACCGTAGTCTAATTCCCCTCTCGCTGTCACCGACCAACACTCACTCTCTCATTTTCATTCACCTCTTTCATTACCAGCTCAGGAAATTAGTGTGCCTACCTTACCTACTGAGATCGGGACAGGATTGATTCACTGTGTGAGAGGGTGATCCCCCTGATCTCGATATGTCTCCTCCCTCCACAGTCTCCCGACTACCCTCTCCGCAAACTGAGCGACCAACTTCCAGCTCTCCTCATCCTGCAGCTCGCTGCCCCTACTCTCTCTTGGATCCACTGTGCAACGCTTGTCTTCTCAGATGTCTCCATTCTGTCGAGGCCAAAATAGGGACATCTTTCGAAAATACGCAAAACGGACTCCTCCTCTTCACTGTCGCACACCCGACATTTCGGTACTTCATGAAGTTTGAACCTAGTCAAATATGCCCCAAAGCAATCATGCCCTGTTAGCAACTGCGTCAGCTCGTGGGTGGTATCACCAAATTTTCTCCTAATCCACATCTTGACACTTGTAATGAACCTCCTTGTCCATTCCCTGGCCCTAGCTTCGCTCCATCTCCTCTGCCACCTGCTGAGTAATCGACTCCAACATTCTTCTTTATCAGCACCAACACGCTGCTCTTCCCTCCCGCACGACACTAGATCCCATGGAGGCATCCCCAAAATTACCAGAGCTGCCTCCGTAGATACAGTTCTTTAAGCATTACATATTTTCAGAGCAAATTTCCGCTGCGTCCTTAGAAGCCTGCCGCTGTAACCTTTAAATCTTAGCGCTCTGCTCCACACAGGTACACCATACAATACCACTGATGTTGCCACTGCGGCCAACATCAATCTCTTTGCTTGCTTTGGGCCCCAAATATTAGGCATCAATCTATTTAAGGTGCAGCAGAATCTTTTAGTTTTAGCCAACGCCTCAACAGTATGCAACCGAAAGTTTCTTCCAGAGTCGAACCACACTCCAAGGTACTTCAATCTCTTCCCAGGCACCACCTCGACATCACCTACCTTGAACTTAATAGGGCTAAGCTTCCGTCTTCCTGCCATTATCACTGGTTCCGTGTTTTCAGGGGCTAGCTGTAACTTCTTCCTACGAAGCCACTGACTTTTATCCTCCATTGCAAAGTTAACTTTAAATATAAGTCCTTCCTCTGTCCTAGAAGTAGCTACTGGCGCTAGATCATCTGCGTATCCCACCAGATGGAGACCCTCTGGTAACCTGAGCCTCAATGCCTCGTCGTACTGTATGTTTCACAAAGTCGGACTTAAAACTGGCCCTTGTGGAACTCCACTAGTGTTTTCAAACTCCCTGGCTTGCCCATAAATTTCTGCTAAAACACTTCTCTCACTTAGATACACCTGGATCATCCGTTTGAGGTATGGGCTTATTCCCGCTTTTTCCAAACTCTTCATTATACAGATCCAAGAGGCGCCATTAAAAGCGTTTCCAACATCCATCGTTATGATTGTCGGGATCAATCGGGTATGTCTTGTCCCTTGAGCAGCCTCATTAACTATTTTTTCCTAATTTGTGTACGTCTCAATCTGTTCAATTTAGAACAATAAGCAACCCCATGAACCAATGAGATGTGGATGATGTGTATGACGTGTAAATGAGGTGTAGTCTTGTACAGTCCCAGGCCAATTATTCCTGAGAGAGATGGTCAATTGAACCCCAACTATCAAAGTACACCGGTAACCACTGTCTAGTATTCAAATGCGAATAAAAATAACTGCCTTTACTAGATTTGAACCCGAAAATCAGCTGTTAAACAGCTGATTTTGGTGACGACGTTACCTCTAGACCAACCCGGTGGGTTTATTAACTATTGACATCACTAAGTTTAAACTTGGTAAAATATTCCGTTCTAGAGATATTTTGTTCACACACATACACGCGCGCGCACACACACACCAATCGCTATAAACATATTTTTGGGTTCAGGGGGTCTGCAAACGTGTATATCCGGTGAAAACTCGATATCGACATAAAAATAATACTTTCCTTCCTATATATTCATATATGCAAGAGAAAGGAAAAACAAGGTAAAAATAATTAGACCTACGAGAAAATTATTTTAACATAAATTTTTACTGTAATTTGAACTTAAATTCGGATAAGTTGGAATATACTCGTAAATTGATAAACTTTACACAATTTAAAAAACAATAGGAGTAATAAAAATCAACTTACGACAATATAATAGAAAATGAACAAGTTTTATTTTAAATTGCATCAAATGGAAAATACTTCATTTACTATGAACGTGTAGCATAATGTAACGAGTGAGTTAGACCCAGTTTTTTTTATAAAATAACTTCAGCGATTATCAGAAAAGAATATTAATATTATAAATTGTTTTTCTAGAAGAAACTCTTTCGTTTTATTTTAAAAACTATACAGTGGAAAATCTTTCAAACATTCAGTTCGATGTAAATATTTAAAGGCATAGTACGGTGCTTTTTAGTACCCGGTAGCTTTATGTTACAAAATTCTAAAATAATTTTTATGTCTGGTACGTACGAACGAAGAAGTAGGAAATTAATTTTTAAAGCCCTCTTTTTAATAGAACAGGGCAGTTTTTAACATGGCAATTGGAACAGCGAAGGTTATAGTTCATAGGCATGTTTCAAATAAGTATCAAGAAAAATGTCATTTTCCGGGAGGAAAGTTAAATTGAGGTTTTAGGAGTAATTAGAGCAAGCAAATTAATCAAACCAAAATTTAATTTGTATATTTAGATTAATTTCATATAAATATATTTCCCTTTTTGTTTAAGAAGAGTTTAAACTTCTGAAACAATATTTGAAAATAAATTGGAACAATAACAACCGTACTGCATTCCGTTTGTAGCGGGTTCTTAGTTATTTATTTTGTAAGATATTATGTTTAAGTAAAAGTTTATGTTGTGAAATAATCTTGAAACTGCAAACTAGTAACTATCGTTGCGTTATAAGAAGTAATTTTAACGAGTCAGTATATAACAGTGAAACTACTTGCTGAAGTTGAAAGGCAAATATCGACAATGAAAACACTGGTTCTGGCTTTTGTCAACAGTACAATAGAAACGGCTCAGAGGCAGTAAGAGAAACAATATTTGAAGGGAACAGAAAACCAGTATTTTTACTGAAATTGGCATCTCAACTTGTTCAAGGACCACATAGGCAAACACACATACAAAATGAACACTTTTCAACAATAGTCACGTCTTTTTATAAAGGAAATAAAATAAGTGCAACAAAAATACATATAATTCCTTCTGATGAAAAGTGTAATAAGAAGTTTCCTTAAGTTTGATACTGAGCATCATAATAACCATATATTTTGGTAGGAAGTTGCAAAAATACATGCAATGCAAAAAAAGTTTATGTAATGTATTTGCGATAAAAAATATTGAAGTAAACTAAATGGAAAAATATTTAAATTAATTTTGAACAGAACTTATTACCGGAAGACAGTTTTATACATATTTTACGCAAAATAAAATAAATATAATTAGAAGGAAAAATGTTTGTTTCAGAAGTTAATACTAACAGTTAATTTTAAATCTATGAAAATAAAATAGTAAATCATGTTTTGGAGCATTAGCTTTACATTTAGAAATTGTTATATTAATTTAATAACAGATACTAAATTACAATAAAACATGTCAAAAAAAATTTTCATTGTGCATAACTTTTTTACTCAAAATTAAGAAAAAATTACAACGATCAATCTGAGTACTTCAAGTGTTTTTTAAAGAAATTGAAAGGTGTTTTTGGCAGTTAAAGTTAGTGAATTATTGATTTCATTAAAGTCTAATTTTTAGACAATAACCTTCACTTAAAAATAATTTACACAATTTTATTTTTAAATAGAGTAAAATCTTCAATATAGACTTAAGTAGAATAATGAGTAGACGAGTTTTCTTTGTTATGTCATGATCGAAGAAACCTCCTCCCTCATGGGGAAACTTGTGGATGTACGTCATACGTTGTCTTGTTGCTTTAAAATAACTCCAACTGAAACGAAGACACTTCATTAAAAAGGCCTTTTAATAAAAACCTTTTTGTATGTATTTTAAGGAAATTTTATTGAAAGTTTCTTCTCAAGTCAATATGTTTGTCAGTTTTGTCAGCTTATCTATTGATTATTCCTTGTTACTAGATTATTATAGATTTATTTTGCATTGACTACCTATATATGTATATATATATATATATATAGGTATATATATATATATATATATATATATATATATGAAATAAAAACAAGATGTGGCCAATTTACATAATTAACTATAAAATACACTTAGTTAAATGTTTGCCTCAAAATCCCACAGTATCTTTTTCATACCCTCTATATAAGTATACTAAATTTAATATTTTACGAAGTATAATCTACATTAAAGTTTTGGTCAAGTTTAGCTAATCACTAAGTTGTTTCAAAGATAACTTACAGAACGGGAGTTGAAATTCTGTACCAGTTTCTGAACCGTAATTCCGTCGTAACTAATTGAAACTGTAAGATATTTAAACAACAAATCGGATAAATACTAAGAGACTGGAGATATGATTTAAGTAACTAACAAGTAAAAGTAGCTGCAAAAACTAGGAAAAGCAAATACACTGCAAGAAAATTATCCACTTGTTACTAAATACCCGTTTACTAGTATTTTATTTAATTTGGTAGCTTTTAAAGTAAACAGCGTTTTCTATATAAGTAACTTCCTGCTTAGTATTATAATTGAATGATTCAAAATTAGTGATAAAATATATCTCTTAATTAGAGAGTTGAATAAACATTTTATATTATTTGTACAGAAATGTTATAATGGATTTATATACTATAATAACTTAATTATATTTTTACTAGACGGTCATAACTCGCTTTGCTCGCTCATCTCATCTACCCAGGGCTCTACACATGAACCTTCACAGTGTTTACACACCCAGCCACTCCTCAAATAACATAATAAAGCTCCCATAAAGAGTTGAAGATGATTCGATTTGTGGTCCATGTAATTTTTGCGAATTTGCAAACAACGCTTTCTTTTTAAATTTATTATTAAAAAACGAATTATTATTTATTAATATAATAATTATTATTATTTATCTTAACGTTTTAAAATTTATTTGACTATTTAATGTTTTTGCTTTGTATTGCCAGACATGAAAATATAGAAACGTAAAAAATTTAATTGTGTTTTTAATTTTATTTTATTTAGGCCTACTCATGATTGAACATTGGTTATATATTTCATTATTCACATTATCATGAGAAAGTCGCATGAGTGTTTCACACCAATTTGTGTCTTTCAGAAGATTTTATTTAGTACACTTGAAACATTAGTACAGTGGATTTATGTGATCCTACAAGAAAGTGAAAAAACGTTTGAAAATTTACAATTTAATTGTTCAGCAAATTCTTTGTGATATAGTTCTGAAAGTTTTATTTGTTTTAAGTAATACGTAATTAATTAACTAGAACTAGTGTTAAACCTTAGTGAGTACTACTTCTTAAGCTAAATTAATTATTGTATAAAAGTAATTACATAATTTCTTAAAAATGGTTGTTTAAGTATTTCTACTTACTTGTACTTTTACGGTTGTTTTAATTAAGATGCATTAGAAATAATTATTAAACAATAAAACGAGAAAATCATAAAAAAATAATTACCGTTATCAGAATTCTTTTAAGCAAAGAATAATTTAAGAGAGAATGTAATCAATAAAATCATTTATTTTTATTACCGTTAGGAGAATTAATTTTACACAAAGAATTCAGGGGAGAACTAAATCATAACATATTTTTATTTTTAAGAGAATGCTTGATTTTACGGTACGATGGGTTTGAGTTTGTGATATAATAATTTCTCTAATTAATTGAATTCAAGACATTTTATTTGTAGCACAGCACGACTCACGACTACTACCCCTAGAAGAGGGTAGTAGGCTAATGTACGAAAAAATTTAAAACTTTAGTCAGAAAGGTGATATGACAATTACTGAAAGAAATAAACAATTAATTAAAGATAGTATTTTAAAACCACTACTGACGAATCAGAAAATAAAAAAAAGTTCATTAAAAGAAATCCCGAAAATACCTGAAAATACCAACGGTTCGAGACATTGTCAACGCAATATACAATTCATTACACACAAAGACAATTGACCACATAAATCAAAATGTCCAATCTCTTTCAACTAACGATCTCCCTGTTAACAGACGACCAAAACGAAGGTGGAATAGGGATCTTCTCCGACCACCAGAAAAATAACAAAACAAAAACATTTAAATTTAACTTGTCATGCCAGTTTCATTTTCTAAAAAAGAAAATCATCTCATAAAAAAATCATCCATCATAGTTTATTATCATTATCATTAAAAATTGGCACCACATTCCTTGAAACATTTTACGCCAAAATCGGTCACTGGATAGATTCACATTCACGTTACATTCCTTCCATTCCTCATTCATTTCATCACATTTACTAGTTGAGTTTTAAAATTGTACAGTTGTAAATAAAAATTGAATTGAAGCCAAAAAAAAGAAATCCATTAGTCTTCTCTACTTCCTGTCTTGAACACAGAAGTAAATTGGGAAATGGTGAAAATTACACTGATAAATGAAAAATATCTTCTGGAAGTGTGTGCAGTGTAAACATTTGAAAAATAGAAAATTAATTTGAATTGAAAAACTGTTCATTAATGAAGATTTATTCCAATGGGTTGGTCTAAAGGTAAAGTCGTCATCAAAAGTCAGCTGTTCAACAGCTGATTTTCGGAGCTGAAGGTTACTGGTTCAAATACTAGTAAAGGTAGTTACTTTTATACGGATTTGAATACTAGACTGTGGTTACCGGTGTTCTTTGATGGATAGGGTTCAATTAACCACACTTTCTCAGGAATGGTCAGCCTGGGTCTGTACAAGACTACATCTTATTTACACATCATACATATCTTCCTAATTTCATTGGGCCATGGGTTGCTTATTGTTCTAAATTGAACAGATTGCAATGTACACAAATAAGGAGTTGTAAAAAAAAAAAAAATTGAACTTATTGATCTGCCCAACCATACAAACTTGTCATCTGACCACCTTCATAGCGTAGTGGTATCAAGCTAGCCTACAACGCAGAGGTACCGGGTTTGATTCCTAGCTAAGGTCTAGAAATTTTCACAAGTTAAATCCCACCATAGTCGCTACTAACCAAGGTGTTCATGAGACTTTAAATAAACTAAATAAAATATGTTATTTTAACAGGTTCAAGAATTCGTTTATATTCGTTAAACATGTTTAACGAGGGGTACCAATAATTATTCAAGATATAATTAATTAGAATCGAAAACTAAGCAGAGACGGTAAAGTAGTGATTCTTCTCTTGATCTCTTTCCACTTAAGGAGTCGAAATGAAAGTACTTATATCCTTTATTCATATCATGGTTGCTAAAAACTATAAGTGTTAATGCAATCATAATAACTGATTAGAAACAATAAATAAATTAATGCTATTTCTAAGAACATAAAACGAAACATTTTACATTGTAAACTGCACAAGATTTTAACTATATTTTAATTAAAACTAATGAAATAGGTTTTAATTATATCACCGGAACTGAATCTAAACTTCATTAATTCTATTTGGTCATTTAATATTCTGTGTATGAAATGTATTCGTATTTAACATTAGTGTTGACACAAATGGTTGTTTCATTATCTGTATTATTTAGGAAGATTCAATCACTAATCGCAACGAGAACGATTGCTAATTTCTAGTAACTATGGAGTCAATTTTCATATTACATTCGTATTAATTCGGTGCGCTAATTTACTACTTAACTTTACCGCATAATATTTCACAATATAATACTTCTGTTATATTTACATAATTTTAGTTAAAATTGGTTCTAGATAAATACTATAGATTACGAGTGGTTTATATTTAGTGTTACTTAGTTATTGAAATGCAATTATAACTATTAATCGATTTACAAATGAACGGAATAGGAATATGTGAACAATAATTTTCACGAGAACCTCCTCATGAAAATTATTGTTCACATATTCGTGTATTATTAAAAAAAATTCAAACTGTGTACTAATGTCTTTTTATTAATATTATAGGAAAGGAGAGCAGCAACTATTGTTTTCATGTCGATTTTTCAAAATCGATTTTTTACTGGATATACACATTTTCAGACTCCCTGAACCCAAAACATGTTTTTAGCGATTAGTCTGTGAATGTGTGTGTGTTTACGTGTGCGTGTGCGTTAACAAAATATATTAAGAAGGGAATAGCGTACGATGTTAAACTTAGAACTTAAGTTAGGTAACAAGCGAATCCAACATAAAAGTTTTCATCGAAATCAGTCAACGGAAATAGTTGTAGTTTATTCGACTTTTTCAAAAAAGCTCCTACGATTTTTTAAAAATTTACCTGTCATTTTTTATGCGTTATGAGATATGATAAGAGCCATGTCTGCTGTTTCACAGGAAGGCTGTGCTCTCGTAGAAAAACGTGTTTTTTTAAGATAGAGGCTTTAATATGCATTCTAGAGCAAAAGATTTACTACTAAAGTTATAAACCATTAGAAAAACCTACAACTTTTATTTTAACCCTTTTATTACAGCGCTTAGTTTAGCGCCAAATAGTGATTTTCTGTTTTATTTTCCATCAAAATCTGTGAAGATTTGGATTTTTCTAAGAACACGGCCTTAGTATGTATTTTACCACAAAAGTGTATAATAAAAAGTTATAGTAAATTTAAAACCTACAACTTTTATTGTTAGGATTTTTCTCTACATAGCCTAGTGTAGAGGCTATTAATGATTTTCCGTATTTTAAGTTCTGCAGAGGTTGATTTTTATTTTGGGTCATTACCGTTTTTGAGTCATTAAAAAACTTAATCAATCATTAAAATTAGGTTATTTTTTCATTTAACATTGTTTACTCATGATTAATCATAGTTTATATTGTTAATTATCTACATTTGCAAGAGGAAGTCGTGTGAGTGTTGAACACCAGATATTTAAATTTGTTTTTTCATTAATTCATTATTTAGAAAATTATTACAAGACTTACTCTGCTGATAAAGTTGAAGGCTTTCTACGTTGGGTGAGATACATATTCCTGGACTTCACTCTGCTTAGTGTAAACGAAATACGAAAAATTTTTGGTCTTCCATCGATGTCATCTAGATGTAATACAAATGACTTGTTATTTTTCTTCAGCTGTCTGCAAAGTATTAATGGCCGACTTACATCCGTAAAACTGCGAGTACCTTGAAGACTGTTACGTAACTATAACAACTTTGTTATCCCTCGCGAATGTAAATTAACTCCAGTTTTCAGACGTACATCAGTGCCAGTAAATTTTAAAAACCAAATTGATTAGATAATTGTCAAGATGGGTATAAAATATTTTTTACCGCTAATGTGTGTACATTGCAATCTGTTCAGCTCAGAACAATAAGTAACGCTTGACACAATGAGATGATGATGAAGAGTATAACATGTAAATGAGGTATAGTCTTGTACAGACGCAGGCCGATCATTTCTGAGAAAGTATGATTAGTTGAACCCCGATTATCAAAGCACATCGGTAACCACTGTCTAGCTTTTAATCTGTACAAAAGTAGTTACTTTTTAATGATTTAAACCAGGAACATCCGTTTCTAAAAATAGCTCTGAAAATGTTGACTCACGGTGACGACGTTACCTCTAGACCAACCCGGTGGATTACAAAAATTTTAAATAAAAATATAAAAAATTTTGTAAACTGATCCTAACTGTAATGAGCCGCTCAGTATTTTCTGTTTTGTTCTTTATTATTTTATTTTTTATTCTATTAAAACAGTGCAATAAAGCTACTTTTCTTCCTCTTTTTATTGACAGGTTTCACTATCAATATTATAATAATATCAAAATAATAAATATTAAACTAAATTTAATTATTATTTAATTAGATTTATATATTAATAATTTTGTAATTTCAGCACGTTGAGGTTTATTACTGTGCAGCTGATTTAATAAATAAATAAAACCAAAAAATATTATAACTAAACTTCTGTGCTTCTTAATTATATTAAATAATAATAAGAATATGATCATAATTATCATATAAAAATCAAAATAATAATAATATTCGCATTTTTATTGTTTTAAACCAGTTAACTTAACATTCTTGTTCGGAATAAAGGGCACGTTTCACTAAAAATAAAAAAAATTATGTATGATTGAATTTGTGCATATTTTAAAATTTATAACGCATTTAATATTTTGTTGAAAAACTGGGTTGAAAGTTGGTGGCTGTTGAGTATTTATCAATTTCAGAATTCCCCACTGCGAAGTTTTCACG
The DNA here is from genome assembly GCA_035578175.1 of Catonia carolina. NCBI lineage: Eukaryota > Metazoa > Arthropoda > Insecta > Hemiptera > Achilidae > Catonia > Catonia carolina. Next base: position 40,304 of record JAQMRL010000021.1, on the reverse strand, counting down.
GTGATGACTGTCTTTAAGTGCAGTTGTCATTATGGAGACAACTCTGCGTAAATTGTGAAAAAATTAGAAATTTCAAGTAGTAAAATAACTAAAGGTGAATATTATAGTCGGTAAAATATATTTAACAGCTGTTATCATTTTGAGAATAATTGGAGAACTGTACATTTTATTGGGGGAAAGCGAATGAAAACTGTGAAGTTTAAAATTAACTTTCATTAATAACATATGCAAATTACAAGGATATTTTAACAAAAATTTTTTTTTTTTTAAAAACTACTGAAAATAAAAAATACATTTAAGGTAAGTTCTAACACATAAATTTCTTACGTGTGAAATTTATGCACTACTTGGCGATGCACGTCTTGGTTGTTAACCGTAATCATAATAAATTTAGTTTACTGACGTCGTATGTGTTATATATGCATAAGAAAATAATTATAATTTCATTAGAAATTTAGTTACATTAAATAATAATCTATTAGTTTATGGTAGAAGCACAGACATTATGCGCGTGGGAATTCTAAGTGGTTACTGCTACTGATCACCGACAACATGCGCGTCACAACGCTCTTGGCTGCAGTGTTACGCGTGCTGTGAACGCGGGTGGTAGTAGAAGTTGGTGCAACGACGTTCACTTACACCCTTCAAATCTTGTGATTTATCTAAAAGTTTGTGGACCGTTTATTTTATTTCCCACGATTTATTTAAAATGAAAATAGTTCTAAATATTTTATCATATCTTTTATAACACAAATATATTTATTATTTTCTCTATATTTTAATATATCTTAATTATTTAAAAAAATTAACTATTAATTGTTTTTTGTTACTTAATAGTTGAAGATAAAATTCTAGAATATAAAAATTTATTTTAAATATTATAAAATACTTAAAGCGATTCATAAGTAGTAGACTTTTAAAGTATGATCTTGTTTTAGATCAGTAGATATTCCATCTATTAGTAAATTAAAACTCCTGCGAAAATAAAAATAAAAATGTCAGTGTTACACTTTTTATTTTAATAGCAAATTTATATAAATTTATTTAAATTGATTAACCAAAATGTGTATAAAATTATCACGTTTCAATATAATTAGGAATATTATTTCATTTTTTTATAAAAATTTGTAGGAAATCTGGAATAGATATTTAAAAAGCAACTTGAAAAATAATAAAAGTTCTTTCTAATTTATTTAACTATTTACGAGAAATACTGTTGTAATTTTTTTAAAGAAATTCCTTTACAAAATACAATTAATTTATTACATGTTAAAAATCAAAAAATAGCATAAATTTGAAATTAACCATCGTAATAAACAACATAAAAACTATAACTACGAATATAAAACTATTCTAAAAATATTATATCTTATTTTTATTTCTAATAGAATACGTGATCTTAAAATGAGCCTATTTTTCAGAGTTAATACGTCAGTTAACGTTTGGAACAGTATTAATGATGTTTATTACGAATTACTAAGAGAGATAGGTCTGTAAATTTTACGGCAACCAAGCTCTTATTTCAGTTTTACAATTTAATTACGAGCAAGAATTTTTCCACACCATAATTTCATTATATTAAGTGGAATTGAAGTTTTAATTACGTTGAGCCCTAATATAATAATTAATTTTTGTATTCGTTAATTTCATTTAGTTAATTAAAATTGACGCAGATCTTTTATGAACACACTTGTACTGAAATAATACAATTTAAACATGATTAGTTTATCACTTAATTATTACTTTAATTTGAATTAAAACCTAATTAATTATTTATAAATCGATTGGTTTGTCCACTTTCTATTTAATTACAGATTAGTTATGTAAAATGAAATTTAAGTAGTATATAAATAATTTTTTTAAAACTAATACTGAAACGAAAAGAGTTTTGTTTTATATAAACTACATAAACTATATAATTTTACATAGATAGGAGTGTGATTATTTTTGGACATGATTATTTTCATAACGGTTCGGTGAGGTGAAATGTTTGTGCCAGTGATTATGTTTGTGTTGGCGGTGACAGTGAGAACAATTCCCGCCAAGCACCATCATCACGTTAAAGACGTCAAAGGTAAGAGAAAAATTACGGTCTGTTTTTATAATACATCCTATGAAGTGGCCTGTAGTTTCATTACCGTATTTTTGTTTATAAAGTACTTTTCAAAACTTAATTTTATAAATAAACAACCGGTGCCGTCGCTGTTCTTAAATAATGGACCTATCCCAAAAAATTCTACTGTTCGCTTTCTTGGGCTTCATTTCGATCAACGATTGACCTGGTAACACCACATTAAGACAACACGGCTTCAACTAAACTTACGTTTGAAACAACTATATAGGTTTGTTCACTCTAAATCACCCATACGTCTCAAACAGAAACTAATACTCCAAAATTCTCTTAAAACCTATTTGGATGTACGGTATTCAAATTTTTGGTTGCGCAAAGCTGAGTAATTTTAAAACTATTCACCATACTATGTCTCAAATTAGACACTACACACCGATTTACAAACACCATTTATTTGCGATATCGTCAAAATAGTTTTATTAAATTCTACTCAAAACTACCAATCCATAATAATCCGCTTATCAGTGAAATGGCAAATCCGCCAGGCTTCATTAGAAGATTAAAAATAAGATGAAGCAGAGATCTTCTTTAATTCTTTCTGCATGTTTATGGTTGAAAAAGATAAAATAATGTGAAATATTAGATGTAATTTTTGTTTTGTTTTAAATATGTTTCATTACTATTGGTAATAACTTTTCTGTGACAATATAAATTTTTTGTCTTTCTTTTCATACTTTTGTATATTTTACATTCATTGTTATTCCAAATTTAACATTGCTGAATGTTGAATTTTATTATCATGTTTGTTCTTGTTATTTGTAATTTAATATCAATATTTTCTCATATTTTGAATGTTCTATATAATACTGTTAAAGACTCAAAATAAAGGATAAAAAAAATTATAAAATATCCTGAATATAAACAAAAAATTATACGGTATTTGAATCTTCAGTTCTAAAAGAGTTACATAAAGTTATCATACCGGAGTTAAAACCCGTATCGGTTACCGAACCCCCAGGTTACATCAGACCATTAATACCCCTATAGCATATTACTTAGCATAATGACTTGCCTTAATCTACACAGAGGTTATCCGATAAACTGATGTAACATCTAAAATACCTACATAAAAGAAGCGTACCCTCTGGCTGATAAATTTAGTAAGAATACCTACAGTTTGAGGATTTAACAAGTTCTATTTACTAGTATATCTGAGCTAAATTAAATGCACTTACGCATCACAATCTCCCTTGACTTAGACATTGATTTCTTGTCGTAAGTATTTTTGCCAAAAGCCAATTTTCATTCTCTGCTAATTACTACATAATATCTTATGTATTTACGTTTGATTGTTTCTTGTTATTATGATTACTGTTAACAATAGTAATAAAAATTAATAAATTATTGTTGTTTATAGTAAATGATGTTATACTTATTTTAAATGTTTAAATTTACTATACATGGAAAGAAACTTGATATGGCTTTTATTATTATTTTTTTTAATTCATTTATTTAACGTCGCATCAACTACAACGGTCATTAGCGACGACGTTGGGGTGTAACTACTGTACAATGGAGGATGAAATGATTTTTTGTAACGTATGAAAATATGCCGTGCCTGAGTGGGATTCGAACCCAGGACCGCATGATGAGAGGCGAGCACGTTACCAACTGCGCCAATGCGGCCGGCACTGTTATTATTATTAATTAAAAATATGGTATTTTGTTCTACATTACGTTAGTAAAAATCTTATTGTAAAATTTGTTGTTTATTTTCTTAATAAATAAATAATTTCGTGTGAATATAGTTGTAAGTTTAGCATATACAACAATTTCCCGCGCTCAGGCTAGAAATTTGTAACGATAAGAATAAATTAAATAAATAATAAAATTATTGAACACATTGTAATTTCTATAGTAATTTCGTAAAATTATTTTTCCATATGTGAATGTTATTCTTCGAAAAATAACTGAAATACTTTTTAACTTAAATATAATTTTTGTTAACATTCAGACTCGCTATCCAAATGTTCCAACATACTCTTAAACTTGTTTACTCACCATTTTTCAAAAAATAAGCCGGTCTTTTAATCGAATAAATGTTATCGTATCGTAATAAAAAAAATTGTTTCTCGACAGAATTGAAATTTCATTTTTACCAACAACTTTTCACATCCACTACTTCAAATTATTTTAAGACTTAGAGAAGAGGTATATTTTTATAACGATGATTTCTTGTTTCTTTTTAATAGGTATGTATCAATAACAGTGAGTTACCAACGAATTTTTGACATAAATAATCCAGTGTTGACACAAGGGTGATACCGTCGCAAATGAAATAAACAATAAATTGTAGGTACAAAATGTAGCAATTAATAATTAAACCCATTTAAATTGATATTTAAACCCACTTAAACCCGTTTTTTTTCTGGTTCAACGGCAAGTTCTTTTTAATTATGTTCAATATTGCTATACTGTCTTAAGATTAACTTTACATACTGACCTGAAAATTTTAACTTTAGTAGACACTGCCAAACAGTTATACCAAAAATTGTCTGCAACATTACATAATAAAAAATCGATACTTTCTAAGATGTAATTTTGCAGAATTTATAATTAATACATTAAAGATAAAGAAAGTACGGAGTAGAATTTCTTAAAGTGAACTTTAAAAAATGTATAAAAGTAGTATACATATTGTTATCCCTAATATGTGTGCGTTACAACCCATTCAATTTAAGAACAATAAGCAACCCATGACCCAATGAGATGAGGATGATATTACATGGAAATTAGGTTTGTTCTTGTACATACTCAGGCCGATCATTCTTGAGAGAGTGTCGTAAATTGACCCACCCAACCATCAAAAGACACCAGTAACCACTGTCTAGTATTCGAATCCATATAAAAGTAATTACTTTTATTAGGTTTTGAACCACAGAAACTTCATCTCCGAAGAACATTTGTTAAATAGCTGACTCGGAGCGATGACTTTACCAAAGGTCCCCAACCCTGCAGGTTTATAATATTTATGTATTTTTAAATTATCACGTTCCTACTCAACCAATTTTATAAACATAATATTTTTCATAAAATGTGTTTTCATATAAACATAAGTTTTTATGACTCTTGTGTCTAGTAAAGTCTTGTGAATAGTAAAACTGTGTCAATGGCTCTAGTGACTAGTTAAAAATTTACCAGAATCATTTGTTTATTTTTCGTTCATTGTTAAACAATTCGGTCATTGTCTACTCATTATTGTAAAAATCCAAATAAAGTATTAACGTATAGAAATTTACATATGTAAATTTTAGTACAAACGCAAGTACAAAAAAACCCTTGTATTCAATTGTTGTACTCAACTGTATTTTGTATTCAGTTCATTTAGTTTTTAATAAAATACGAGTATATTTTTTCTAGTTATCTAGATGTTAAACATTTAAAAACTATAGTTAAAAGCAAGAATTAAAGGGTAATGGTTGTGTTGTTAAAGGTAGGTAAGGTAACACGTATTTTCTAACATTACACAAACGCATTACATTACAGCATGTGCAAACTTTCTGTAGATTCTCTTTCCAAACAACAATTTACAAAAAGAATAAAACAAAATCCTCGTTATATAAAACTACAAAATAAAACAATTTCAGTAAAGTAAAAATTCTAATTAAAAAGCGGAAGTAACATGACCGACATAATTTTCGTTAGTCTCAAAAAACCATGATTAGAATATTAACATTTTTGTTGAATAAAAAATAAGTAGAATACAAATTTTATTATTTTCTGATTAGTAAACCATTATACTTTTAGTATATTTTTGTATTGAACCATTTTAGACCACGTAATGTAACTTTAGACATTTTCGTAGCTCGTTTTTTGTTCACCCTCTCTCAGGATTCTATGACTGTAAGCTTTTCCCCTTTCTTCCGTTAATCTGGTGTTTTACTTTTGTTCTTTGAGGAAGTTCTTTAAGTTAGTCTGATATTAGTTTGGCTAAAAATTTTTTCTCTCAGTATTTTCCAGTTTTGTTCTATATCCTTTCTGTCTTCCTCAAATAACTTGTACGACATCCCAGCTCTCTAGTATAGTGTCTTAAATATTTGATTTGCTAACTAATAAAGTAGACATTATTTTCTTAATAATGTGTTATTTTTAACCATTTCCTTAACTTGAGCTAAAGGTTTATCTCTAAAACATATATTATAGCATCATAATATATCAATAAAAATACAGAATTTACGTATGTTACATCTATAAAATCTACATGCAGAATATATAAGCGTACGGTAAAAAACCTATAACAGTTATAGATTTTGTTTTGGTTGCATATCATCTCAAAGTAATTATATATATTTAAAATGAAATGTGTATTGTTTTAAACTTTTTACTTGTAATAAATTCATTTTTTTTCGGTTGTACTCTTATGAACAAAAAAATATTTGTTACAACTGTACAACTGAAAACTTGAAAATATGATAAAAAATATAAAATTTGACTTTATTTGATATTACTTATGAGAATATAAATCTGCAAAAGAACTTAAGAAAATAACGTTTAGAGCCAAAAGAATTTATTATAAATTTTAGATAGTTTTCTACAAATATTTATCTATTTTTTTTTACAAGTAGGGTTGGTTTTGATACTACTCAATAATATACTAGTGTCTAGTCAAACCAAATCACTTCTCCATCTTCTATGAAGCCTTTTTACTTTCTCTTGTCTATTTGAATATTATATGAAGAATATTATATTCAGGAAAGGTATTGTTTTCATGTCGATTTTTCTAAATCGAGTTGTCACCGAATCTACACGTTTTCAGACCGTCTATGAACCAAAAAAACATGTTTTTAGCAATTGTTGAGTGTGTGTGCGCGCTCACTCGCGTGTGTAAGTGAACAAAATATCTCAGAAACGGAACTTCGTAAGAAGTTGAAACTTAAAACTTAAGTTAGATACTACTACAGGACCCGACATGAACATTCTCATTAAAATCGGTCAACCGGAAGTAGTAGTTTATTTGTTGTGTAATTTTTCACTTTTTGCGTTTTTCTAAAAACCGGCTGCTATATATTTTTTAAAAATTGCCTCATTTACTATATTTTACTACAAGATATGCTAGGCGCCATGTCTGCTAAAATTCTTGGGGAGGTTGTGTTCTCGCAGGTAAAATAGTTTTTTTAAAATTGAGACCTTAGTATGCATTTTAGCGCAAATATGTACCTATATAATAAAAGTTGTAGATAATTTAAAAGCCTACAACTTTTATTTTAAAAGTGTCTATGTATAACGCTTAGTTCAGCAGTAATTAGTGATTTTCTGTATTTTTCATGAAAATCTGCAAAAAAATGTTTTTTAAAATTTTGGATTTCGTATGCATTTTACGACAAAAGAGTACATAATAAAATTTATAGAAAATTAAAAGATCGACTACTTTTTCTGAAGCATATTTCTCTACAAACCCTAGTTTAGCGTGAAAGAGTGATTTCTCGTATTATTAAGCCAAACTGAGATTGATTTTCATTTCGCATCATTCACTCATGATTAAAATGAGGTTATGTTTTTGAGATTAATTTTTTTGTTAATTTCTAACGTTTTATTACTAATATTACGTTATATTGTTCATTATTTGCATTGACAAGATAAAGTCGTGTGAATATTTCACACCAGATTTTTGTAATTAGATAGATAAATTTGAACATCTAGATCACGTTTAAGAGGTGTTTCATTAAATAACAAGTTTATTCTCACAACGACGGATAAGTCTTCATGCAAACTTCGGTTTGATAGCTAAGTGAAAGGATGCTTTAGCAATCGTCCTTATTAGGTATTTCGATTTGAAATATCTCTATTTTTAATTGGTTTAGTAATAAATTTGACATCCAAAAGCACTCATAGATTTGAAAACAGTTTGATAAACGGCTAATTTTAAATAGAGTATGTAGGTAATTTTATTTTGTGTTGACTAAAAGTTTAAATGCTATCTAACACGATTAATTACAAAATTATCTTTTCCTTTGAAAAAAAAAACATTTTAATTTTGATTAAATATTATAAGATATAATATAGATTTTTTAATAACGAGAAAGGTTTCTATAAAAATTTCCACAAGCGTAACACGGTACTTTTTCATACCCAGATGTGGATAACGAGAATGGATATTTTTCTTGTCTGGTTGGGGAAAATGACTTATCATTATTTTTAAGGAATAAATGTTCATTTTCTTTCATAAATAAATGATATAACACTTTATCATATTGATGTTCTGTAACATGTAATTGTATAAATAGCATTTTTTAATTTTTGTTCAAGTTTCCCTTGATTATGAATTTCAATGAGACTTCCTTTTTTGATAATATTGGCTTAAAACAGTTCAATACAGACAGATCATTCATTTACTCTTAAAAGTAATGTAGAACTTTTACTTTAATGAAAATCTCAACAAATTTTTAAAACACTCCTGATAATTAATTAGCTAATGAAAGCTTGTCATTAATTAATAAATATATTGCGTTTTATTAGTTGCTAAGGAACAGTAAATATTCGTATATGTGCATGTAAGATCAATACTTACTTATTGATATTATTTTCTATTTATGATGGTTTTACGACCACCGTTTTGATTGTCATAGAGGGTTTTATATTTAACAATTGTGAAAACTCCTTTTCATTGTATTGCAGAACTTGTAATTTCAATAGCCTTGAGTTTAAATAGACGCATTTAGTAATGTTTATTCACATTTCGCTATTATAGCGTTACTGTACAATATAAAGTTGGTTGCCAAACACCTATTAAGGAAATTAAAACATATTTAATTTGATTTTCTATTAGATGAGTAGGCTACCATGAGACAATAATAACTCAATAAAACACTTAGCATGATTGCTTCAGTGACGCAGTTGGTAGTTAAGGAAAATTGTTCGTCAGGATTCCAAGAAATAATCCCGAGCAATATGTGGTACGCTCCTGGTTATCCACTTTCAAATGTATACAACAAAAATTTCTATCGAGTTAACAGTTGATCAGATTTTTTTTTGTCTTGAATTTTTATTACGGTACTGTACATTGAGCTGTACAATTTCCGTAAATGATATTTAAATGGTCGTGGGGAGTTTCGCATTAAGGAGAAGAGGTACCCAGTGGCACATTCTCCATTTGTAACTATGGGTATTATCCGTTATTTAGACCAAGAGGTCTCTACTCCATTTTCGCCTTAGACGTCGCACAGGTGGAAAGTTCCTTGTAGCTAGATCACGGGCTAGTTGGTTTGGATGGACGTCTAGTCGTTCGTGAAATTTACTATACAAGGACGCGGTTAGCTCCTTCACTGTCAGAATTTTGAAATCGTCGTGGAGGGTTTTACTGCTTACATAAAAAGGAGCGCCAGAAGCAAGTCTTAAGAATTTTGATTGAAAGGCCTGGATTGACTTTAAATTACTCTCTGCCGCTACTCCAAATAGCTGGACACCATAAGTCCAGATTGGTCTCAAAAGGGTTTTGTATAATAAAATTTTGGAGCGGAGGTTCAATTTTGATCGAGGGTTAATTAAGCAGTAGAGTAGCTTCTGGCGGCGGTTAAGTTCTAAACGTTTAGTACGCAGATGATGCTTCCAAGTTAGTCGTCTGTCAAGCCATAAACCAAGATACCGCACCACTCTGGCTTGGGGGATATGAACGTTATTCAGCATCACAGGTGGACAAGTTTGACGTCGTAAAGTAAACGTAACCTGTGTTGACTTAACTGGGTTCACCTTAATACGCCAACGGGTAAGCCAGTCCTGTATTAATAAAAGATGTCGCTGTACTAACCTGGAAGCCTCATCCGCGCCCTTTTCCCGTATAAGAATTACTGTGTCATCAGCATACGTCGCGGTTACCGATGTGTCCAAAATAGGCATATCTGATGCAAATACGCTATATAAAAATGGGGATAGTATTGCCCCTTGGGGTACTCCGGCGTTAATTTTGTGCAGCTCAGAGTAAGCAGTACCGTGATGGACTTCAAAGAATCTATGCTCTAAAAATGATTTTACAACCAAATAGTACGAGTCACTTAAAACACTTTTCAATTTAAATAGTAGTCCATCATGCCATACTTTGTCGAACGCGGAGCTGATATCCAAGAAAATGCCAGTGACATACTCTTTCCTTTCTAGACCCTCCGAAATGAAGTCCACAACTCGGTGCAGTTGTTGTGTCGTCGAATGCAGCGGCCGAAATCCAAATTGATGAGGTGGAATAATGTTGGCGTCTTCACATTGTATCTGCAAGCGTGGTAGTAAGAGGCGTTCGAATAATTTTCCTGTCGTCGAATTGTTGATCAGATTTAAAAATGAAAATGTTTATAATTCCATCAGACAATGTTTATTTTTATCCCTAATGTGTGTACATAGTAATCTGTTCAACTTAACACATTTAGTGCTAGGGACTCGCCTGGCGGGTCATAGTTAGGTTTTACCGCCAGGCTGCCGTTCCGCCTGGTGGGTTCTGTTTTGTCAACATTTTAAGTAATTCTGGAGAAAGACTTAATTTGTTGCTATTGTATAGCCCTCAGAAAGGTGTTTTTTGTAACTGTGCAGTTCGTTTTTGAATTTTCATCTCGCGATCTTATCCTCTCGTTTAGTATACTCATACAGTATTTTTAATGGGTTTTCAGGATACAGTAGAAGCTGTGAATCTAATAGTTTTGCAGGTATCGATGGGAAATAGCTCACACTTTTCGATTTTCGTAAAAAATATATTATCTGTAGTTTAAAATTATATGATAAATTACGCATAAATCGCAACAGTAAATGGAAACATTCAATCAATAAATACATTTATTATAACAGAGAAGAAAATATATTCTAAATAAAAATCTAAAAACAAAAACATTGAATTGTTTACTATTTTGTTATTAGTAAAGATAAATCCACGTGTAGATTGCAAATAAAAACAATTCTATATAAAATTTAACATTCAGTATTAAATAAAGCAAGCAGAGAACACGTCGCACAGTAAAATCAGCCCAGCTGGAGAGATACTTTATAATTGCTTAGCATTGAATGCGTTAAGAACAATATGCAAACCCATGACCTAATAATAAGTTGATGTGTATGACGTGTCAATCAGGTTTATTTTTGTGCAGACTCGGGTTGACTATTCCTTAGAAAGTAAAGTTAACTAAATCTCAACCTTCAAAGTACACCAGTAACCACTGTCTGGTATTCAAATCCGTATAAAAGTACTCCTTTACTAGAATTTGAATCTGGAACCTTCGTCTTCTATGGATTATGCTCATTAACTCACATTTCACTCCCATACGTCTTAAAACATCAACGGTTCATGAAATTCTGAACATTGTACAATACCCACATCTCGAAAGCTTCAAAATATTTATGGACTGTATACTCACAGTCCATATGTTTACATCATACAGTACTACTGTATAATTACGGTCTTGTCAAACATATTTTTTTTAAACTCAGGGCTCCTACACTCCTCTACACCCTGCCATCTCATCCCAAAGAACAGTGTACAGCCAGGTACGGGAGTCTGTAAGCAAGTAGAACGGCAAACAACCTTAATATACTTCCTATATTAAATCATTTTATACTTAATTCTATGTATTACATTTCACCATTCCTATTTATTATTAGCGTTTCCAAATTGTTGTTGTTTAGGTCATCAGCCGAAAGGCTGGTTTTGACCTGTGGCGGTTTTATGAAGTAAAACAAGGAGTGACGTGGTTTACTTTTGTCGTACTCACTGAGTTGAGTATTATGCTTATTAGCATGCCAGGCCCTCGGAAAAGTACATTTATTATGTACTCTGCAAATGACACCTTCACTACTCCATTCACCACAGGGTTTGGCTGTATAATGAAACTCATTACTTTCAGAGGATATAACTCTGATAAGTGTCTTTGGCACCTCTACCTCTTCTGTTCTTATATGATTTGGTCATTTAATTGACTGACTATGTGATGAGAAACATTACTATTTTTTTAGCCCAGCAACTAATTTAACTGAGTGCAAATAATTTAACACTCCATTTGTCTGTGATGGGAAAATTTCCAAATTACCAAACCATATAAATTCACATAATATTACACGAAAAACGTCTAAAGACACGAAGACATGAACATAGGTATACATAGGTACAAAGGGTTTGAACATAAAAAAATAAATTATATCAACACAATATCACAGTCAGTTACATCACGTCACACTCCTCAGTAATTCTACCTTAAAATTTAAAATTTTTGAGCTGAAAAAGTCTACTGTATACTGTAGGTACGAGTATAGTCATGATGTGAAATTGTGTTATTAACAGGCAAATCATTTTAATATATCAACTTAGCTATTTAAATACGAGTTTTTATTTCAACTGCTTGCTTAAGATCTGCAGTAATCAAACTTTTTACTTTTTTTAACGTTTCTGAACCTGCTAATAGACGTTGATTCCATAAGGCTTGATTATAAACAGGATTATTCCACAGGTAAGAGGCATCGAGTGTCAGGAAAGTTACCAAAATCACCTTAGTTTTCAGTGGGCTGACTTTTTGGACTAATGGTCTTTAGAAATTACATCTATAAATATACATATTAGAACAGTTCTGAAAATTGCCAAAAGTATTTTCTTATTCTTACATAGGAAAAATAAAGAATTTTAATTAAGACCACTCCAAAGATATTCCAAAGATGTAAGAGAGAGTTACTAACGTATAGGAAGAAATATTATTTATCTACTTTACAAAAGGTACAGTTCTAAAACTCAGCATTTATACCAAGAGTAAATTTTATTCACCCAGTAATGTTTACAAATCCTCTTTTAGCACAAATCCTTCAAGGGTAGCAATATGCCTGTGCTCGCGCTGGCGAATAGCTAGTTGTTTGCAAAGTAATTCGTCTGTTACTTAAACTATAAAAATTTATTTTCTTTTAAAAGACTAGATATTTTTTATAAACGTATTATTATAATTATTATTTTCTGCACAATAATATAATTTATAATCTTTCATGTAATTTAATATCCAATTTTCACGAAGTTTTGTGAATATTATCTCATTTTAATCGAAAAATAATAATGTAGACAGTGAAAATATAATGTGACCACTATATTTAATTTAAAAAAATTACAAGACTTCCCCATACATCATGAATCAAAAGTGTCATTACCATTGAAAGACCCACCGGGTTGGTCTAGATGTAGAGTCGCGGCTGCAAGTCAGCTGTTTAACAGCTGATCTTTGGGGACGAATGATCTTGTTCAAATCCTTGTAAAGATGGTTACTTTTATACTGATATGAATACTGGACAGTAATTACCGGTGTACTTTGATGGTTGGGGTTCAATTAACCATACTCTCTCAGTAATGGTTGGCCTGAGTCTGTGCAAGACCTCATTTACACATTATTTATTTATTTGTTTTATACAATAATTTGTTTCCGGGTATATACCCATACAAATAGAGTTGCTACAAGACGTTAAAATTTAAATTTCAATACATTGAAATTTCAAAATTTAACACATAAGTAAGTATTCATAAAAATTAATTAATTGATTTCAAGATTAAGTTCATAAAAACAAAATTAAGTCATTTCAGTCCTGGCGCGACGGTATAGCAAATCAGTCTATCGTTTCCGCCGCAAAAGCCCTCATATTCAACATTGACACCACAAAGTAACACACCTCGTTAATTTTTTTTAATGAAAATTTACTCAACAGGAAAGCCAGCTTCGAATTTTTGTCCGATTCGCCCCTACAAGTTCCTTAAAAATGCCTCCTCTAAATTCATTGTAAATGGGGCATTCAATCTATATGTGGTCTAGCGTTTCTAAAGCTTTCAAATTGCAACTGGGACATTACTTAGAGGGATCAATTGCATGGCTCATATTATCCACGTTTAAATAAATGCGCCGGCCAGAGCTCAATCTGAGCTGTGAAATACATCTCACCTTCCTGGGCGCTACTTTCATGCTGAGATACTCTCCCACAACCAATTCAGGATTTATCCACCTAAAATTGGGGCAATTTGTAGAGTTAGTGGTCCTTATTTTATCCCCATTAAAAAAATAGGTTTTGAATTTTCTAATATTTTGATCTATTGTACCAGAGCTATTGTACCAGAGTTAGCAAAGACCTCTGTTATATTTTCGATACCTCCACAACGAGCAGCTCTATCAATAACCGATATGATGTTGTACCTGTTATTTATATTTACATTCTTATTGTTGCATAACTCTAAGAGTTTAAAAAACAGAGCCTAGGATAACGTACCGAGTCTATTTGTATTACCTTGAGAAACCACTTAATACAATTTTTGAAAATATAAAATGCAGCATGAACTCTACCCGTTTCCATTCTTACTTCTTCATTTACACGTTATACAGATCATCTTCATCTCATTGGGTTATGGGATTGCTTATTGTTCTGAAATGAACAGATTGCAACGTAGACACACTACTGATAAAAAACTGTGAAAGAACTTAAAAAAATTTTAGTGTATGAGGGAAAATAGTTTACCGCGTAAAACGCAATACTGCATGTGTAGAACATTAATTCATATTAAAATCGTTCAAAAATATAGAAATTTGCAGATTCAACTTTTTTAACGCAGAAATTGAATTATTAGTCTTCGCTTTTTTGATTAATATTATTTTTCGTTCCACAGTAAAACATTTGTTCCTAAAATATATTACTTGCTTCGGGTTCTATAAATTTAATTCAATTTTAAGATATATCAATTAAAATTACAGCGATCATTAAATACAAAGAGAATGATAATAATTAAGGTATAGTCATTCAATTATAGTATTTCGCAATTACTCGATATTGTGATATAAAATTTAAAAAAAAAATCATTTAAAATCTGTTCAATGTACACGTTATACGGCTGTGCAAAAACACCTCGATGTTGAGAAAAGTTTGATTATTACAATCTGAAACGTAATGACAAATTGTAGACATTTTCTGTTATGTATCAAATGTCGTCCTGCATAACGATATACGATCACCATACGTGACATTTTCCTATAAGTTTACGAACTATTCAGGAAGAAATTATTCCAAAATTTTAATCGACTTATACATAACTTGTTTTTTAATTTTCTACCTGGTAACCAACTCCGAGGTGCTTGATGTTCCTCAATAGCAAGAAACTGAACTTAAATAGATTTTGGAAAATTTTAAATATAGCCTACGTTTTTCTAATAACCATCGATTTCAATTAAGAGTACATTTTGTAAATCTGTTATTGAGTTGGGTTTTATTTTACCCACCTTGTTCAGATCATCAGCCAAAAGGCTGGTTTGAACCTCTTGAGGGTTTATTAATTAAAACGAGGAGTGAGGTAGTTTACTTTTGCCTTCCTTAGTGAGTGGAAAAGTAGGCCAATGCTACTCAGCATGTCCGGTCCTCCAAAAAGCTGATACTTTCCAACCTGAAAATGACACCTTCACTTCATTCAGCACAGGGTCTTGCTGTATAATGAAATTCATTGCTTTCATTGGAGATAACTCTGACAAGTAACTTTTAGACCTCTATCTTTTCTGTTCTTAAATGCTTTAGTCCCATAATTGGCCGACCGTGTGTTAGAAAACAAAATACTCTTTTGTAGCCCTGGAACTAGCAGATCGAGTGCAAATAATTTGAAACTCCACCTGTTATGGACAACGTAGCCATGATGTCAATTATAACCCCTTATCACCAAACTTGCTCGAGTTGTATTTTAGTGGATACGGTAGAATAAACAAAAATATTTCAATAATCGCTTTATTTGTTAATAGGACTTTGTATCGTACAGATTGAATTCCACAATAGCAAAAGAAAATACATTTATATATTAATTGTTTTTGTCAGAATAATTTACAAACTATTGGCAAGCGTAAACCTGCTTTGCTGTTCAAATGAGTACTTTGTAACTTACAGTACCTTTGTATAATATAATATAAATAATACGTAATAATTAGCTAACAATACAATATCTAGTTAGTAATAAGTTATAATAATAATATATACTGTTAATACTATTTATTAACAGAGACAAATTATAATTTGATTATTAATGAACAAATATTGTGCATAGTTTTTAACACTCTTTATTTCTAATAAATGTTACACAATTGTACATTGTCGAGAATTTACTTGAGTGAGAAATAAGTCGGCAACATAGCTCCGTCATTGATTCACACTGAAAAGGTCTCTGGGCTAATGCCAGTTGAGCCTTCGGAGGGGTTACCTGAGATGAATCGTGTATGGATTGGGATGAATTGTGTACAAGAGGGTTGATAGATGCGTTAAACTTTGAGTACATTGTTTAGTAACCTAATTGTTGCGCCATTTTCTTTTGGAAAGTGGGACGTTTAGTCGTCGTGAAGCGTGGTATGAATGTATATTTAATAATGATAGAAATCGTTATTTAAGTCAGTTGACCATAACTTGAAGTAAATTCTTTTTTATTTTTTTTGTTGAAATTTTTAAAATTGTCATCAATCTGTTGTTGTTGTCCGTCCGTCCTTCCCTGATGTGAACCTGCAAGAGATAGCAAAAAACGGTTTACGGATTCATTATGTACACAAAAAATTAGTAGGCCTGGATTGGGTTTGAAGGTTTGGTTTCGACCGGAAGTAGCCCAAAACCGGAAAGAGAACTTAAAGCCGGAATTCGGAAACTAAAATAGTATCATTCGATTCCTCTAAATGACTTAGATAGAGAAATCAATAATGGTTTTTGCAATAAGTCAAATGAAGAACTTTTAAAAAATTCCCACGAGCCATGAGACGAGTTATCTCAAGAAAGGAATTTGTTTCTTTTGGGTAACTTACGTAACTTCTTTTTATATGGATAAACTAATTAAGGAATAGTGAAACAAATACCTATATAAATAATATACTGTATTAAACATAAAAAGTAAAAAAAAAACAATATACTTTTTAGAAATGAATTGTGAATTTACAGTAATCCCTCAGTATCCGTGGGCGTTACGTTCCGAAGGGTTACCGCGGTTCGTAAAAACGCGAATAATGATACCTTATATAAACGAAAAGATAGGGGTTAGGTTCTGAAGGAAAAGTCCTGTAGTCGTTTTAGTGTTTAACAATTGTAGGAACATTTTACCATAATAATCTATGAATATATCAGAAATACAGTACTGTACGCATTAAAAGTTTAATTTGCTTTAAAATACAGTAGTTATGGGTGTTTGCTTCTTCTTCTTTTTAAACTCTTTGTGAACTTCTTCGTATAGTATTATCAGCTCCCTCTCTTCTCTTTTCTCTATTCTCTTTTGAATTGAAGGGCCCTTTCTATGACGAAATCCATCTCTACCACGTAATTAGCGAGCTGCGTTGCCATGCTGAGGATCTCGTTGATGGTTTGTGAAGAAATGCTTGGCTTCGTTTTAGGATCGGCTATCTCATTGTGGGTGTCATCAGTTCTTCCAACTTCTCCACTGTTAGTTCCTGGTTATGGCTTTGGATCATTTCTTCTATGTCCATGTGGTTGATTTGAGCAAAACCCTTATCCTCTACGTTGTGAACGATTCCGAAAATTTCAAACACGAAGAGTGACACATGTTTTCGGAATTGTATGACATCCCCTCCTCACACCAAATACGGTGTACAAAAGGCGAGATTACGTACGTATTTTAAGGTTTTAGGTCCACGGACAAAGTCCGCGGATAACCAAACCCAGCGGATGCTAAACCCGCGGAAACCAAGAAATAACTGTACTAGTAATATTTCAGAAAAATTTTCATCGAGTTAACTCATTGTTGACAAGGTTTTTACAAAAATGAAACCACGCCATACACTTAAATCAAATATTAAAACAAAAAAAAGAATTTAACTTTATATACTAGTATAGCCTAGACAAAAATAGCCTATTATTTTTTCAAAAGGTAAACGAGTAAAAATATAAAGTAATCTTTAAAATATTTGTGGAAACATGTATTAAACTTAAGCAGCTTACGCTAGGGTACATACTCAGATAGTAAAACACCAATAAGTAAATAACAACAATCGTAAAATGAAAACGAATTTTAAGAGAAATAAAAAATAATCTTTGTATATTTCTGATACGTAGTGTTAAATATAATTTTTTAAAAATTAATATAATTTTGAAGAAATTTTTAAACGACCTTACACTGTCTCACTAACTGGACTCCTCTAAATAAAATGCTTGGGATAAAATATTTTTTGAGAGAGTTTGTAAAGCCCCATGAATTACCATTTCATTTCGTTTATTTATTCTAGACTTCTATAGATTTTATTAGTAGACTTAGCTACTTCTGTGTAAGGGCATCCGACCTAATAATTGGAAGGAACTCCTACGCAGTAGAAATAAATATACCGAGCTAATCAGATTGAAAGGATTATATGAAATTTTACAGAAGTGTCTTTGTATATTGAACAATGAAATACGAGACTTAAAATCTGCTTAATTTACTACGATAACTGTGTAACGTACCTAAAAGAAAAGTTTTCAACAATTATTTCCCTATTATGTGGGAAGAATGCAATTCAAGATTCCAAATGGATTCGATGAATAAAATCTTTGAATCATTCGCTGATCTTTTTCTGTGATTTTTTTCTTCTAAAGATGGTTGAGCATAATAGCATATTTTGTAAAACAAATTCACCGAGATAATTGGATGAAAATATATTTTATGGATGGTAGACTAAGCCTTTTCAATTTGTTATGCGAGTAATGTACAGAAACGATAGAAATCTAATTTATTTTCACAAGGATTGTACCATCATGTTTAACCAAGTGTTATGATATCACTTGGATTTACCAATGCAAAATATTGTCTTTTATAACCTGATTCTAAACATTAAAACGAGAAATGATTTTTGGAATTGGAAGTTCTATTATAGGCATGATTTTGTGCAAATATGTAAGATATCTAAATCGTAATAAACCAGAGCAAAATTTTCATACCAAATTATAATAAGACAAGAATTTCATTAGAAATTGTTTTTGATACACATTCATGTGCAAGCGTTCACACATCGAGGCACACATTTTGTTAACTGACTGATTCATTTACTCATCAGTAATTCCCCAACTTCTTGATAACAAAAAGAGCTGAAATTTTGCACAGTAATTCCTTCCGTAATCAATAGGAACATTTTTTAATGATAATAAATAAACATATACATCTGTAAAAGTGAAGTATAACATTTATAAAATGTCATAAATGATATGTAAAATTTAGTAATTGAAATGATGTATAAAATATAAATAGTTTAATCTGAGTAGGGTAATGTGTCAAATTTCTATTGAAAATTGTCGAGAAGAAGACAAACGATTCTCGAGATAATGTTGTAAATGCAGGTATGATAACTGTGCTGAAATGACGTGCTAGGCATGAGAAGGATAGCACTCACTACTGTCATTCCCAGGATTGTGAGTGTAACGGTTTTTGAATTTTGAATAAGATTCATGTCTAATAACTTTTGGAATATAATTTTTAGCTTCATCAAATTAGAGGGTTTCTACTTCGGTATTTTTTACGCATTTTAGGAGTTTTCAAGTCGGTGAAATATGGAAAAAGAACGTAAAACTTTGTGTTATTAAGGGTTATCTTCTCCTTTTGAGTTTTTGGGAAAGTGTTTCAGGTATAGGTGTTTGACAGAATTTTGGGTAAAAGGAATTTGCATTGTGTTAAGTTTTTTACGCGTACATAATAATTGCATTTGTGTCTGGTATTAAGAGGTGTAATTTTTTGACTGAAATGCCTGAATGCGTGGAAAATATTAGATGTTTCCCTTTAACTTTTAATTTTCAAGCTGTAGATCCATAAGAATTTTAAAATAATAATATTAATTCATTCAAAGTTTTGAGCGTGTCTTAAGTACGGATATAAGAATTTAAGACTTTTTAGTTACAAACGTTTTCGTTCCGAATGTGCTCCAAGTTAGTCTTTTATCAAAATTCAGAGCAATATATTAGATAACATCTATTTTTATGAGACGTTATTTTTTTATATACAAGGGCGATCACTCACTATGAAAGAGTCTGAATGTTGTGTGAAGATATTTTGCCGTAGTTTTATTTTCATTGTTCTTCATTTCTTCGTATCAGAGATTGGGTAGATGTTAAGTATTTGTGAAGCGCGTAAAGGATTTTCGTCTCGAAAGGGTTTTAAGCTATCGTTGTGTTGTCAATGAATGTGGTAGAATGAGTCTAGGGTAAAGTTGGTAGATCTGAAGTAGAAATCAAAGTGAAGCTAATATTGCGTCCTAAAGTAGATGGCTGATTCCAAAAAAGAAATTTCACAAGGACGATTTAATTCTAACGCTAAAATGGTACTTTTTTGGAAAGAATGTTTAAGACGGTAGAAAGTAATTGGTAATATTTTTCCATTTATTTTGACGTTCATAAAACCTGCAGGAACATAAAACTTCTGTTCCGTAGCCAAAAATTTGTAATAAATTATTATTTTGTATCATAGTGTGGTAAACTGCGTGAGAAAACCCCAAAATGGTGAAATGGTTTTATGAACATATGGAGAAATACGCTTAAAAAAAGTTTTTTTGGAAAAATTTGAAGGTGCTAAAAGAGACATATAGCAGGAAAGGGGTAAGGATGATAAATGAGAAGGGCTTTTTACTTTCTGTTAGTATGAAGTATAGGAAACGATCGTATTGTTCTCATTTGGATTGTTTAAAATCGAGTTTTTATCGGAAATACACTTACTTACTCAGGACCTCTGAACCAAAACATATTGTGACACTTATTGCAAAGGTCCGTTTCGGGATCTAGGTAATTAAATAACTAATACACTAGAGCTTACAATTACAACTTATTACTACTAAAAGAGTTAAAAAATAAATAATAAACTAATTATAAAGAAGTAATACTATAAATAACTTAATAATTTACTTAATGCTACTTACAACAATTATACAGAATGAACTTGCAAAATGAAACTGAATACACAATGCACATACACAAAAACTATTACACATAACAAAAACTGAATTTAATGCACACACACAATAATTTACACAATGCACACACACAAAGACAGTATAACAATAGTTGACCAACACAATGCTCGGATACGTAACCTGTACTACGCACCGTTAGCTATTCAATAAACACTCGTCAAAGATCAAACGGATACTAACTCTCGACCGCACCCGGGGCTCCCTTTATATAAGTCAGATGAAGAGGTTTCTCGAAAGACACAGAAATTCTATCAAAAAGATAATTCTAGAGTGACAGAGAGATTCCATGCAAATAATTAAATACAAAAAACCCTTTTTTGGAAAAGTCTTAATTATTGTAAACAAGTAAATAGATCTATTGTAAATATAATAAAAGTTGTTACAGGTAATCAGCCGACCATTTCATAAAAAGTTGAACTACAAAGACCTATTATAAATAGTTATACTTTTTTTTTTTTTTTTTTATTGAATGATGATGCCTACATAAGTCTCGGGCTTGTGCGTAGGTTATGATATGTGGTGATTTACAGATGAAAAAATGCCAGACTTGACCGGGAATCGAACCCGGGACCCCAGCATAGTAGCCAGTTGCGCTGACCACTACACCACGGACCGGCCGTGGTGACTTTTATTGTTACTATTGCCCTATTGTTACTTTTTCACTCTATTATCTACTCTTTACCATTTTATGAATGAAGTACTAGAAATTTCTTGAACCATATTCGTCTTCGATATTGTCACAATATGTTTTGGCGTTTGGTGTTTGTCTAAATGTGTGTGTGTGTGTGAACAAAATATTTTTAGAATGGAATATCGTACAAAATTAAAACTAAAGTTAGGTTCTACTAGGGGATCCGACACCAACATTTTCATCAAAATCGACTGACCGGAAGTAGTAGCTTATTTGTTTTTTTTTTACATTTTTGCGTCTCAAAAAGGGCTACTACGATTTTTTTTAAAATGCCTTATTTACTACATTTGTATGCTCTGCAAGATGAGGTGAGAATCATGTCTACTTAAATTCTTGGGGAGGTTGTGCTTTCTTGATCAAAAATTTTGTTTTCAAGATTGCGGCCATAAAATGCGTTTTAGAGAAAAAGGGTGCACAGACCTAATTAAAGTTAAAAAAATTACAAAACTTAAAATTTTTTTTAAAAATTTCATCTACAGAGTCAAGTTTAGTGTCAGTGGTTTTTCATAATTTTAAGAGGAACAGAGGTTAACTTTAATTTTGCGTCATTTACTCATGATTGCAATTAGGTTATGTTTTTCATTTTACATTGCTGATTAAACATAGGTTTTATTTTTCATTATTTAAATTAGCAAGAGAAAGTTTGCGTATTTTACACTCACACTAAATTAGTGTAGAGTAACACAGCGAAAACAATATTATTTAATGCAGAATCTACCGATCGCACGCTCTCAACGAAGGCGCAATTGCAAGTAGTAGGCTATTTAATAACAAATAAATTAAGTGAATTACTTTTCCTAAAACTTGATTTAGTAATATTATTAATCAGGGGATAATTTTTTATAATGCATAATTTTTCTTAGATATTAAAAGGCCAAAACTAAACAAATTCCTTAAAATTTGAAATTTAGATTCATATGATTTTGACTTTTTATCAAATATTTAATTAACATATTTTTATAGAATTAAAAATTTTTCTAAAAATTAAAGATTAATTAAAGTTTTGTACTGTAGAAAATATTTCTGAGCTTAATTTTTATTTTGAGGTTAATTAAATGGAAAATATGAAAAGATAAAAGGAAGTCATAGTTATCACTTCGCCGTAAAGTTTCTTCATAAAAGTAACGGAAAAGACGATTAAAATAAATATACGAGTACAAAATTACTTTGTATTTATATAATTACCAACAGCACTAATAAACATAAATTATAGTTACTATGTCAATAAACGAATTACACGTGTGTAGTATTTTGAGATAATTAGGCACATTTTCTTCTTGTATTCCAGTATTAGTTTAATAAATTTATTTATTGTTTCAAACTCTCACAGATTCTGAACATATTTTGCATAATACAATTTTTGAATAAATTTTTATTCTGTTGAGTGAAGTGTAGTATAATTTTGTTAATTTACTTAATATATAGGTTAAGACATGACTATAACTGGCATGTGGAATGTTAAATTAATTGTACTCGATCTGTTGTTTCCAGGGCTACAAAACATAGTTCTGTTTCTTGCTACATAGTCAGCTAATTTTTTATGACTGAACAATTTAAGAACAAACGAAGTAGAGGTGTAAAAGACACTGTTCAGAGTTTTCTCTTCTGGGAGTAATGAATTTCACTGTACAGCTAGACCCTATGGTGAATCAAGGGAAGGTGGAAAGTGGGTCCGTGTCGGAGGGTCTGGCATGCTGATAAGCATACTCTTTCAACTCAGTGAGGAAGGCAAATGTAAACCACCTTACTGTTCATTTTTACTTAGTAAAACCTCTAGAGGTTCAAAACAGACTTTCGGCTGTTGACCTAAACAAACATAGGTTAGTAATTTTTATTATAGAATTATTTCGAATATATCAAGTAAGTATCAATATAATAGCAACATTTTAAGACTTTATGTTTCACTATTTCTGTGAATAAAATCAACTGTACAATTAATTAAGAATACAATTAATAAGTGATATCGTTAGTGATACTATTACTGTATCATTACAGCCACTGTAGAGAATATTCATAACAATTTCTTAAGGCTATTGCTATCCTTATCCTAATTATCATTTTGTAACCACACATATTAGTAGTTTCTTGTTAATTTATGTGATTAAAGCAAAAACCAAATTTCTATTCTTAATAAGACAAATAATTAGCAATATTGATTGAAAGATAATTGACACATATTACAGTTGATACAGTTTGTATTAATTTAGGAGATGAATATCAGGGTGGAAGGACTCGTATAAATAAACGTTCCGGACAGTTAGGAATGTAGAACATTAGCTCCGGTGATACATGGAGTACAAGCAATGTCACCAAAGTAACTACATATCAACCGAGCACCACAAATGGATATTAGAACTTTGAGAGACCATCTAAATAGCTGGAGGAAATGCCATGCATTAATCCATTCCAGATTGTTAAAACTGGTTATAATTGAATTTTGAATTTCGTAGAAACAATCAGCGATTGTCAAACTCAAAGATATTAGATAAAACTGTTTCCTTTATAATACGTTTTATTGAAAAACATAGTCAAAGAACAATTTATGTTTATCGACTGATCAATTTAATAAGTTTTGTTTCCTGAAGCTACTGAAATATGATAGAATCAAATATGAAACTTTGGAAAAATAGATTAGTTTTAACAGTTCCCAAACTCTTTGTTCTAAATAAAATAAAATTGTTTTTAAACAATGTTCAGTGTTGTAAAACTATCATAAACTTCGTTTTATGAATAAAACTCACGTATATTTATAGAACTTTTACTGTTTAAAGTCTGCTTAATAATAACAATAATAATGAAATGAACTGAAATATCTTTATTATCATCAGTTATTTTTGGGTCCCGATAATTCAACAGTCTGACTTAAAATCAAGTGCCCGTACATATATACACACAATAAAAAATAAACTAATATTAGATTACTGTATTTCTTAAACTAATTTACGTAGATTTACATTCTCGTTAGTGATACTGTTACTGTATTACCTATAGTCACGGCGCATAGGCAGCCACTGTAGAGAATATTCATAACAACTTCTTAAGGCTATTAATATCTTTATCCTAATTATCATTTTGTAACCACACTTTTATCTTCCTTTTAAAATCAGTAAATTTCCTTCAGTTAATTATTTCCCTAAGCAGAAAATTGTATAACTGCGGTATCAAACAATTTTAAGCTTTTTGACCATGATTACTAAAACTATGAGGCAAAACATAATTACATCTTTTTGCTCCATATTGGTGTTCTACTAAAATTTTATATTTATTTTCATTGAAGTTATTTTATTATGTGAAAGAATTTGTAAAGATTTTTGGACTTAATGTATGACAAATTTTCATCAAGTTAAGCTGGTCATAATCTCTATCCTGTGCGATTAATTTCAGTACCTTATTTTGCATATTTGTAAGTTTGTTCAAATGTCAAAAGCTAGTTCCCCCAAACTTGAACTCCGTATCTCAGTAATAATTCTAATAATGATTTATAAACAATTTTTAAAACCTTCTTACTAACATATGATTTTTTAGCATTTACATACATCCCAGAATTCTTTAAGCTTTGTTAAAGACTTTATCGATGTGCTTATAAAATTTCAAATTATTATCAAAAATTACTCCTAAGTAATTAAATTCTGTAACATAGACTACTTCAGTTTATCACAAATACAAGTAGCTTTTTGTTGTGAGCATAAGTACATGCAAAATTATATCATTAATGTTTATTTGGGGCATGTGACGTGTTTTAAAATACATGAATTTAGTCTTACCACCATTTATAAACAAGTTATGCTGATAAGCCCATTTTACAAACCAACTGAATTCATTTTGTATTGTTCCATAACTTATTTCACTATCACTATGCGAATATAACAGAACTGCCAGAACTGCATCGTCAGCATACATATAAGGTTTACAATTTTGAATAATATTAAAAATTTTATAAACATAAACAATATAAAACAAAGGGCCCAAACAGCTTCCTTGAGGAACGGCGACTTCTACCGAAGTTACTTTACTTAATACATTAGAAATTTTTACTGTTAATTTGAGATCTTTTAAGTAACTTTCAATTAGCTGCAAATAAACTCCCTTGAAACCAATTTCATTTAAAATTTTAATTAACGATTTCTGATTAACTGTACCGAAAGCACGTGAAAAATCAACAAAGATAGCAAAAACACCGTAACTTCTATTCAATCTAATGATAATATAATCGTTAACCTCAACCATTAACTTTTCAGTTTCTTTAACCTTTTAAAACCCATATTGATTTGCATTAATATTATATTTTCTTTAAGATATTTTGCAATTTACTTTACAACATTTTTCAAATACTTTTTCCACAGCAAACAGAATTAAAATCGGTCGATAATTAGCAAAATTTAAAGTGTCACCTTTTTTATATACAGGCATAATGACCGAAACATTCAAGCATTCTTGAAACGTACCCATCTTAATACAACAATTCTGAAGTTTTGATAATAACTTACATAAAATTTTCTTATTATTTAATATATCCGTAACTCTACTGTTAAGCACTGGAGGAGAGGAAACAAGCGTTTCAAAACTATAATTGTAACAAAACAGAAGAAACACAAAACAAATTTTTTGAAATTCGCAAACAGACATCCAAGATCCTGAGACAAAACAAATGGCGATATGTCAATGAACAGCTACAATCAATTGAAAAAAACTTCAAGAATTATAATACACATGATTTTTACAAAGTATTTGCAAATAAAATCAGAGGTTACTCACCACAAAATCTTTGTTTCATAAAACAAGATAGTAAACTAGCATTGACAAATAAGGAAAATTGTCAGGAACTAGCCTCTTATTTTTCACGTCTACTGAATTGTCCAGAACCCAATAACAAATTTCCAAAAATTCCACCAGAAATAATAGAGAATAACTGCGTACTACCCTCACAAGAAGAAATTTATTCACATATTAAGAAACTGAAGAATAACAAAGCATCGGGGGAGGATGGAATTGTAGCTGAACTTTTGAAAAATCTAGGCCCGAGCTCTCTTAAGGAATATACAAAAATAATTCAAAACATTTGGCAAACCGAAATAATCACAGATGACTGGAAGATTGCACTTATTCACCCACTACATAAAAAAGGCAACAAATTTGATGTCAATAACTATAGAGGGATTTCTCTTTTACCGGTCTGTTACAAAGTCCTGTCATCTATACTGTTAAGCAGAGCACAACAACAAATGATGAACCTCAAAATTATAGTCAAAATGCGAGCCCTCAGACAAAAACCTTGGATATGCACATTTGTGGATTTTAGAAAGGCGTACGACTCAATGGATAGATCCTCCCTATTTGACGTTTTGGAGGAAAGGGGACTTGATACTAAAACACGAAGACTCATTGAACAAACGCTGACTAACACAAAATCTAAGGTAAAATTCATGGGAGAAATCTCAGAACCCTTTGAAATTCGAACAGGTGTAAGGCAGGGTGATGGACTCTCTCCGCTTCTGTTCAATGTCGTTCTGGACAAAGTCATGGAAGAATGGGAGAAGGAGCTGAAGAGATGTGAACAGTGGAAGCCAGTACAACTTGGTTTTCCCAGTAACAGCCTTTCCATACCATACCTCGCCTTTGCTGACGATCTAGCTATATTAATGGATGACGAGAAGACCGCCATCAAGCAGCTTGAGACATTAAAAGAATGTGCTGAAAAAGTAGGGCTACAAATCTCATTTGAGAAAACGGAATTCATATCCTCAAAAATAGATATCATTAGCTTGAGGACAAAATATGGTAGAATAAACAAGGTTCCATACTTCAAATATTTGGGGGAATTCATTGAACCAACAGGTCTTGAAAGAATTTCCCAACAAAATCGTCTCCAAAAAATGAAAAAAGCTCTAGGATTAGTTCAAAATCTCTACAACAAAAAATCCGTGTCAAGACAAACTAAAATTCGGCACTACAACACAGTTATTAAACCAATGGTCCTCTACGCAAGCGAAACACTAGTACTTAGCAGAAAACACGAAATCGAAGAAATCAAAAAGGAGGAAAGAAAAATTATTAGAAAAATTCTAGGGGCTCGACTTACAGAAGATGGGTATAGGCTGCAATCCAACAAAACAACAGAGAGCTATTCAAACATTGAAATTGACATGCGTAAAAGGCGGTTGAAGTTCTTTGGACATCTTAACAGATTGCAGGAGGATAGGCTAACAAAAAGAATAATTGAATATATTACAAAACTTAAAATTTCAACACCTTGGCTGGACGAAATTCGTAAGGACATAAAAAGCGTAAATATACATCAAACTGAAATTTTTAATAAAAACTTATTCTGTCACAAGGTAGACAAGTGGAAAGTTTCAGAGCAATCAAGAGAGAAGCAGTTTAGACCAAAGTGGTCTGAAAACCGCAAAAAAGCTTTCTCGGAAACAATGAAGGCCTACTGGACCAATAAGAAAAACAAATGACGAAACTGAGTCATGATGCTTAACGTCTTCTATCCAAGGAGAATTCGCCAATAATAATAATAATAATAATAGTTTGGTGAATTGTTTTTTTTTTTTTGTTTAACGTCCGACTGTTCTGAAATTACTGCTTATGCAGACGATGAAGAATGAAATTATTTTTGTAACGTATAATATTCCGTGCCTAATGGGATTCGAACGCAAGACCGCATGATGAGAGGCGAGCACGTTACCAACTACGCCAATGCGGCCGGCGAATTGCGGAGAAACCGTTTTTTTAGAGAGTAAATATTCTGATTATGATAACAGTATTAATTTAAATAGTCTGCGATAAATACAAAAAAATCTGATGTGAAATACTCACGCTACTTTCTCTTGCTGATGTAAATATAAACCATAATAACCTATGTTTGTTTAATCATTAGTAAACAATATAAAATGAAAACACAACCAAATTTTAATCATGAGTGAATGACGCAAAATGAAAATCAACCTCTGTCCCACTTGAAAATACAGAAAATCACTTATTGACGATAAATTAGCTTCTGTTGAAGAAAATAATTAAAATAAAGTTGTCGATGTTATTGTGTCTTATAACTTTGATTAGGTCCATATACGCTCTTGCATACTAAGTCAGCAATAGTAAAAAAACCATATTTTTTACGATTTCATAAGCAAAATACAAAAAATCATTTGTTGCTTGTAAGCTAAGCGTTGTAGAGAGTTTAATGTTCTACAACTTTCATTATAGTAATTTTTTTTGCTCTAGAATGAACATTAAAGCCGCAATTTAAAAAAGAGTTACCACGCAAGAACAGGCTTCCCAAGAATTTCAGCAGACATGACACTTATCTTAACTTGTAGAGTGTAAAACATTTAAAAAATAAAAAATTGGTAATTTAAAAAAGAATTGTAGGAGGCGTTTTTGAAAAAAATCGCCAAAAAGTAAAAAACTGCACGAATAAACTACTCCCTCCGGTAAATTGATTTTTATAAAAATCTTCATGTCGGTCCCCAAGTCGTAAGTAATTTAAGTTCTAAGTTTCAACTTAATAAGCAAAACCGTTCTTAAGATATTTTGTTCAAACACAGACGCACACAGAGGCTGCAGACCAATCGCTAAAACCACGTTTTCTTTTTGGATTTAGGGCCCGAATGAAAACTTGTATTTCCGGTGGAAATTCTGTTTTGAAAAATCAACAAGAAAACAATACTTTTGTTTCTATATATTCACACAGGGCAAGATAAAGTAAAACATGTAAACATTACAGTAGATAAAAGTTGATTAAACATTTTGTAGTAAGTCTCTCGCCCACTGGCGGATGGAGGCGTCGTACCTATTGCAGGAAAGTGTTTTGAGGATAAAGTAATTAATTCATTTATTGTCATTGTTTTAAGTCAGTGAAAAAGTTATTACAGTAATTACTTGTAGAAAAATGTAGACTTGAAGAAAAATAAATCGTTATTTAAAATGTTTACAACAAATCTTTTGCACATTAGTAGTAATAATGACGGTGAACGGTGACAGATGTATACGTGTTACTAAAACACAAGAAATAATCAGCATTCGTAACCGGAACCCTCAAGTAGAAGCTATTAGTATAATTAGTGTACTAATAAGACAGGTAGAGTGTCAAAAAATTTACACTCAATATGTTCGTTGCAGGGATAAAATAAATAGTTCTGTTTCTTTTCACTTGGCCAGCCAATTAAATGACTGAATCATTTAAGAACAGAAGAGGTAGACGTGTAAAAGATACTAATCAGAGTTATCTCCTCTGAGAGAATAATGAATTTATATTATATATTTTATATTATTATATTATATTTATAATTATTTATGTATAATGAATTTTATTATACAGCCAGACCCTGGGAAGAATGAAGTGAAGGTGCCATTTGCAGAGTGGAAATTAGGTGCTTTCTAGCGGGCCCGGCATGCTGATGAGTATACTTTTCCACTCAGAGAAGAAGGCAAAAGTAAACCACCTCACTCCTCGTTTTACTTAGTAAAACCTCTACAGGTTCAAACCAGCCTTTTGGCTGATGACCTAAACAACAGTGTTGAATATTTTTTATAAAGAGAACAAGTAAGTCGTTTACAATTAATCAGAATTAGTCAGAATTTATTTATCACTTGGAGAGTTACGAAAATGCAAAAATCAAAATTATATTTATTACCAATATCATTAATTAAAATGATGAAATGAGGTAATATTTTGTGTTCCGTTATTACTAATCGTTATTTAATTAAAAAAATAAATGAAGCTTAACAGAATATTTGTATTTTATTTAATACTTTGTATCTTTTGTTACTGTAGAATACATTTTATTTTTTGCGTTACTATTGAAGAAAATATTGCAAAAACTGCAGTAACAGACCGTGTATTTTCTATCTTTCCTCCTTTTCATCTTGTGTATCTTCTGGTTCGTGAAAACGTATTTTGATAACGGTACTTTCAGAGTAATACTTTTATCATTTTAATGTAATCAATAACACTGTCTTTTACCACATCAGTGCAAGGTATTATTTTTTTTGTCATCTGTACTATATAGGCGTTCGTTAGAGTAGAACTAACTTTCTCATCCCTTTACCCAAAATTTAACTGACGCGTTATTGTATAGTTGTATATATATATTAATTAATGCAAGCAATTGTAATTTATTTACAAAAATAGTAAATTTGTAATGTTATTCGTATTTTGAATAACCTCGTGACGTTTCAATATTAGCCTATTTATTACAAACTTAAGTTAGGTTACAAAATTTCTTTCAACATTTCTGTTTTTTTTGTAATATAAACATTTTATACTAAGCAAAATGTTTTATAACTGCAGTAGGTTACTTCTGGGAAAATAACTTATACAATTTTTCGCGATTACTAAGGTTTATTTCATTAGCTCGGATTTTAGATGTTCAATTATTTACCGATGGAAGTTACCACTCTACAGTCACCGTCGTGCCCTTTGATTAGTTACTGTGCTGCTGGCTATCAAAGCTTCCAACTTAGCGACAGAGGGAACCACCAATAGTTCCAAAAGGGACAGTAGGCTTGTGTCGGCACTGCACAGGGTGTGTAACCGCCCCCTCCGCTGCGCACTGGAGACGATATAAAGAGTGTTCCACTGAGCCCTACGGGTTCGATTCCAATCCACTAAACAAACGAGACATTCACCATCGGCACACGGGTACCGGACTCCGCAAGAGAGGAGATGATTCTTCTGCTCACTGACCCACCACCGTAAGCTGATGACCGGGACCGTCATCTCCCACTGCCACGAGCGATACCCACAGTAGTCCCTTGACTGAGCCTTACGCCTACCGAATCCGACGAAGCAGTCATCGACGCACTACCGTGAGGGAAGAAGATGACGTCTCCGCTGGACGAAGACACGCCATGTCGCCCGACTCCCCCACCTTCACGACGATTACGCTCTACATCTCCGACAAAGATCGCCCGACTAGATCTACGAAATGAAGAAGGAAGATGCCTTGGGACTTGCCGCCAGTAACGCAGCAGCCACAGCCACGCGTTGCCTACACCGGTCACTTTCGAGACCAGCACAACGGTCATTCTCAGGACCAACTCGTTAAGGTTTTCACCGGCCCTTTTCAGGGCCATCAACCAACTCTGTCTGCCCAGATGAACACTCACATACACGGCCATTTTCAGGGCCACCAAAAAGTGTGAAGGTTTTAACTCGCCACTTAATCTCACCATCCGTTGACACTACTAAAATAATTTAAAAAAATTAACTTTTTACTAAATTTAAATTAATATTAATTGGCTAATAGGTAATTAAAATTAGTTTTTAATTATGTTTCTATTGGATATAACCTTGGTTTTATTGAAACGTTTAAACCTAATTTCTTTATTAATTTACTAATACAGATTCTATAATCCAGTTGTTATTGGAAAATTCTGATCTCGTAATAACGTAATCTTATTACGACGTAACAATGTATAAAGCTACACTTTCATGTTAAAGAAAAGAAGGGTGAAGGATTGTGTCTTTAATAAAATATTGATAATTTTCTAAATACATACTGCTTCTACTGTGGTCGGAAAAAAAAATATTAGGGGAAGGATTATCAGTGAAGGGGCTGTTCTGATTGAAAAACTTCCAAGATTAATAGCCATGTAGCAGCACTGAATGATTTCCTGTTACAGTCAACAAGTTCAATTCATCATGACATTGGCCAGGAGAAATTAAAAGTATTTTAAAAACTTTATAACAATGTGTGGTCATAATATTTTAAATAAATACGTGAAATAAAACAAACAGATAATCCTGTGCAATAAAAAAAAGAATAGTATAGTTCAAAGACTGAATCTTAATTTTATTATTTTTGTTTTTAAAGTTTTACATACTTTAAACATTTTAACGGGAAATATTATTAATAAACAGTTTATAATGTAGCAGTAAATTAAATAAAAAGAGTAAAAATAATTGTTTTCTATTAATTTATAAAAGAAACAACACATTATAATAGTCAGCTTCATTCACTTTAATTAATCAACAATAATAATTATACGCAGTCAATTGTTTACCCCATTTCCGATTTAATAATATTTGTGGATGACAAGCTGGCTCGATGTCACATTCAATAGCCCTACCTTGAATTGATTTTGAGGTTAATTAAATTAACGTATAACCTAGAGCCATCATATTTCACACGTAGTTCACAACTAACCTAACAAAAAACTTGAATTTGAATTTATACTCGATATCATTTTTCGAAGTTAGTCGATTACAGAAGTTAAAATACAAACTCATTATAAAATTCTATTTTTAATAATATGTTATTTATATATTCTTTGTGAGTCAAATGCTGAGTCAGATCCGTAGCTGCAACATTGTTATGGAGAAATTATATAGATGAGTAAATGTCAAAGGATATCTAGGAATATTTATTTTTTTAATTTAGTGAAATGCACGATCCTAAAAATTTTATTAAACATTTTTAACAATTTTTGAATAATGAGAGTATTACTCATATAATTTATCCAAAAAAATTAAAATAAATTTCAGAAAGTACCTTATACTTTTCTACTTTTTAATAATCATAATTAAAAATCTTGTTTCGTTTATGAATAAGAATAAAATTTTGTTCAGTAACCACGAATCGTATACCTGCTTGTTATTTACCTGCGACCCACAACCACAACTTTTCATACATACCATTCAGATTTAAACATTTGTAGAAAACAGCTCATATATACATTTTTATAAAATCTGGTGTGAAACCGTCACACGACTTTCTCTTGCTAATGAAAATAATATCAATATAATTTAATATTAGTAAAAAAAAACATTAGAAATTAAGAAAAAACATGAACATATTTTAATCATGAGTGAATGATGCAAAATGAAAACTAGCCTTACTTAGTTTGGCCTAATAATATGAAAAATCACTCTTTGACGCTAAACTAGGCTCTGCAGAGAAAAATGCTTACAGTAAAATTTGTAGATCTTTTAAATTTTTTATAAATTTGAATATACACTATTGTCGTAAAATGCATTCTAAGCCCGAAATCTTAAACAATCCAATTTTTGCAGATTTTCATGAAAAAAACCAGAAAATCACTAATTACCGCTAAACTAAGCATTATAAAAAAAAATACGTTTAAAATAAAAGTTGTAGGTTTTATATCCTTTACAACTTTGATTATAGGCCTACGCTTTTGCCCTAAAATTCATATTAACCGTGATCTTAAAATACACATATCTTTCTACAAAAGCACAGCATCTACAAGAATTTCAGAAAACTTGGCCCTCTCCCTACTTTGCAAAGCATAAAAAAATTTAAAAAATCGTAGGGACCGTTTTTGAGAAAATCGCAAAAAGTGAAAAATGACACGAATGAACTACAACTCCCGGTTGACCGATTTTAATGAACATTTTCGTGTCGGGTCCTCTAGTGGTACCTGACTTAAATACTATTAGGCCTAAGTTTTAACTTCTTTTTAATTTTTCAAATAATTCAATTTATGTTGTTTTAAATTTTTAAGAATTATTAGCTAATGTTAACTGTTTGTTTTTTGCGGAAATAAATTTTATTTCATTTCATTTCTTCTTCTAATGATACATATCCGATCTGAAAGTTGGCGATCGTAATACCGAGTAATTTTCACTTTTTTTGTAATATTGCAGAATAACTTTGAATGTTTCTGCACACGAAGTTTTTTGATTTCGAAGCACGATACCTTCTCCTGCCAGTTTTTCTTTTCCCATAAAGTCTCCTCTTCAGAATGACTTCTAACGAATATCTGAATCCATTCCCAATGAAATGTCCAAGGTATTGGAGTTTCCTATACTTGATGGTGTGATTGATATACACGTCTTTCATCATTTTCATGAAAACGCTTCATTTACATTTACTATTTGTTAAATTGTATTTACATAAACTTATTAAATAAGACGAAATTCATAATTAACAAAACACTTGATGTCACTGTGTGGAACAGTCATTCATCAACCTACTCATTGATTCTTGTAGCATGTCCTGCTGGCTACTGGGACGTTTAAGCCTCTTCACCAAATCATATGTTATGTAGAAAGCTCAGTGTTTGTATAAGAGGATTTGGATGTGTATCAAATTTTGTATGAAAATTGGTTTAGAATGTTTTAGTCAAATCACATGCGTCTGGGTGGTAAATCTTTAAGAAGACAACGATTGGTAACATAAAACGGACATTATGATAATTTAATAAAAATATTTAATTGAAGTATTTATGTAATTTTGTCTTTATATTTTTGAGGTTTTCAATTTAAAAGGCAACTATTGTTAGCATGATTATTATCAACGCACTCTTATCTTAAACGGATACTAAAAATTACTGAATACTAAAACTTATGGATAGCATATGTTTGCACAAATTGTCATCATACAATAAATTAATCAATTTATGAAATGATAATAATTGCATGATTTTGAAAAGCAGAAAGGACATTTAAAATTTTTGTCCTTTTTATAAATTACTATTATATAAGTTAGATAATCCGATTAATTTGTCAAAAACGTGTTACATTTTTAAGTATACCTTTTTATTTATCTATTTTTGGAATTCTTATATAATCTCTCTATACATATTTATCCTTGTTGCATGTCAGAGGTAAAACCTGTCCGGTTAAGCATTTTTACAATACGTTTCTTGTTCTAACCTAATTGTTATTTTGTCTCTCTCTTATACACTATGCGGTATTTTCCGAAACATCATGAATTCATTAATTTTTTAGAAGATCTGTTAATTTCTGATCAAAATCAAAAGTGAAAGATTAGATATATCGTTGGTGAAGAAAGAAACTTTGTATAGGTAAACCAAGTCCTTCAAGAAGATAAACTTTCTAACATTTTGTCTAACCGTCATCCTTATGAAAAATGAATTTTATCAAGAAATTTTGTTCATTTTTTATGTAGTAGTCTACTTATAGTTATTTTAATATTTTTCCTACACGTCAAAGCGGATGTCCAGGGTTAATTTCCCAGCAAGAAAACTATTACACGTTTAAACCCACCGTTCGTTAACCCAAAGAAATCGCTAATGACCAAGTTGTTGATATGATTTTAAATAAACTAAAAAAAATACTTAGAAGTTTACGCACTAAAATGATTTTTACAATTTTGACAATAGGTGGTTTTTGTTCTTCCCCCTCGATAATGCTTTTGTACTTTTGATATTACAGCTCTGCAATGTATTCTTACGTAGAATAATAAGAGTTAATTTAATATTGCGTTTATTTTATTTTTTGGTTCGCCTGTAGTAAAGTGTCCGCATTACTGGCTTCCAAGCCAGGGGTTCGATTTCCGTTCATGTCTATCATTTCCTTGCTCTTTATTTTTTGATTACTCATCTTCTTCGGATTCAACAGTAGTATTAAAAAAGTGGGACTATTTTTGAAAGTTCAGGTTGGAAATCTTGGTAAGATACAAGTAAATATTAAATAAACGAATATAATTTTAAGTAAGGAACAGTGATAAGGTGACTGAAAATTTAACAAAAATGACGTAATTGAAATACAAAGGATTAAATGCATCATATTTTATGAAAAATTTCATTCCAACAAAATGAAAACAATCAGTACAGGTTTCTATACCACAGAATGGTATGATAGCGCATATCAAATTCATGAGTTGGTTACTTTAAGCTTTGTAAGTGGTTGACCTATTTTTTAATAGCTTTTTAATGAATAAAACTTTATTATAAAATTTACCTCTTTCTTATACGTAATGTACTAATAATAAAATGTAAATACCTATTAACATTTAACTATTTCAACTCACAAACATAGAATTCACTATTAACGTTCATTAATGTCTTTTATGAGTACCTTAGTTACGTTCATTTCCCCTCACCATTCAAAAAAATAATAATAAAAATAAAACTTGTTGGTACGGAAAATATGTTTAATGTAAGTAAAGAAAGTTTCTTTGTAATTTAATTGAAACAGAATTAAGACCATTACTGTGTAGTAATAATGTATGTCTATTTTTTAACAAAGAATTGCTGTTACAAGAGTTATGCTGGAGAAATGCATTTAAAGTAAGTTTAAAAAGATTCGTATAACCTTACTTGTTATAAGATACTTTTTAAACGAACGTACAGGAAAAGTTTTATTTTGTGATATGTACATTTAAAGTAAAATGAAGTAATTGCACGGTACTTTACTTTAAAATACCGTAGTGAGTCTGCCTAAACAGCTTTTGTAAGACTAATGCCATTTATTATTGAAGTTACCAGGAATTACGAATGAAAGTAAAGTATCAATATTTTCTCTAGTTTAAAAACTACATTTTTTTACTTAGGTTACTACAAACAATTTACAATCTGTTCACATAGAACTATGAATAGATAAGTTAACATATAAAATTTGACAAATAAAAATACTTGAAAAGAAATTTTAAATAAAATTTGATTAAAAAGTTTTCTTTTATATTATAAGGGCACTATTTAAAATTTAAAATTGTTATCTAAACAGTCAGTTGGATGGAGTTGCGATCATCGGTTCTTGTCACTGTTGTCTAATAACTTGATGTCTAAAATTTTTAGATATTGCTCAAGTCAATTCATATTTCGTGACGTATTTTGATAAATTTCCTTGATTATTGTTATGTGTAGATCCTGGTGTACTGTATTTTATGTACCAAGGAGAGTCAGTGATAGTGCGTTAAAAAGTTAGATTGGATCCGTTGTAAACTGTAATGTTGCACTTTGCTAACACATCCCATAACTGAATTCGGTAAGTCCATTTTTATATACTTTAGGAATGATTTTTATTAAGTCAATTTGTTTTCACGAGATAATTTTATTTTTTTTCGAGAATCCAGTACATTAGGAAAAATTTGAGGTTTAATTATTTTCTTTTGTTCCAAATCTGTGTTCTCCAAGTGAGGCGTTTGTCAACATGAAGTCAATTACGTACGAAATTACAATTTCACATTCCTACCTAGCATGTATTTGTGCTTTCTCTTGCCTGTCTGAATATTTAGGAAGGAAAGTACTGTTTTCATGTCGATTTTTCGAAATCGAGTTTTCACTGGATCTACACGTTTACAGACCCCTAAATCTCAAAAACATGTTTTTAGCCATTTGTCTTCAGTGTGTGTGTGTGTGTGTGTGTGTGTGTGTGTGTGTTTTAAGTTAGGTACTACTACTAATAAACCCGATAAGAACATTTCAATAAAAATCGGTCAACCGGAAGTAGTAGTTTATTCGTGTCATTTTTCACTTTTTGGCGATTTTCTCAAAAACAGCTCCTAAGATTTGTTTTAAAAATCGCCTCACTTACTATATTTTTTATGCTCTATATGGTAGTGTAGGTGCCATGTCTGCCGATATTCTTGGTCTCGTTGAAAAATGGTTTCTTTTTTAATATTGCGACTTAAATGTGCATTTTAACGCAAAATGTATATAATAAAAGTTTCAGAAGTTTAAAACTCTACAAATTTTTTTTATTAATATTTTTTTTCAATAGTGCTTTGTTTAGCGGTAATTAGTGGTTTTCTGTTTTTTTTCATGAAAATCGGTAAAAAAATGATTTTTTTAAGATATCAGCCTTGCTATCCATTTTACGACAAAAGTGTATATAATCAAATTTATAGAAAATTAAACTTTTACTTTTATAAGATTATGTTTTGTGAAGTTAGTTTTATTGTTTATTTCTGCTGTTATATTACCAATTCTAGGGTATATTGTTCATTATTTGCATTGGCAAGATAAAGTGGTGTGAGTATTTTACACAAGATTTAAAAAAAATATGATATAGCTCCTGTTTATAAGTCAGTAAGAAGATTTGCTGTCTTCTTATGGTGCTTATTCTTTTCGAATGTTAGCGATCAGCACAGTTGGTTACAACAATTGTAACCAGAATTATTCAGAATTATTCTGAACATCTTGTTGGATGTTTTTCCATAACACGCCCTCAGGTTCTGCAACCAAGATCCTTCGTTCAAGATTGAAGATTCTTCGTCCTGAGCCTCATTTTATTCTGTGTTTTGTTCTGTATTAAGGTTTGGAGTAGGGTACATTCCATTCTTCATTCTTCATACTATAATTACAATGATAGTAATAATAATAATAAACCATCAAGATTAACTTTCTAATGATAAAAAGGTTTGCACATTACTGCTAATGGAGATAACGAATATTGGTCGACGAAAACTATTAATGAAAAAATTCTAGATATGACCGGGAAGTAAACCGGTGATTCCTAGCGTAGGAGCTAGTTGCTGACTACAGACCACCCGATATTTGTATTGAATTAAGTCTTATGAAATATGACTCCAGATTTAACTATAATGAGTAAGTGATTATGATCAGTGGGTCGCTAAGTTAATTACTTTTGATAGTGTACGTGTGCGTTAACGATCTTTACTGTTGTTTTTATTTTCGTGCCTGTAAAATCAAATGCAATACCCCATGGTTCTAATATTGTCCTACGGCACTTGCATCAATAACTTTAGTAGCTTATCTGCTTCCTGGCGAGAATATGGTATTGTTCGTGATGAAACGAGATGGCTTTAAGGATGAGGTGCCTAAAAAAAGCAAAATAATAAGGAGGAGGGGCCTTCTATTAAAGCCATTGGCAGAGAATTTAGAAAAATGTATTATTTCTAAATTACTGTATAATTTTTTCTTAAATAGTTAAGTTAATATTAAACGGTATACTTAAATTAAACCTTTCTTTTTATTCAGATAGCTAATATTGTAGTCTCACATGTTTTTAATTAATAGGTAGAAATTCTGTTTTAAAATAAGTACTGAACAAATTTAACTAACTACGTTCTTCTACGAACAACTGAAGAAAAAAATTGCCAACAAGCATATTTTAAAATAGTAACAATTTATTTTATACATACTGACTACTTTACGTACGATTAACTAGATACGATGTCGTACGATTAACTAGAAATCAAAACCGGGACTTCGTTCTTGTAGTCTAGGAATCTATTTTATCGGGTTACTAGAGAGCCGGTACAATATTTTTGTATTATTGATATCAATTTGTTATTTTATTATTTGTTATTGCGTCTATTTTCAAGGGAAGAGATTTTATATTCAAAAACGTTTTATATTTTTTACCCGCTTTCTTAATGTTATTATTCAAATTTTGTTAAAATGCTACTTTGGGCACCTCCGTGGACTAGTAATTAAAGCGTTAGTTTAGGCTGTTGCATTAGAAGTCGATAAGTTCCGGCTAGGATTTGAAAAGATGATCGACGAAATGTGTAAACTGAAAATTCTAAAAAAAATTGAGTAAGACTAAACCTTTTCTTTTATAAAATGTTTTTGTAAAATGTGTTTCACAAACAACTGACAAAACAAACTTAAGAAAAATTGAACAATTTTAATTTACGTTATGTTCTTCTTTTATAAACTTATAAAGCGTAATGGTTTAGTAAGCATAACATGATAAAACTGTTGATCACTTATGAAAATTTTAATATTGATACTTTTCTCCATTAAAATAATCGTATGTACTTAAATAAATAAGTTTCTTATTTAAGATATCTAGTTTTGCTCAGGACAATGGTTAAGGAAATTAAATTTCTTTTATAAAAATAATCTTTTCAGCAAATCACATTTTATATTCGTTTTAAAGTTGGACAGGATAAGTAAGAATGTAAAATAAAACTATAATAATGTAAGA